>JANAVB010017351.1:0-45176 GCA_029216955.1 Iris pallida | reverse complement strand
AAGGTTGGTGGAGAAGTAATGGTGGGAAAGAAGAAAGTTAATGTGAAGAGAGAAATGTTTGGTGGGATATTTAATGAAGAGGGTGGTGGTAGGTGGGAGTGGTTTGGTTCACATAAAATCAAGCAAAACCGAACCAAGCCAAACAAACCGAACCGAACCAAGGTAAACCAGACAATGAAATTCCAAAGTAAATCGAACAGGAAGACATGCAATACGGGTTTAAATACGTACACGTATACCAAAATATGTAATACGAACAATGGTCTTTACACATATGCCACTGGTACTTTTTTTATCTACTTTATATCCAGCAAAATCAGCATCCGAATAACCGGTTAGGTCAAACGACGTGATTTTTGGATACCATAAGCCGCTAGAAGAAGTGAATTTAAAGTATCAGAAGATACGCTTAACCGCGCACAGATGTGATTCCTTAGGGTTAGCTTGAAAATGTGCACACAAGCAAACACTAAACATTATATCAGGACGACTAGTAGTTAAGTAAAGTAAACTACCAATCATACCTCGATACTTACGTATGTCGACTAGTTTGCCTTGTTCATCAATATCAAGCTTAGTTGAAGTTGCCATCGGAGTGCCAAGTGGTTTGACTTCTTCCAGATCGAACTTCTTTAATAAGTCTTTTGTGTACTTGGCTTGATTAATAAACGTCACATTGTTGATTTGTTTGATTTGCAGTCCGAAAAAGAATTTCAGTTCTCCCATCATGCTCATCTCAAACTCATTCTGCATATACTTTGAAAGTTCTTGACAGAGAGATTCATCAGTAGATCCAAAAATGATATCATCTACATAAATTTGATCTAAAAAAAGATTGCAATTAAAGGATTTTATAAACAGTGTAGTATCAACCTTCCCTTTTGTAAAATCGTTGTCAAGTAGAAAAGAGCTTAGACGATCGTACTAAGTACGAGGGACTTGTTTCAAACCGTATAAGGCTTTCTTCAACTTGAAAACATAATCAAGATTTTTGAAATCGATAAAACCTGGCGGTTGAGCAACATAAACTTCTTCTTTTATAAATTGTTCAAAAATGCACTTTTGACATCCATTTGAAATAATTTAAAGTTATGAAAGCATGCAAATACACATAACATGCAAATGGATTCTAATCTCACAACTGGGGCATAGGTTTCATCATAGTTGATACCTTTTTCTTGATTGTATCCTTGAGCTACGAGTCGAGCCTTCTTACGAGTCACTAAACCATTGTCATTCAGTTTATTTCGGAATACCCAGCGGGTGCCAATGACCGGATGATCAATGGGCTTGGGAACAAGTTCCCAAACTTGATTCTGTTCAAATTGGTTCAATTTCTCTTGCATAGCATTTAACTAAAAATTATCACTACATGGTTCTTCAATATTTTTGGGTTCAAGTTGTGAAATAAAAGCAAAACAAGAAGCTATAGCTTTACTAGAGGAACGAGTACTTACACCCCTGGTAATCTCACTAATTACCAAGTTCTTTGGATGGTCTGCCAAAAATCTAATTTCTTTTGGCATATTCTCTGGATTGCTGGTTTCGACTTCTGGTTCTGTACGTCATTTGCTTGGAGAATCAGCTGGTGCTTTGTGTGAAGGTTCTACAGAAGCTGTACTTGGTGTACTTATGTCTTCTTCTTCATCATCATCGACTGAATGTTGATTTAGTTCATCAAATTTAACATTTATTGATTCTTCAATGATCATGGTTCTCTTGTTGAAGACTCTATACCCTTTGCTCTTCGCCGCATAACCTAAAAAGATACATTCATCGGCATTTTCGTTAAATTTACTCAGTTGTCTTTACTATTAAGAATAAAGCATTTACAACCAAATATTTTGAAATAAGAAACAGTGGGTGTTCTATCAAACCATAGCTCATAGGGAGTCTTATTCGATATAGATCGAATTAGAACCCTATTAAGAACATAGCACGCTGTATTGACAGCTTCAGCCCATAGTTATTTAGGTAGACTAAAATGGTTTAACATAACTCTAGCCATTTCAGATAGAGTCTTGTTCTTATGTTCCACAACTCTGTTTTGTTGTGGAGTCCTCAGGCAAGAAAGCTCATGCAAATAATCGTGTGTGTCACAAAATTGCTTGAATTCTGTATTTTTAAATTTGCTGCCATGATCGCTTCGAATACGAGTAATCATAAAACCTTTTTCATTTTGAACTTTCTTGTAAAATGTGACGAATTATGATAATGCATCGTTCTTGCATACAAAAAAATATACCCATGTGTATCTAGAGAAATCATCTACTATTACAAATGCATATAACTTACCACCTAGGCTAGCAATTTTACTAGGTCCAAATAAATCCATATGCAGTAATTGTAGAGGTCTAGTGGTACTTACAACATTCTTGGACTTAAAAGCGGAATCTGGTAGCTTTGTTCTTTTCACATTCACTACATACCGTATCTTTCTTGAAACAAATGTCTGGTAAGCCTCGTACCAGCTTCTTTGTGGATAATCTTGAAATTGTGTCCATATTTGCATGACCGTGTCTCATGTGCCATAGTTGACTCTCATCACTTTTGGCCATCAAGCATCTACCTACTTTGTTAGCATCTTCTAACAAATAGAAAACATATATATTGTCTTCTCTGATACCTTCAAAGATAGTACTACCAGTTGAGCTATCAACTATAGTACATTTATCTTTGACGAAGTTAATACCATAACCATGGTCAGCTAAATGGCTTATGCTGAGCAGATTATGTTTTAACTCAGTAACTAGACAGACATATTTAATCACAGGGTAGGGGGCCTTACCAATATTTCTGATACCAATTATTTACCCTTTTAAATTATTACCGAAGGAAAACGTATCCTTCTTTCTTCTTCGGCAGTGTTGCAAATAATGACGCGTCACCGGTCATATGCCGTGAGCAGCCGCTGTCGAAGATCGGTCATGTGCCGTGAGCAACCGCTGTCGAGGATCCATTTGCTTCTATCATGTGAAGGGTGTTTCACCTACAAAAGAATTTGCAGATGAAAACTTTGGTACCCATTTCTTGTAGGGTCCTGGAATGTTAGTTCTTGGTATCCATGCACAAATCTTCAAATCAACAAGCTTTCTAACTCTACATACAGAAGAAATATGACCAATGGTGCCATAATAGTGACATAGCATGTTGAGTGTTGAATGCAGTGTGTTGTGCATTGTTAGTAGGTCTAGGTTTTTTAGTGTAAAAGAACGCATGCCTATTTGTCTTTTTAGGTAAAGGTTTGGTTTGGTTAGGTCTGATAGTGTTGGATTTGACCGTGTTCCGATGATTCGGTAAGTAACACGTGTTAGAGTAGGAAGTAGCAACTTCAGGAAGTTTTCCTAACGTAATTTCTAACTTCTTGGAGGTGTCATGTAACAAGCTATATTTAGCAGTGAGTGCATTATTTCTAATAATAGCTTGTTGGAGACTTTTCTTCTCTTTAAGTAAGTCTTCCTCTAATTGGGTAATGGTCTTGTCCTTCTCTTCGGATAGTCTTTAGGTCTCGTATAATAACAGTTTAACAGAAGAAAGCTCACCTACCTCACTAGAACTATTACTACTTCTAACCTCATCTAGTTGGTCGGTAAGTCTTCCTATTTCACCTTTAACTCTTTGAGTACCTTCTTAGAGGTCTGGTATTTACTACGTAGTCTTCTGTAATCCCATAAGAGGTCAGTAAAGGCTTCTCCTAGTTACCTAAAGGTAAAATCATCATAAGTATCAAACAGGGGGTTAATGGTTACCTGATCGTAATCCATCAAACATACATTTGCAGCGTCATCTGATTGCTCGTCTTTTGAGTCGCTAGCTTCACTTTTATGCCATATGCTTGTATTGGCATATCTTCGGGATGTAGTTTTCTTCAGGTAGCCTTTGTCATATTTACTGTTCTTCCTAGTTGATGATGGTACTGTTGGACAGTCCTTCTTCATGTGTCTTTTCTTTTTTACAGCCATAGCAGATAGGATCTTCTTCGTTTTTATTGTTGTTGTTGCTGTTGTAGTCCTTCGTTCTTTTGTTGAATCTCATGAACTTCTTAAATTTTCTCACCATAAGAGCTTGATCCTCAGTGTTAGAGTCATTGTCGTTAGAATTATCTTTGACAGTTCTTCTATGTTGAGTTTTGAAAGCGATCGACTTCTCTAACTTATCCTTTGGTGTAGCATCTTCAAAGTTTTGAAGTTCTAGCTCGTGAGTGAGTAGCTTACCCATGAGTGTTTCAATAGACATGGTTGTAAGGTCGTTCCCTTCAATGCTTGCTGTAGCCTTTGGAATCCAATTCTTTGTGAGAGCTCGCAGCAATTTATGAATCTTCTCATGGTTACTGTACTCCTTGCCTAATGATGACAGAGGATTTATAATATCCAGGAATCTCATAAACATCTGGGTGACAGATTTGTTTGGCTTCATCTTGAACGTCTCATACTCCTGAGTAAGTCTGCTGATTTTTGACTCCTTGACTTGTATTTTTCCTTCGCGGGTTACCTCGAGAAGTTTCTACACTTTATTTGATGTTGTGCAAGTAGACACCCTGTAAAATTCAGTCCTGTCTAAAGCACAAAATAAAGCGTTAATAGCACGTGCGTCAAGACTGGCCTTTTTCTTTTTATCCTCAGTATATTTATCATGAGTTTTTCAACCAAAACATCTTCAACAAGAATATGAGGAGCTTTTTGTAGCCATCAATAGCTATAGACCATAAGTCAAAATCTAGAGATTTCAAGAAGAAACTCATCCGTGTTTTCTAATAGGTGTAATTTGTACCATCAAACAGTAGAGGTTTGTTTGTGGCTTGGCCTTCACTTATGAACTTTACAGTTGCCATGTGTTGTGCTGTGATCTATGTAACAGTTAAGAATAAAAAAATATAACTGCAATGTTACCTTGCTTTACCTGTATAACCCTCTCTGATACCAATTGTGGGAACAAATCGTAAAGTGTAATAATCTAGGGGGTGAATAGAGTATGCAGCAAAATATTGCTAATTTAGAAAGTTAGCAGCAAGATCACAGAGAAATATCACAAGTAAAGAAATGTAAATGCAGAGATCAGAAAGCAAACACAAAGACAACGATGTATACTGGTTTCCCTCTTGTAAGGACTATTCCAGTCGGAAGAACTCTAGCTCCCAGTTGAATCGACTATTGGAAAATATCGCAAGTTTTCATACGAAGTCCTTGCAACTTCTATAAATGCGAGTTTTGATACGAAGTACTCGACCAACTTTAGTTATGAAGTGTCTTTCTTCAATCAAGCCTCTGATTACAATCGCTCTGAAGCATCTAGACTGTACCGTACTGGCAAATCGACTAGAGGATTGTAATTGGCTTGGGATTTAAAAATTAAAGCTTAGAACACTTTGGAAGAGAGCAGTAGGCTTTAGAGAGAAGAGATGAAAGTGAATGAGTGAATTGAAATGATCGAAATCCTTCTCTATTTATAGCTTTCCAAAGGCAGAACTCTGTCAGAATTCGGGCAGAACTCTATGAGAAAATCTCGGCAAGATCCGTAACTGCAGGAGGACCAAGTTCAAAAAGCAACGTTCACTAACCGAACTCTGGCCGAACTCTGTTAGGGTTTTGCTAGGTTTTTTGTAAAAATAATTTTTGGGATTTTTGAAATTTTTTTTAAGCAGTTAGGAGCTTTTTGTGAATAGGGGCTATTTTTTAAAATATGGGATATTTTAAAAACATTTTTAGGGTAGCCTATTTGCCAGTACGACTCGGTGTACAATATATTTCTAGACTCAAGAAATGTGAAAATATATTGCATAAAGAATACAGACTCGAGTGGCAAACACAGCTTCGGCCTTGAACAGAATGGGTAGCAGTTCCCTGGCAGTGTCCAAGAGTCCAAATAAACTTGAGTAGCCCTTATATCGACAGAGTTTAATCAATTATTAAAATCAGGTTTGACCATGACCAGTGGGCCAACATCATAGTCATAGGATGTCTGATGGTAAGGACTAGATCGCCTTTTTAAAATGTTCGTACTTTGACTTTACGGTTGAAGGCTTTTGAGATACGGGCTTGATATAGCTCGACGTGTTGTTGAGCTAGTAGCCGCTTCTCGTCAAGTGCTTTCGAAGATGATCATTATTTTTTGTTGTGAGTTCGTTGGCAATAGCAATTCTCAGTGATGGGATCTGAATCTCCAACAATAGGATAGCTTTACATCCATACACCAAAGAGAAAGGTGTACAGCCAGTCGGAGTGCATACGGTAGTACGACAGGCCTATAAACATTCTCCAAGCTTTTTTCTCTAGTTACGTTTATTAGTGGAAACAAACTTCTTGAGAAGCTTGATGATCATTTTGTTGAATGCTTCCGCCAAACCGTTAGCAGCGGAATTGTAGGCTGTAGAGGCAACATTGTTGATTCGGTTATCATCACAAAATCGAGTGAACTTCTGACTGATGAACTGAGGTCCATTATCGTGAATGTTTGATGAAGTTGATGATACTGCTTGTCTTGACTTCAGTTAAGGTTATAACTTCGGCCCATTTTGAGAAGTAATCGATTATTGCTAGGATAAACCGATATCCTCGAGATGAATACGGATTAATAGGACCAACGACATCCATGCCCCCAAGCTTCGAAGGGCCATGATGCTACAGTCGGATACAAAAATTCTGAAGGTTGATGAATAAAATCTGCGTGGATTTGACATGCCCAGCATTTTCTTGAATATTCGATGGCGTCTGACACCATGGTTGGCCAATAGTATCCCATGCGTCGAATCCGATCTTGTAGCTCAGGACCAGGCTGATGCATACCATAAATACCGTCGTGAGCTTCACGTAGTATCTGCTTTGCTTTATCTCTCGCAAGATAGCATAGAAGCATACCGTCAAATGATCATCGATAAAGCATTTTGGAGGTATGATTGTAGTAGAACCGGAGTGACCGCCGACGAATTGTAGTTGCTTCTTTGGGATCTTCAGGTAGAATGTCATGTATCGCAAAGTTGATGAAAGGAGCTCTCCCGTCTTCACTTGTAGTGCAAACTTTGACTGAATTGCTGGATTCTAAATGCAATTATTCTAGATGTAGAATAACTCCCTATTGGTGATGACGATCATCTGTTGTCTTTTCACAGGGATCGCTAATACTACCGCTAGATTAGCAAGCACATCAGATTCTGTATTGCAAGCTTGGCGTACATGTTCGATGAAGAAGCCTTTGAATGATGTAGCCAATTTGGCTGCTGCTTCTTGATATGGAACGAGATCTTGATGTCGAACTTCATACGTGCCTCTAACCTGATTGATAATCAGTTTAGAGTCTCCATCGACTTCAAGGTATTCAATATCCAATTGTTTGGCTAATTAGAGACCGATGAGTAGAGCATTGTATTCAACAACATTGTTAGAGCATGGCTCGTCCAAAGAATAAGCTCTCTGAATGGCCAGTCCTCCTGGAGATACCAAAATGATTCCAACTCCACCGACGATAGTGCCCTCGGGTCCGATTCTAGAGGCACCATCAAAGAATAGACGCCAAGCGAAGATTCCTTCTGAAATCATGTTGGATTCTCGAGTTTTATCAGAAATTTTGTCATAGAGTTTAGATGTCTCATGGATCGGATAAGCAGCCAGGAAATCAGCTAGGGCTTGACCCTTAACGAACTTTTGTGGGACATAGACCATATCATACTGTGCCAGTAATATGGCCCATATAGAGTCTGGAATTGAGTGTACTGGGTTTCTTCATCAAGATTCGGAGAGGGTCGACTCTGGAGATGACATGAGTGGTTTGACCCATAATATAATATCATATTTTCTGAACCGCGAACATCAGGGCTAAACATTTTTTTTACTGGACTGTATCGATGTTCAGCATCGATCATTATGCGACTGAGATAATAGATGGCTTGCTCATGACCTTCGTTGTTCTTCTGAGCTAGTAAAGTACCTAGAGAATGATCCATTGCTCGAACATACATCAGAAAGGGTGTTCCTGTGACTGGAGGTACTAGGACTGGAGGGTTCATCAAGTACCGCTTTATGTCTTCGAATGCTTGCTGGTATTCTTCAGTCCAAACGAAAGAAACACCTTTCTTCATTAGTTAAGTGAACGGTCTGCAGCATCCAGAGAGATTTGAGATGAATCTTCTGATATACGCAAGCCGTTCCTTGAATCCCCGTAGCTCATTTAGGTTGCATGGAGGACGTATCTCTTGAATGACTTTGACTTTCTCGGGATCAATGTGTATACCCTTAGAGGTAATAACGAATCCGAAGAATTTGCCACGAGAGACTCTCAGGAATGACTTAGTTGGATCATTTTGAGTTGATGCTGGCACATTATAGTCTTGGACGTGATCTTCCTTTAGAGTAATTTTGACAGCAATATCGTCGACATAGCATTCAACTGTCTTCCGTAAATGTTCACAAAAAATGGTACTCATGGCCCGCTGATAGGTTGCACCAGCGTTCTTGAAACCAAACGACATGACTGTGTAGCAGTAGACCCCTAGAGGAGTACAAAAAGATGTATATTTTTTATCTTTGGGGTTCATCCTGATCTAATTATATTTGGAAAATCTGTCCATGAAAGACATCCGCTCGAACTAGTAAGTGTTATCGATCATGACATCAGTGATCGAAAGAGGAAACTCATCCTTAGGACAAGCTTCATTAAGGTCTCTAAAGTCGATGCAGACTCGAACATTTTATGTTTTCTTCATAATTGGGACGACATTAGCCACCCAGTCCGGATGTTGTTATTCTCTGATAAAGCCGTAAGCAATAAGTTTTTTGGCTTCGATTTCTATAGCGTCCATCATATTATGTCAAAATCGACATTGTTGTTACTTGACTAGCTTCACATTTGGCAGAATATTGAGCTTGTGGGTAGCGAACTAAGGATCTAATCCCGGCATATCCTCATAGCTCCAAAAGAATATGTTAATGTATTCTCGAATGAGCTGGATCAATTCTTGTTTATCCGCTTCGGAAAGAGTTTTCTAGATAAAGATTGGCCTTGGAGAAGCTTCGTCTCTGACATCGATCTGGACCAAATGATCTTCGGTAGGTGGTTCATGTTGCTCGAAGCGAAGTTCCTATTGAGTATCCATCCTTTGTGCCCAAGGATCAGATTCAAGGATTTCAGCAAAGTCATCATCGTCTTCTGAGAACTCGGTGGTCACTATATTGGAAGATAATGTCACCTGATGGACGTGACCTATGCTGATGTTCGAATCCCATAGGGTAGAGTTAGAAGAATTAGATCGCTCTTCTTTGTCAGACTCAGAAGCGTCTGGGGTTATGATCAGTGAGGTGTAGCCTAACCCATGCTTTGTTCTGTTGTAATATTGCAGCAACTTTCCTTTTGGAGTAGGTAAACGAATAGGAGTTTGCCTTCCCCTACCACCATTGAGGTCGATTTTGAAGTTGTAGCCCATCTTTTGGATGATGTTCTTCAATTGTTGACTATAACAACGTAGTTGAAGTAGCCCATTATCATCATTTTTAGCATCGCTATCAGATGTAGCCTTTTGATTCAATCCTTTGCTGATGAGAATAGGATGTTTATCTTTCTTCCGGAAGGGAACCAGAAAGAATGAATCTTGCACTAATTCTAGTGATACTTCATCTTGAAGTGGTTGGACTGCCCCTAATGTAACGGGTTCGAAGTTATCCAGGATTTCTAGATAACATCGAGTATAATAATTTACATCGGTATACTACAAAGGAGATGCTACTTTATTGATAATTACATCATCATTTACAATAGTGCTCTTGATCTTAGCCGATGGATTGCTAAGATTGATAATAAGAGGAGGGGAAGAAGAATATTTGTTACGATGAAGGTCGATAACAAGAGGCTCAGAAGAGGTAAGCTCCCTATGCTTCGTCTTTTCAGCAAGAGGGTGCTTAACGAAAGAAAAGAGATTGATGGTCAGTGTCTGAGAAGATGAGGGATGAGAAGTGCGTCCTATGACCGGAATCACCAGGACATCATCTGAATTCTTTTGACATTCTTCTTCGGTGTCCATGGCCAGTACTACTTTCATGAACTCTTCAATGTCATCCACATATTTGAAATATTGAT
Organism: Iris pallida; assembly: GCA_029216955.1. Taxonomy (NCBI): domain Eukaryota; kingdom Viridiplantae; phylum Streptophyta; class Magnoliopsida; order Asparagales; family Iridaceae; genus Iris; species Iris pallida. The sequence goes on along the minus strand of JANAVB010017351.1, from coordinate 35,114 downwards.
GGAGAGTGGATGGCACGATGTTATGTTCATGTAACCATGGTCTTCCCAACAAGACATTGTAGGAGACGTGATTGTCAATCACATAGAAAGTGACCTTCGTGCGGAGATTACCTATTTGGAATTTTAGGCGAATATTTCTCAATGGTTCGCTTCTCTCGGAATTGAACCCCATAATAGTCGTGATTGTTGCAGAAGGATTATGAACTGGGATCTTTAGTGCATCCAATAGAGTTTTTGGCATAATGCTGAGTGCAGATCCTGGGTCGACTAGAATGCAATCGACCTTTACGGTATCGATATATCCCGTATAGTAGAGAGGTCAATTTTGTCGATTGTCTTCCAGGAGCATATCATCTTGAGTGAAGGTGATATTGGCGATCAGCTCCATCACACTATAACAGTGGGAGCATGTCATCAATTCCTTGTCTAGTTTCTTAAGATGGGCTAGACAAGCGTCTGCTTAGATTAAAGCTTTACTTAACGTCTCTCGATTTTCCCTTGAAAGACGCAGAAGTTCAAAAATCGATAACCTTGCTGGAGTATTGGCTAGTTGAGCCAATTTGTCAAAGTTATACGGCTTTTCAAGTCCAAGAGGTAGAGTTTTTTTAATATTTTATCGAAGCAAACTGGCTGTTTGCCTTTGTCAACCGCTGTTGGTTTGGAAGGAATTGGTTCTGCTTGAGGCGATGACGTCGAAGGATCATTGACAAAATATGGAGAAGATGCTGAAGGGGCATCAGAGATTGGAGAAGGAATGGTTGCATTCTTTTGTCCATCTGGATAGTCTCTAAGATAGAGCCTTCCAGATTGGGTACTGGTCATGGCTTTTTCTTCCGGTACTGGTACAAAGGACACCATGTTACAGTTTTTTATCCTAGTCTTACCTCTAGAAGACTTCTTTTGAAGACAAGACAGATTTTTCCAGAATCCTAGTCCAACATGGGACTGACTGTATTGAAGATGTAGGAAAAAGGGTATAGAAGACCCTTTTCTATTATTTAAGCTATGGGCTTTCTGTAGATCATATCCCATCTTTGTCATCAGTTTACGGGACTGTTGACTGTATAGATGGAATGCTGGCCGGTAATTGATTTTCGGCTTTGGTGTCGCTGCTTCGGCAGAATAAGGTGAAGCTGCCGCTGGGATGAAGGTAGCATCCAAAGGTGGAAAATGATCACCCTGTGATGTCATATGACACGACTTATATTTGGTCGCCTTTCTTGACTTCGTAGGGGAAACATGTGTCTTTGACTCAAAGTCAGCAACCAAATCAGGGTGAATCCACATGATCTCCCCTTTATCAGTTGACAAGGGTACGAGACCGTCACTTCATGCCGGTGGAATGAGGACGACCCCATCATGTACAAGTTGAGCAAAAAAGTCACCAAATTATAGAAAAAGACATTGGCAATCACCTTTTTTTATCTTGCTGAAGGGTAATTGCCTTGGCGTTGATCAGTTCCTGGATCTTCCCTTTAAGTACATAGCATGCCCTAGTCGGATGTCCTAAGAACCTATGATAGACACAATATGCTCATGATGTCATCCTCATCAAAGAAATATTCATCCTTAGGATGTGGTGCTCTTTGTGGGGGGTACCGTTGTGGTAGGTGTTTACTGACCCATGATAGCTAAAGCTTCTTTGTCTTTCACATTGATGGCTAAAGCTTCTTTGCCTTTGCGGTTGTTCTGACGGCCGTCGCTATTGGTTGTAGAATGTTCATCTTTTTCAAGATTAGGCATCTAGATGCCTAGTTGTTTAAACTTGTCAGCACTATTTTTGGCTGCCCTGGCACTTATTACGAAGGAGGCCCGGTCTTGGAATTACGTGGGTCTAGTCCACATGCTGATTATAGGTAACAAGTTTGATTTGCATGTATCTATGGTCAGTGCATCTGGAGTACCAAGAGGCATTTTGAGTCCTCATGATGAAAGCGATCGATGAAATGTTCAACAGTTTCATTAGGCCGTTGTTTAATTTTTGATGAAGGCTGACATGGTTATGTCGTTTGTTCCCACATAGAATCGTTCCAGGAATATTTGCTTGAATCCTGCAAAAGATGGTATACAACCATCTGGCAAACTACGATACCAATCATAGGCTGCACCCGCCAAGCACTCGACGAATATTCTATGAGTAGATCATCATTCGGTTGGAGCTGATCAGTCATTACTTCTAAGTGATTGAGATAATGACTCAGAGATGAGCTGACATCAAATAACATGATGGTTGGTGGCTTGTACTTAGGTAGAAATGGAACTTCCTTCCACTCTACAGGGTAAGGTTGCTTGATCCCTAGCTTCTGCAGACCGTGCTTCTGCTTGAAGGCTTCAAATTGGTTACACAAAAGCTTTTCAGCCTCCAGGGGATCTCCTGAGACTTAGGGAGCAGTAGACTGATTCGATGTGTTAGGAGGCAGAACTGTATGATAAGCACCACCTCCAACACCAGACTGACTTGGAGTAGCCTGAGCGAGTATTATAGCATTGTAGGGAGATTGCACCTCCAGACTAGTATTGACAGGGGAGATGCTGCTACATGTTCTTGGGTTAGAATTGGATTCGCAACCGATGGAACAGTGTGTTGTGCTATGATCAGAGCATGCATACTTGCAACCATTTCAGCCATGGTTTTTCAAGTTAGCCTCTAACGCAGCAATCCTCTGCTCCTGATTGTCGGAGCTGGACGCATCTTGTTCTTCATTAGTGACACAGGCAATCACTTCTCTAGCTTCTGATGATGAGCTGGTGGAAAAGATAGTCCGCTCAGAGCTCTCACTATCGGCGTCAAAGTCATGCAGAAAACTACCCCCAGGATGAAGAGTGGAAAGATTCCTTTGATCGAAGAAATCTTGATCAGAATAAAAAAGATTCCTTTGATCGATTGTTTCCTGGTCGAAAGGAAGATTCCTTTGACCGATTATTTCCTGGTCGGATGGAAGATTCCTTTGACCGATTATTCCTTGGTCGGAAGGAAGATTCCTTTGACCGAATAGGTCTCGGTTTCTTGATTTGGTATTTTGGTAGACCCCTTCACCAGAGTCACGGATATGATCCAGGTATTGCTAACTGGGATTATGGGATGCTTTACATATTGGACGTTTTCCTCCCCGAGTACTTTGGGATGTCATGCTGACTGAAGCATATAGCAACTCGTCTTCGTCCACCATAATGAGTTCAGGAGTCCGGGTGTAGTTCAAACGGTCGAAGACAGACCGTTTCGCTGATTGACAACAACATTTGATCACTACCTCATGGTGATAATTACAGTGATGCTCCTGGTGTAGAGTTACAGGTGGACGAGATGGTCCTGCAACCTTCCGCTTTTGTATAAGAAGTTCGCGAAGATCGATTACAGTGACAGGATAAGGAGAAGTCGGAGGTACATATTCTTTGATAACGTTAGGAATATGATTCTGGTTCTTGAGATACCTTGTTCCCTGTGTGTACAAAGAAGTACTGAGTTCATTGGCATTGGTGAGAGGATTCTTGATTTGAGAAACTCTCTTTGTGCGCAACTTAGTAGGTGGTGCAGATTTCTCTTGACGCAGGCTTGATGCTATTTTATGCTGGTTTAGGTAAGTGCGCATGTCAGGGTTCTGTGCCACCTGGCTGTCTGTCTGAGACACCCTCAGTTTACCCTGTTTGGTTCTTGAAATACGCAGAGTAGGAAGATCTTGGCTTTGGTTTGATTGGCTGTGGCCATGAGGAGTAAGCAGGATGCCCTGTTGTTCTATGTACACTATTTCAGCGTATTTGGCACTGTGCAGATAGGCATCAAGAGATTGACTTCGAGCAAAGTCTAGTTTTTTGGCATTGATTTGATTGTCTCTGCCAAGAGAAATAGACATTTTACTAAGAAGCATTCTCGTATTGATTGGCAGAGGCACAATCAGATGTATTTTCTACTGAGTACTGGGGAAGGATAAGGAGAGGCCATGGGGTGCTTTCCTTTATTCTGTACAAGGGCAGTGATACGTAACTTCTCCACCAAGTTTAGAACTGGAGAGGAGTGAGGATTGGCCTTTGTTCTGCACCAGGGCAGTGGTTGGTGCACTCTCCACCAATTTTAGAATTGGGGAGGAAAAGGAAGTAGCCATGCGGCGCTGTCCCTTGATTGGTGCCAAGGTCATGACTGGCTCACCCTCTACCAATTTCAGAATTGGCGAGTAAGAGGAAGTGGCCATATGGTGCTGTCCCCTGATTGGCGCCAGGGTAGTGGTTGGAGCACTATCTACCAATATTAGAATTGGCAAGGAAGAGGAAGTAGCTACAGAGCTTTTCTCCAAGCATGGCGCCGAAGTTGTGATTGGTGCACTGGAGGACTTTGGAGTCCAAATGGCACGTGCCCTGTTCTTAGCAGCAACAGTGGTGGCGCACTTGGCACCCCTTGTGCCAATCATGGCTTCGTAGGCAGTTTGGTCGACTTCACGACCAGAGTCTTCTGCGTCATACCGACCGACGCAACATCGCATTGAGTTGTCACTTTCTCGTCGGAGGAAAAATTCGTCCCCAGCAGAGTCGCCATTTTGTTTGCAAAAACAAAAGTTGTATTACAAACTGAAGAGAGTGTGTACAAGAGTACAAGTTGATTTATGGGGAAGTACAATTGTAGGAATCAAATCAGAGGACGATCACTTTATCCCTTGGATGATGCGATGTCGAGGAAGAAAGCCTTTGGAGAGTGCTGCAGCAAGTGCTCAGGAGATTATGATCATTAGTGATGCTTGTGAAGTGATTTGAAACTCTATTTATAGAGTTTAGAGATAACTGATAAGTAGTTATCCTGATTGGCGCACACTGCAATTGGCGTGCCATTCACCCAGTCGCACGAACGATTGGTTTAACTGCTTCGATGCATGGCATTCTGTGGTGGAGATGCGCTTGGTCGTGGGCAGTATGACACACACGTTCTTCGAGATTAGTGGCATACGTGCCACGTCATCTAACTGCTTCTGGATGATTTGATCAAATAGCACCAACTGTTGGGTGGCGCCAGGCACTAATTGCTGTTTTAATGCCTTTCTGAATGATTATCTAGCGCCAACTGCAAATAGCACGAGACAGCTGTTTGATCATTATGACAAATCAGACATATCTGACATAATCTTCTCGAGCACCACACGCTCAGGATTCGAACGGATTTCCTCGACTAATGTGCTGTCAGTCATAATGAAAACAGTTTTAGCTTCTCGAGGAAGCTTGCCACGTGTCAGCCAGCGCCATTTGAAGTCCAGTGCCAATTGATGTCACGCGCCATCTGCTGTCTAGCACCATTTGACTATTTGAGTGTTGGCACCAATTATGAGTAGCGCATGATGATGTTTATACTTTTTGAGCTTCTACACTATGTATCAACATTTTTAATAAATAAAAAATGTTGCACAAGAACGCATGTGCCTGGTTGCTTCAATTATAATTAGACAATTTGATACCCTAAAAATAATAAAAAATCTTAAATGACAAAATAACCCTTGACAAAAATTTATCAATCCTATTTTTCGGATGTTATCATATGACCTGCTATCGAAGGCACGGAAGGTTAGAGACACTCTCTCACACCTCTACTTCTTCCTCTCCTTCCTTATTCCTTTCCTACATCCCCTTGCCACCATATTTTCCCCCTTTACTCCCTTTTCTTTCTTTCTCCAAATTATTTTCCAAAATATTCTCTAGATCTGCTTCCTCTTCCTTTGCTTACCATACTATTATATCTGTCTTGGAAGAAAAAGTACAAGTAAAAAAAGAACACAACAATAGCAACCATGACCTTTCACACTCTCTTTCTATCAGTAGCACTATTTGTCTCCTCCATTGTCGCCTCTCACCGGTGTTATGCACCGATCTCATAAGACCAAAAGTTGCCACTTGGTATGATATCGTACAAGTCTAAATTGCACTTGTACAAGATAAGCACCAAACACGATAACATCTCATAGACAATTTATTTTAACAAAAATAAATAAAAAATCAATAGACACAAGATATATAAAAAAAACTCTTTACTCATAATCTACGACAAAAATTACAACAAATCTAGGCCAAAGCGCAACTCGATTACAATTACTGGATCACATTACAATGAGAGATGCCATAAGGCTTACAACTCATGAAACTAATAGCATCAACGATGTTCCATACATTATGCCTTTATATATAAATAATAGCATCTTCAGCCAAATAATTTCAAGCGCCAACCAAGCTCTAATGCCTCAGCATGTCCAATCAGGTCCCCGCATCTGTGGGGTTGGGGCATTAGGGAATGCAATGTAAGCGAACTTAACCCAACTCACATAAAACTAACACGGTTGATTGTGTGACTGCAGAAAAATTATTATGTGTTCTTTCTAATCTCGTCTTATGATCATTTAACAATTCATAAACATGTATATACATAAAACATGAGTGTGTTGCTCGGCACAATGAATCTTACCCGATACTTACCATCATTTCCTGCTTTACAATGATATTATTAATAATGTATAAATGTGTTATAAGTGTGTCCCTGCATAAGATATTCGTTAGCCTTCATAAAATGTATAAATATGTTGTGAGCTCGTTCCTGCAACCAACTTGATAAGCTTGTAAACATATTTATATTAGCATTCAACATAACTATATGAAGGCCGCTAGTGAACACACACCATCTTGGACTATCTCTTCTATTGTAGGTAGCTAGCCTACTGAAGGTCCCAAAATACCAGTGCAAGTACTTCAACACTAATTCCCAATGTTCTCCTGCCCCGACAAATGTTCAGGGGATCAAACCTTGTGCACAAGTTGTCCATGACCATGCGATATGCATGAATAATTTAAATACAAAACATATGCATTATACATAAACTGAAATAAAATAATGTCAATCTCTAGTCAGCGTTATACCAAAACACATCCGAGCATCCAATAACAGTAAGCCACATCCAGATCATTACGTGGCACCAAGCCACATCCATACCATTTTGTTTTCGCAAAGATAACACTACATTAGTACAACAATCCATGTCTATAGCAGCAGTATAAAAATCCATATATTTAACAAGAAGTTATATTCCATTGTCTATGTAGCAAGTTAACAACAAAAATAATTACTCTCTTTTATCTTGGTTATTTTTATTAGCATTAAAAAACTTATGGAACATAGCAACAACGACATCCAATGATCAAGTATGAAGGTAAAGGAAAGAAAGATCAAAATAACCCACCATGAAGAATAGTCTATCCACCTTGACCGAGAAGATACCGTACGATTTCTCACATAGATAATTTAATATGATGTATGAACTTCTTAATCAGTATAACCATACCAACGAGCTCGGATCTATAAAACATCAAATCCGACCAAATTAAGCAAGTATGCATCATTGCTTAAATCCCTCGATATCTTGCACAGCTCAATTCCAAATCAGCCTATTCAAACCAAGAATCCAACGCAATGCCTCCGCTTGGAGCAGTGCATCACATATATTACATAGATCTATGAATGATTCCTTTGCATAAATCCAAGTCCAACTTGGCAAGAGACAATGAACCAGCCAATGCACCGCACAGAGTGTGTGTATTACAACCAGGGGCCTACACCATTGATTTCCCCTAATGTAAGGATTTCTTTCACAACATCTACAACTTCAACAATGATGACCATAACTCCTTCGACCCCTCCATGAACCCGAGGTTCATGTAGGGGCTGCAAATGAACACTGAAACTATGCCAAAGGACCCGACCAATTCGGTGTTCAATGACCTTATGACGTCATCCAAGTTTAACAACATGTACTTCAAGAACCTCGAAAAGGGGCTTGAGCTATTAGTGTCGGACCAGGCATGGCAAATCCCCATATCATACCGATGGTGAGGAAGTACACAAGTAAGGAGAGAGAGATTGGGGAGAGGACTGGCCACATGAAAGGGTTTAGAAGGGTTCTCATTGCTCATGATGGTCCCTAGTAGCATCGTGACTCCTGAAGCAAAAGAGAGGATGACATGAGAGAAGGAGGTTGAAAAGGAGGTCGTGGCTATTGGACGGCGACAATGTGATCATCATCGAATTTAACGAATGCGGTGGGTTTATAGGAGTGAATAGAAGAAGAAGAAGAAGAAGAAGAAGAAGAAGAAGAAGAAGAGGTTGAGGTGGTTGTAGTGGGAAACACAAAAGGGTTGTGGTCAACAAGCAGAGGGAGAAGAATAAGGAGAAAAAAAGATAAAGTTTATGAATATCATGGGTAATTTGGTCCAGAAATACTATTTTTCTTTGTCCGGACAGAAAAAATTAAATGTTGACTAACATGGGATATCAACTTGAAACTCCTTAATAGTTGAGATTATTTAGTGGTTTAATATGAAAGTATATGTTATCAAGTTGAAACATTTGAATAGTTGAGGGCATTTAGTTAAAAGTTAGCTATTAATTAACCTTGTGCTTAAACTATTATCTTTGGACATATCAAACCAATTCAGGAAGGCATTGCACTTATCCACAAACAAATACTTAGGTCTAATAACCTTGACATAATATATCCCATTGGTCACTTTCTAGTCTTGATTTCTAATAGGTCATTTTAAGGCAAGTCTTAACAATTTTAGAGATGGCTGTCTAATCTATCTTAAATCTACCTTCTCTATTCTATACCGCTAGATCACATATCACTATAATATTATCAATCTTTAAGATAATCTCTCTAGAGTAGATCCTTTAGGCTAATATCCAAGAAAATTTCGTCCCCCTAGCCAACACATTATATTCATGATTCCTACATCTTTTACGTAAAATTACTCAAAATTCAGTACAATAAACTTCAATAATAAGTTTTGATCAAGCCATGAACATCATGCTTCAGCAAATCATTTTATCCTCATGGAATCCTCGGGCTCTATTTGTTATCATCCTTTAAGTTGGCAGTACTCCTAATTGATTAATACTGTAATTTCATCTAAAATCTAATTGTGCCTTCCTCTAAGTTGAATTCCTACTCACTTTAATCTTTATGGTCGAGAAATCTTTCTTATTTTCCTATCAACCCATGTGAATCAAGTGAACTTCTATTTAAGAGTCTATCTAGCTTAGGCAATGGGTAGCATGGTTTGGTCTAATGGTTCTAAGGTCTCTCATTAGGATTAAGTCTTATAATGTACTCTATTCTACTTCCAAATGTCTATAAATTCTACCTACCCTACTTACCTACTCTGGTCAAGCATAGATTCTTATATTCTCCAAGTGAGAACTTCTATAGATAAATAAGGCCACTCATACCTGTAGAGGCTAAAAATTAAGCTATGCTACTCACCCAGAAGTCATCTCATCAAAATGCATCTTATCAATAGGTTGTGCCATATATGGTTGCGCCAACATCAAGTTGTGCCACATCAAGTTGCGCCCATCTCAGGTTGTGCGAGAGACATGTGGCAGTTTCCTCGAAAGACTATAATAGCAATCATCATTGCCTGACAACTGACAGCACATATATCAAGGAAAATCTGTTCGAATCCCGCACAACACGGTGCTTGAGAAGATTTGGTCAGCTAGAAATTTGCGCAATGTGTCAGGATGCGCGAGGTTGTACTCTTGCGCAAGTTGCTACATTGCGCCCCTGCGCAACCTGATGAAGCTTGTGCAATGTGATCGAGTTGATATCCAGAGCAGGATGACGTGGCGCGCATATCACTAACTTCGTAAAACGTGTCCACTACATTGCTCACGACCATGCACATCTTACTCAAATAATGCCACGCGTCCAAAGCAGTTAGTGCAACTGCTCGCACAAGTTGCTACATTGTGCCCCCATGCAACTTGATAAAGCTCGCACAAGGTGATCAAACAGTGTCCAGAATAGGGTGACGCGGTGTGCAATCCACTTACTTTGCAGAACATGCCCACTACACTGTCCACGATCACGCACATCTCACTCTAATGATGCCATGCGTCCGTAGCAGTTGGTGTAACCGTTCGCGCAAGTGAACAGTCACACAACTTAAAATTTGCACAACCCAGAATAACTACTAAACAGTTATTTCAAGAACTCTATAAATAGAGTTTCAAATCAGTTCCAAAGCATCAGGAATGATCATAATCTCCTGCTAAAGTGTTGTTGCATCCTCCAGAGGCTCATGTCTTCAATATCACATCGTCCAAGGGATAAAGTGATCGTCTTCTGATCAGATTCCTATAGTTTTACTTCCCCAGAAATCAATTATACTTTTTGTACTATTTCTCAGTTTATAGAAATCAAACTTCTTTTGTTTTTTGCAAACAAAATGGCCACTCTGCTAGGGACGACTTTCTCCTCTGATGAGAAAGTAACAAGTCAATATGATACCGCGTCGATCGATAAGATGCAGAAGACTTTGGTCGTTCAAGTCGACCAAACCACTTACGAGGCAATGATTAGTGCTGGGGGTACCAAGCGCACCGCCGTTGCTGCTAAGAGCAAAGGGCGCTCTGTATGGATTCGCAAGTCTTCTCGGCCAACCATGGCTCCTGTACAACTTGTGCAACCTGTTTCTCGGCCAACTATGGCTCCTGTGCAACTTGTGCAGCCTATTTTTCGGCCAACCATGGCTCCTGTACAACTTGAGTAGCCTATCTCTCGGCAAACCATGGCTCCTCCATAACTTGTGCAGCCTATTTCTCCGCCAACCATGGTTCCTGTGCAACTTGTGTAGGCTATCTCTCGGTCAATCAGAATTCCTGTGACACCTGTGCAGATTGCTTCTTTGTCAACCAAAATTCTTGTACAACCCGTACCTACTGCTTCTTCGGCTCTGAACAAAGGGAAACACCTTTTGGCTACTCTCTCTCATCTTTTCCAGTTTGGAACTCAGGAAAGAATATATCTAGTGAGAGTGTTAAACAGAACAAAGAGAAGCGCCCTTTGGCCTTTTCTCAACCTGTGCTTATGGCCTTTCAATCATAAAACAAAGGAAAACTCCTTTTGGCTACTCCCTCATCTTCTCCAGTCCTTGACTCGGTAGAAAGTATCTCTGGTTGCGCTTATGCCCCACTCAGTGCGAAAACTCTTTTGGGCAGGAACTCTACTCCTCTGAACAGAGACAATCAAATCTCTACTAAAAAAGTGAGTTCTGTTCAAATTGAGATTTCTGTCACTCAATTGCGCCAGAGCAAGCACATGAGAACAGGTTGCGCATGCCAAAAAAATTCTGCCAAATCCCAAAAATGCAACTACGGATCTTCCTACCCTACTCATCTCAAAATCCAAGCAGGGTACACTACTAGTATCTCAGATAGATACACAAGTAGCAGATCTATCTGACCTGCGCACCTATCTCAACAAGCGCCAGTCAACACCTACTTCAGCAAAATACAAACAGATTAAGCCAATGGATAAACTGTGCCAGAAGCAAATTTCTGAAGTCAAGCATCCCTTTACCTATGCTAATCAACTCAGCACTTCCTTGTATACTTAGGGAACAGGACATCTCAAGAATAGGAATCATATTCCTAATATCATTAAAGAATATATTCCTTCAACCTCTTTTGATCCTGATGTTGTAACTGATATTCGTGAAGTTCTTAAACAGAAACGAAAAATCCTAAATCCTTCTCACCCAATGCATTCCCAAGAACATCACTATAACCATCACCATGAGGTAGTTATCAAATGTTGTTGTCAATCAACTAAACGGTCTGTCTTCGACCGTCTGAATTACTCTCAGGTTCCTCAACCAATGATACGAGATGAAGATAAATTGTTGTATGCCTCTGTCAACATGATGTCTCGAAGCATTGGGGGTGGAAAATGCCTAAGATGTAATACATCCCGCAATTCTAGTCAACAATACTTAGATTGGATTCATGAATCCGGCGAAGGAGTATACCAATATACTCGATTAAGAAGCCGAGACACAATCGGTCAAAGGAATCATCCTTCCGACCAAGAAACAATCGGTCAAAGAAATCTTCCTGATTCTTACCAAGATTCTCAGTCAAAAGGATATCCCTATCACTTATTCTGGGGGTGGTTCCTTATATGACTTTGATTCTAATAGTAAAAGTTCTGAAAGGACCATCTTTTCTACTAGCTCGTCTTCAATGGCTAGAGAAGTGACTGCTTATGTCGTCACAGAAGAGCAAGATACTTTTAGCTCTAACAATCAAGAGCAGAGAATTGCTGCTTTGGAGGCTAGTTTGAAGAACATGGTTGAGATGATGACAGACATGCATGCTATGATTATGGCACAACATACAGTTCTACCGGTTGTGAATTTGATTCCGACCCAAGAACCTGTAACAACACCAGCTTCCATCAATATTGATCTGGGGGTACAGTCTTCTCACACCGCTTCCATACCTGCACAGGCTATTCTAAGTCAATCTGGTGCCGGGGGTGGTACTTATCATGCAGTACCCCTTCCTAACATATCAAATCAATCCACTGCTCCACAATCATCGAAAGATACCAATGAGGCCGTAAAACTTTTACGTACTCAATTTGAAGCTTTCAAATAGAAAGGCAGTTTGCAGAAGCTTGGGATTAAGCAGCCTTATCCTATAGAATGTAAGAAAGTCCAATTTCCCTCCAATTACAAACCCCCTACTATTATGATGTTTGATAGCAGCGCATCGCCAAGTCAATACCTCAATCACTTTGAGGTAATGACTGATCAACTCCAGCCAAATAACGCCCTATTTACTAGGGATTTTGTCGGATATTTAGCATGTGCTGCTTATTACTGGTACCGTAGTTTGCCAGATGCTTGTATAACCTCTTTCTCTGGATTCAAACAAATGTTCCTGGAATGATTTTATAATGGAACAAATGAAATGACTATGTCTGCTCTCATTAAAATTAAACAACGACACAATAAAACAATTAAAAAGTTCATTGAACAATTTCGCTATGAGGCACTCAAAATGCCTCTTTGAACTTGAGATGCTCTGACTATAGACACTTACAAATCAAGCATGTTGCCTATAATCAGCATATAGATTGGATCGACACAGTTCTAGGATTGGGCTTCATTCATAGTGAATGCTACAGAGGCAGATGAAAGTGCTGACAAGTTCAAACAATTAGGTATTCAGATGCCTAATCTTGACAATGATGAACATGCTACACCTAATAATGGTAGCCGTCAAAACAACCGCAAAAGTAAAGAGACTTTGGCTATTAATGTCAAAGGCAAAGAAACTCTAGTCGTGAACATAGGTCAATCAACACCTACTCCAATGGCACCACCACAGAGGGCACCACGTCCGAAAGAAGAATATTCTTTTGATGAAGATGATGTCATGACTATCTTTGACTGTCTAATCAAGAGCAATAAACTTTAACTGCCAGAGGCAAAATAGCCAGATGAAGTAGGTAAAACTGACCACCCCAAATATTGTGTTTACAACAGATTTATTGGACGTCCGACTCGAGCATGCTATGTGCTTAAAGGTAAGATCCAGAAGATGGTTAATTCTGACATAATTACTCTCATACAAGACGAAAAGACTATAACAGCTAATGGCGTCTCTCTACAGTTTGACGATTTTCCTGCTCAACTTGTGCAAAATGACGTCATTCCCATCCTGAGAACCACTTTAGAGATTGTTAATCTCCCATCTGCACAAACTGATGGTCTTGTTCCTCTGTCTACTGATAAGGGGGAGATTATGTGAATCCATCCTGATTTAGTGGCTAACTTTGAAGCACCTTCTTCATCCACAAAGTGCAAGAAAGCAACCAAATACAAATCATGTCACATGATTTTATTGAGTGAATATTGTCCTCCACCTTTAACTGTTACTTTCACTTCTGCTGTAGATCCTTCTTCTTTTTCTCCTTCTGAGACAATACTGTCAAAGCTAGAAGCCAAATATCAACCAACTTTCCATCTGTATAGTCCACAGTCTCGTGAATTAATAACAAAGATGGGATATGATCTATAAAAGGCTCCCGGCTTGAATCATGGAAAAGGATCTCCTGTACCTCTTTCTCCATGCCTTTCACATAACCAATCTTGGGTTGGTTTGGGTTACTGGATGAACTCTTCATCTTGTTAAAAAACTTTTAGAAGTAAGACCTAGGCAAAAAGTTACAATATGGTGACTTTTGAACCTGTATCAGAGGATGAGGCTTTAACTGGTACCAGGTCTGGAAGAATTTACTTGAGAGACTATTCAGAAGGCCAGAAGAACCCTGCTCTAGCTCCAGAGGCTCCTCCAATATCATCTTCTCTTGCTGTCAATATTACACTAGTTTTATCACCTCCAGTAGAACCAACTCCTCCCAAACCAACGACAGCTGACAAAGGAAAGCAGCCTGTCTGCTTTGACAAAGTATTGAAGAAGACTCAAGTTCTAGGACTCGAGAAGCCATATAACTTTGATATACTGGCTCAACTAGCTAATACCCCGGCAAGGTTATCAATTTTTGAACTACTGCGTCTCTCAAAAGAAACTCGAGAGACATTGAGTGAAGCCTTGATGCAAGATGATACTTGTCTAGCACTCCTCAAGAAGCCAAAGGAGGAGCCTGTAACTTGCTTTCATTGTCATAGTGTGATGGAGCTGATGCCCAATATCACTTTTACATAAGATGATATGTTACTGGAAGATAATCATCATGATCGACCCCTCTACTTCACAGGATATGTCGATACTATAAAGGTTGATCGCATCTTGATGGACCCTGGGTCTACGCTCAGCATCATGCCAAAGACTTTACTAGATGCCTTAAAGATTCCTGTACATAATCTTTCAAGAACCATCACGACAATCCTGGGATTTAATTCTGGAAGAAGTGAACCTTTGGGAAAGATTCGCCTAAAAGTTCAAATAGGCAATCTTCGTACAAAGGTTACTTTCTATGTGATCGACAATCATGGCTCTTATAATGCCTTGCTGGTAAGACCCTTTCTATATGAGCATAACATTGTACCATCCACTCTACACCAATGCTTCAAATATGTAGACGTCAATGGAGAGGTCCAAAAGGAAGTAGCTAACCTAAATCCTTTCAAGGGCATTGAAGCATATTGTACTGGTTCTCGGATGTACAAGAAAGAATTCATGGAGGTTGTATTAGCGATTGATAGTGAGAAAGATCAGAAATATACTTTAAAAGATGTTCTTATAATCCCTGTCAAAGGACGTACTACTCGTCCCTCTTCTTCTCAGGCGTTGACTATCTATCTTTCCTCTCATGACAAATAGCTTCCTGCTGTAGAAAGGGAACAAAAAGAGCTCACCTCTTCTGAGCCTCTTGTTATTGACCTTCGTCGTAACAAACCTTCTCCTTCTCCTTCTCCTCCTCTGGTTATCAATCTTTTTAAGCCTTGTATTAAGGCCAAAAATCCTTCCTCTCCTCCTTTAGTTATCAACATTACTAAGCCTTCTGTTAAGACTAAGAATCCTGTTGTAAATGATGATGTACAAATCAATAAAGTAGCATCTCCTTTACAGTATACTGATATTTTTTATTATGCTCGATGTTATTTAGAAATGCTAGATAGCTTCGAACCACTTACCATAAGAGCAGTTCAACCTCTCCAAGACAAAGTATTGCTCGAACCAATGTATGACTCCTTCTTCTTAGTTCCTTCCAAAAAGAAAGATGAACTTCCTATACTTTAAGTAAAGGAACAGAACAGAAGATCACGCCCAATGGTGAAGAAGAAAATCACGATAACGGAATACTTCAACTATGTCGTTATAGTCAACAATCAAAAGATATCATTCAAAAGATGGGCTATAATTTTAAAGCTGGTCTCAATGGTGGTAAGGGAAGGTGAATTCCTATTCGTATCCTTGCTCCAAAAGGAAAGTCACAATAATATTACAGCAAAATGAAGCGGAGATTGGGTTATACTTCGCCAATTCCAACTTCAGACGCCTCCGAATCCGATGGAGAAGAACGATCTAACTCTTCTGATTCTGTCTCATAGGATTCAGATACCAGTGTAGGCCACGTCCATCGAGTGACTCTATCTTCCAATATGGTAACTGTCGAGTTCTCGGAAGACGACGAAGACTTTGCCAAAACCTCTAAATCTGATCCTTGTGCACAAAGGATGGATACTCAATGGGAGCTTCGCTTCGAGCAACGTGAACCACCTACCGAAGATCAGTTGGTTCAAGTCGATATTGGAGATAAAACTTCCCCAAAACCAATATTCGTTAGCAAAAGCCTCCCTGAAGCGGATAAAGAAGAGCTGATCCAGATCAATAGAAAATACATTAATTTATTCGCTTGGAGCTATGAAGACATGCTGGGATTAGATCCCCAGATTGCTACCTATAAACTCAACATTCTGCCGAATGCAAGGCCAGTCAAGCAACAACAGCATCAATTTTGACCTGACATGACGGACGCCATAGAAGTCGAAGTCAAGAAGCTCATCTCCTGTGGCTTCGTCAGAGAAGAATAACATCCGGCCTGGGTGGCTAATGTTGTCCCAATTTTGAAGAAAACAGGGAAGGTCCGAGTCTGCATCGACTTCAGAGACCTAAATGAATCTTGTCCCAAGGACGAATTTCCTCTTCCAATCACTGATGTCATGATCGACAATACTTATAAATTTGAACGAATGTCTTTTATGGATGGATTTTTAGGATATAATCAAATAGAGATGTATCCAATGCATGAGAAACATACACCTTTTTGCACTCCTCTTGGAGTTTATTGCTACACTGTCATGCCATTTGGTCTCAAAAATGCTGGTGCAACTTATCAGCGGGCTATGAGTATTATCTTTTGTGATCATTTGCGAATGACGGTTGAATGCTATGTAGACGATATTCCTGTCAAAAGTCCTTTAAAGGAAGACCACATTCAAGAGTTGAGAACTATATTCGATCTAATGTGCCAGCATCAGCTCAAGATGAATCCCACCAAGTCATTCCTGGGAGTCTCTAGTGGCAAATTTCTTAGATTCGTTATTACCTCTAAAGGTATATACGTTGACCCTGAGAAAATCAAAGTCATTCAAGAGATGCGTCCTCCATGTAACCTAAAAGAGCTACGAGGATTCCAGGGACGGCTTGCTGTTGATCCAAAATCATAGTTAACCAAATATTGATAAAATTAACAATATGATACTTGTCATAATTTAATATGAAACATCAAGACAGAACTCAGAACAAGATGTACGTCGGCTCTCTCCTGCAGCGTACTCAGTTTTTGAGTCTGTATTTTTACATTTATAGAGTCTAGCTAAATATAAACTGAGTAGCACTGAGTAGTTTGTGCCTATACCTTATCTCCAAACACAAACCAAAAGCTCTACCAAACTAAACTAGCCCACCAAAGCCCATTTGAGCAATTCTGTCCTCTGGAGACAGAGTTGGGGCCGAACTCTGCCTCCACACGGAGTTTGGGCCGAACTCTGTCCCCTAAATTACAGGAGCCTAATTTTTAGGGTTTGCTGTATGCTAGTTGTCCAACAGCAAAAAATTTGAATTCTTGACACAGAATTCTGGCCGAATTCTGCCTATTCCAACTAGTATAAATAGGCCTTAAATTCTCTTATTTTCAATCATCCAATCTTCTCTTCTCTTCTCTTCTCTTCTCTATAAAGCCTCATATAAGCCTTAACCTTCTCATCTACTACCACAAGCTTCCTAAGCCTCAAAGTGCTCAGTGCTATTCAGTTAGGAGCTTGTGCAAGAGTCAAGAAAGTCGCTTAGAAAATTCCAAGCATCGCCACAGCGAGCTTTGTAAGAAGTTGACATGCTCTTCTGAAGAAAAGGCACGAGGTGTAACTACTATTTCATAAATAGTAGATTTAATACTGAGCTAGAGTTCTCAGGCCTGGACTAGTCCTCCATGAGGGAAACCAGGTTAAAAATGACTGTGTTTGCGTATACTCTCATGAACTTTCTATTTTCGTATTTACTCTGATTATTTACTGTTGGTGAAAAGAGTTTAATTTTTATTTAGCAATTATTGTTATAAACTCTATTCACCCCCCTCTAGAGTTGCCTACTTGTTCTTCAATTGGTATCAGAGCTCTGTTCTCTTTATAAGGACTAAAATCCTAGAGCTGATCCATGGCAACCACACAACCTATGTTTTCCAACCATGTTGAAGGACAATCCACTCATAGGCCACGCCTATTTGATGGAACCAACTACACCTATTGGAAAACAAGGATGAGTTTCTATCTCAAGTCTCTAGACTTTGACCTGTGGACCATTGTCACTGATTGTTACAAAAAGTCCCCTAGAATAGTTGTTGATGGAGATCTCATCGAGAAACCCAATGACAAATATTTTGACGAGGAAAAAAATAGGCGAGTCTAGATGCTAGAGCTATTAATGCTCTTTTCTGTGCAATAGACAAGAATGAATTTAACAGGGTCTCGACATGCTCCACCTCACACGAAGTATGGAAGCTTCTAGAAGTGACGTATGAAGGAACCACTCAAGTCAAGGAATCTAAAATTAGTCGTCTTACTCAAGAATATGAGGCGTTCAAGATGAAGCCTAATGAGACGTGTTGACACAAAGTCACAGTCAACCAAATATTGATAACATTGACTAAATAATACTTGTAATAATTCAATACGACACACGACGTCTACATCAAGCTCAAGACAGACGACAGCTCAGTCTTTGCATTTCAGTTGTATATGAGTCTGTATTTTATACTTTTATTGAGTCTAGATTGATGTAAACTGTGTCATGCTGAGCTCTTGAGACTTGACCTATAGCCTACCAAATAATCCCTAAACTCCACCATCCAGAAAATGTCCATTGATCCCTAAGAACCAGTTCTGTGCTCTGAAGACAGAGTTCGGGCCGAACTCTGCCTCCACACAGAGTTCGGGCCGAACTCTGTCCCCTAAAAATCAGCAACCTTAATTTTAGGTTTAGCTGGTTGCAAGTTGTCCAACGGCCAAATATTTAAAATTTCCTACCCGAATTCTGGCCGAATTCTGCCTACAAAAACCCTATAAATAGGCCAAGAATTCTCTCATTTCAAATCATCCAATCTTCTCTTCTCTTCTCTCTTAAAGCTCAGATAAGCCATATCCTTCCCATCTACTAGCCACAAGCTTCCTAAGTCTCGAGTGCTCAGCATCTCTCAGTTAGGAGTCTTGTGCAAGAGTTGAAGAAGTCGCTTGGAAAATTCCAAGCAAATTGCCACTGCGATCCTCTGTAAGAAGTTGACGTGCTCTTCTGAAGAAAAGGCACGGGTTATAAACTACTATTTCACAAATAGTAGATTTAATCCTGAGCTAGAGTTCTCAGGCCTGGACTAGTCCTCCACGAGGGAAACTAGGTTAAAATCGGCTGTGTTTGCGTATGCTCTCTTGCTTCTCATTTTAAATTCCGTATTTACTCTGATTAGTTCTAATTGTGATAGAGTTGATTTTTAATTGGATATTATCTCTATAAACTCTATTCACCCCCTCTCTAGAGTTGCCATCTGTTCTTCAATTGGTATCAGAGCTCTGTTCTCTTTACAAGGATTTACATCCTAGAGCTGATCCATGGCAACCACAAATCTTTGATTTCCAATCACGGTGAAGGACAGTCCACTCATAGGCCTCCCCTATTTGATGGAACTAACTACACGTATTGGAAAACAAGGATGAGTTTTTATCTCAAGTCTCTAGACTTTGACCTGTGGACTATCGTCACTGACGGTTACAAAAAGCCCGCCAGGATAGTTGTCAACGGTGATCTCATTGAGAAGTCACATGACAAATATTCTGACGAGGAGAAGAAACAGGCAAGTCTAGACGCGAGAGCTATTAATGCTTTATTCTGTGCTATAGACAGGAATGAGTTCAACAGGGTATCCACATGCACCACATCCCACGAAGTATGGAAGCTTCTAGAAGTGATGCATGAAGAAACCACCCAAGTCAAGGAATCAAAAATAAGCCGTCTCACTCAAGAATACGAGGCCTTCAAGATGAAGCCAAACGAGACGATCACGCAGATGTTCACAAGATTCCTCAACATCATCAACCCCCTGTCCTCGCTTGGGAAGCAATATTCAAATCACGAGAAGATTCGCAAGCTACTTAGGGGGTTACCAAAAATTTGGAACCCTAAGGAGACAGCCATCATAGAAGGAAACGATCTCACAACCATGTCCATGGAAACCTTGATGGAAAAGCTAATGACTCATGAGCTTGACCTCAAGGACTTCGAAGAGCCTGCTCCTAAGGCTAAGGAGATCGCACTCAAAGCTCACCGAAGGAGGGCTGAACCCGAAGAGACGGATGACGACAACTCAGAAGATGATGATCAAGCCCTCATGGTTCGCAACTTCAAGAAATTCTTTCGCTTCAACCGAAGAAAGAAAGAACCACAAGAAGATGAAGAAGAAGAGCCTACTTGCTACGGTTGCAAGAAGACGGGACATGTCCGAAAAGACTGTCCATTCTCAAAGAAAAGCAACCGCTATGAGAAGCCATACAAGAAGACCTCTTCAAAGAAATATGCCAACACAAGCATTTGGCATAAAAGAGATGCTAGTGACTCCGAGGAAGAAAAGAACTCTCCTCAAGATACGGCTAATATTTGCCTAATGGCAACATCCGACAAGGTATCTAACGAAACTCTTGACGACTTCACTTTTGATGAACTTGGCGATGCTTTCACTGATTTACTTAGTGACCATAAAAAGGTTATTGGTAAATACAAACAAGCCAAGGACAAAATCAAAATTCATGAAGTTGAAATACAAAGACTTTCTCTTTTACTTGATAATATTAGAGACACTGCACCCACGGATGTCACTGATGAGGTATCTAAGCTTAAAATAAGCTTACATGATGCCGAGGCACGTATTGAGCAACAAACACAAGAAATCACAACACTCAACACGGAGCTTGCAGAAGAAAAGAATAAACACAAGATTATTATTACTAAGTTGCATGGTTTGAATGCTAAGATTACTAAATTGCAAGCTGTATCTAAGAAACTAGAGACTAAATTGGGAAAACAGGTTGCTTAACCTCAAACCCAATCACATGAGACACAAACAAAGCATGACACTACTCATACTAGTCAACCATGTCATACTCATGCTGCTCACAATCATGCTTACATGTACACACACTTTCACAAACCTCATGCACGTAGAAATAATCATCATATATCACATAAACATCATGCTATACGTAGATACAGTCATCATTATGTTACACAAAGACACAATCAACATCACTCCACATATAGACAATCTCATCATGCCATGCCATATAGACAACATCATCATGCCATGCCATATAGACAACATCATCATGCCATACCATATAGACAACATCATCATGCCATGCCTTATCAACAATATCACCATACTAATTCTACATATCATCAATATTCTTATAGACATCATCAGCATGCTCCTAATGTAAATAGGAATGCTATATGCACTTATTGTGGTCTACATGGACACATATCACCACAGTGTAGAATCAGAAGATTAGTTGATAAAAAGATATATGCATGGTTTCCAAAAGCTAACTCTTCAGGACCCTCAAGAACTTGGGTACCAAAGGTCACATCTACTCTTGATGTAGGTGGACCTTCCCTCCTCAACTAAGAGTAAGTGGATTCTCGATAGTGGATGCTCGCGGCATATGACAGGAGACGCACATCTTTTTGCATCACTATCGATGAAGAGAGAAGGATATGTATCCTTCGGAAATAACCTAAAAGGTTATATCATAGGTAATGGTATTATTGGCTATCCTCCCTCTCCCGTAATAAAGGATGTCTGCCTAGTGACCGAGTTAAAGCATAACTTTCTCAGCATAAGTCATCTTGCTGACCATGGTTATGACATTAACTTTGGACAAAACAAATGCCTTAAATATGATAGGTCAACAGGAGACATTGCTTTTGAAGGGGTAAGAGAGGATAACATTTATATTTTCTATTTGTCTGGAAATACTAACAATGCAGGTAGATGCCTATATGCTCACAAAGATGAACGGCTACTATGGCACCAGCGTCTTGGTCATGCCAATATGGATACTATATCCAGGATATCAACCAAGAAGCTAGTTAGAGGCTTGCCCGACATCACATTCAAAATGGACACCGTATGTGCCGAATGTGAGTTGAATAAGGCAACCAAATCATCTTTCCATTCCATAAACTCTGTAAGCACTACTAGACCCCTGCAACTACTTCATATGGATTTATTTGGTCCTAGTAGAGTAGCCAGTCTTGGTGGAAAACTCTATGAATTTGTTATTGTTGATGATTTTTCAAGATTTACTTGGGTTTTCTTTCTTATAAAAGTGATGCTATTTCAGTTTTTAAGATTTTTGTCAAGAAAGTTCAAAACGAAAAAGGCTACATGATCACTCGAATCCGAAGTGATCATGGAGGCGAATTCGAAAATTCTGATTTTGAAAAGTTTTGTGATTCCAATGGTTTTGATCATGAGTTTTCTTGTCCTAGAACTCCCTAACAAAATGGTATTGTGGAGCGGAAGAATAGGACTCTTGGCGATATGGCTAGAGTCATGTTGAACAAGTTTTTACTTCCGAAATACTTTTGGGCTGAAGCTGTCAGTACAGCATGCCACATTTTAAATAGGGTACTTATTCGTCCTAATACAAAAAAGACACCCTATGAGCTTTGGTTTGGAAGAACCCCAAATATTTCTTATTTTAGAGTTTTTGGCTGTAGATGTTTTATCCTTAACACCAAAGACAATTTAGGCAAATTTGATGCCAAAGCTGACGATGGTATTTTCCTTGGCTATGCTGCCAAGAGTAAGGGATATAGAGTTTTTAACAAACGCTCTTTAATTGTGGAAGAGTCTACAAATGTGACTTTTGATGAAGATAACAGTGCAGCAGCTACTCTTGATGATGGTGTTGAGCCATCCATATCTACTCCAATGAACACCACAACCGAAACAAATTCTCTGGAAAGCTTGCCTAAGAAATTCTCCTTCAAGCCATCACATCCAGAAAATTTGGTAATCGATAAGGTTTCACGAGGAGTAACTACTAGATCATCATTAAGAGACTCCATTGCTAGCACTGCCTTTATTTCACAAATTGAGCCTAAAAACATTTCAGAAGCTTTCAATGATGAATTTTGGATTTCTGCTATGCAAGAGGAACTCAACCAATTCGAGAGGAGCCAAGTATGGGAACTCGTTCCTAGACCGGCTAATCACTCGATTATTGGTACTAAGTGAGTTTTTAGAAACAAAGTAAATGAAGATGGTTCAGTCACACGCAACAAAGCTCGTCTAGTAGCCCAAGGATACAACCAAGAGGAAGGTATCGACTACGATGATACGTATGCTCCTGTTGCTAGATTAGAATCCATTCGGATGCTTTGCGCATTTGTAAATTTTCAAAATTTCAAATTATTTCAAATGGATGTTAAAAGTGCTTTCTTGAATGGTTTTATTAAGGAGGAAGTCTATGTAAAATAACCTCCTAGTTTTGAAAATCACAAGTTTCCCGACCACGTGTTCAAGCTAAAGAAAGCACTGTACGGCCTCAAACAAGCCCCTAGAGCTTGGTATGAACGGCTAAGCAACTTCTTGCTTGAGAAAGGTTTTTCAAAAGGGAAAATTGACACTACACTTTTCATAAAGTCTTTGAAGGACACTATTCTTTTAGTACAGATATATGTAGATGATATTATTTTTGGTTCTACTGATGAAACCCTCTGTCAAAATTTTGCCAAGTGTATGCAGACCGAGTTTGAGATGAGCATGATGGAGGAGCGCAACTACTTTTTTGGGCTGCAAGTCAAGCAAATGTCTAATGGAACCTTCATCTGTCAGTCAAAGTATACAAAGGACATGCTGAAGAAATTCGAACTTGATAATGTCAAACCAATCAGCACTCCTATGGCTACTTTAACCAAACTTGAACCAGATGAAAGCGGCAAACCCGTAGATCAACGTAAGTATCGAGGTATGATAGGCAGTCTACTCTTTCTTACTGCTAGTCGCCCTGATATAATGTTTAGCGTTTGCCTGTGTGCTAGATATCAAGCAAATCCTAAGGAATCGCACATGATCGCAGTTAAGCGTATCTTCAGATACCTTAAGGGTACGGTTACAGTGGGCCTATGGTATCCCAAGACAATATCATTTGACCTCATTGGTTACTCTGATGCTGATTTTGCTGGATGCAAGGTCGACCGTAAAAGTACGAGCGGTACGTGCCATTTATTAGGAAAGGCTTTAGTCTCTTGGTTTAGCAAGAAGCAGAATTCTGTCGCACTATCCACAACAGAAGCTGAATACATAGCAGCTGGGCGTTGTTGTGCAAAAATTCTATAGATGAAGCAAACCCTTGAAGACTATAATTTATCTTTTATGCATATTCTAATCTTTTGTGACAACACTAGTACAATAAATCTTACTAAGAACCCCATTTGTCACTCACGCACGAAGCATATTGAGATACGACACCACTTTTTGCGTGATCATCAGCAAAATAGTACGATTAACTTAGAATTTATTGACACTGATCATCAGTTAGCAGACTTCTTCACAAAGCCATTATCCGAAAAGTGCTTCAATTTCCTTTGTCGTGAACTTGGAATTTTAGATGAAGCTGTCATAAATTAAAATACACCTGCATAAATATCGATTATATTGTGATTCACTTAAAATGAACTTGCTATGGGTACAAGCCGAAAGGGCCCTTCTGACAACAAGGCGTAAAAGCCTAAGCGACACGGTGCACTAGTCCTCAGGACTACCGCTAGCTGGGATCCGGCCCCTGCAGCTAACCCATGTCAGCTTCAAATTATTGAATTATAATATATTTCCTTATTTATTATACGGTACATTTTGATTTATCATCTGCTGAAATGCTATTTTTCAATTTCATATTGCTATCCTCTACTATCTGTTTTATTGCATCTTTTAAGCTTTTATCTTTATATCTTATATTGGTTTCCCATACTTAACCAATATTTCATCCTTTTAGCCTGATTTCAGTTCTGGGACAAGGACCCAGAATTCGGGCCGAACTTTGCCCTTACCAGAGTTCGGGCCGAGTTCGGCCTCCCTGTTCCAGAATTGGGGACAGGTTCCAGCCGTTGATTATAACTTGATCCAATGGTCCAGATTCACTCCGACCAAGAGAAATCCTTCCCTTATATTCGGTTTCTCTTCCCTTTTCTTCATTCTTACCACCTCTTTCACATCTCTACTACTATTTTCTCAAACCTTAACCCTAGTTTTCTCTCCATAGTGCTCTATCTCTCACCAAAATCAAGGAGAAGGGCTATTTTCTCATTCTCTTTCACTGTTCATCATTTATTTGAGGTATAACTCACTCTCCTTCTCTATCTCAATTTTTCTACTTTGTGCTATGGCTCCTCGCTTGCCCAACCGTGGGAAGAGAATTCGGACCGAGGGAGCATCCTCGTCGAGTCCTCCTCCTCCCGTTGAGCAACCCGTTGAACAACAACAACCACCTCATCCATTGTTCAACCCTTCACGTCCACGTGATCCAAACACTTATGACGACCGACTCTTTGTATCACTAGACGCGTCCAATGAATGGTTTAGTGATTTTCGGACCCGTCCGATGTTTGCGGGACACCCCATAAATTTTACAATTTTTTCACAATATGAATCTATATTTCGTGATCTTTGAATTGATACGCAAGTTGCTACGAATTTCGTCATCTATCGTAGCGCTATACAAATATTCTACTGCAACTTGACTCATGATGATACTCACATCTATTCACGTGTTGTGGGTATTGATATCTCATTTGATGATTTTGACTTAGCCGAATATCTTGAACTTCAAGAGCCCAATTCTTGGAAAAAGCTTGTTGAAGCTCGGTCGTTCCGATTTCCCGACGGGACTTCCCTTGAAAGCTTCAAGGACGACTTGTGTACTTCGAACACACGTCCTCGCAAGCTTATGGCTAAATATCTAAATCCATATTTCTATGAACTTCATCGGATCATTTTCAACACCATTCTGCCAAAAGCCGGCTCCATCGATGAAGTCACATATTTTAAGATCTCAGCTTTGTATCATCTTCACTATTGCATCCCTTTCAATCTTCCACGTACCATGATGGACTGGATGATTAACTGTTGGAAGAAACTACGAGCCCTGGTTTATCCCTTGTATCTTTCTATGGTCCTTCGTGCTTTCATTGTCCCTCTTCATGACTGTCCTTTCTTGCCTGCACCTGCTTTCCTATCTAAGGCACGACATCTTCAGGCAGTCGTAGCCTCTCCTGACACTTCTGAGCATTCTGATGATGAGGAGCCCGACGCCCCTCCACTTGGACAGGATGCGCCACCTCCTCCTGCTACCCTTGACTCCATCCAGACCATGCTCCGAGATCGTTTCGCCTTGGAGGACGATCGCTGGACTCAGATGGACTACCGTACTACCCTGCAGATGAGTGCCCTTAGCAACTCGCTGCACGATATTCGGTATTCCATGTCTCGTCATCCTTCTATGCCCATTCCCATGGAGCGGGATCCCAGTCGCGAGGGATATCGCATTGACGATCCTTGGGTCATGCGCTACCTGGATCCGGGTGCTGCTATTGTGGACCCCAGCCGTTCCTTCACTGATCCTTCCGACACTGTTGGGCCTTCTCGTGCTCCATGATGGCGATGGCTACTACCTGATGATGCTGTTGCTGATCATAGTTTATGTCTTTATGCTTTCCAGTTTTTTCAGTTGTTTAGTTGGATTTATGTACTTAGTTTGTCATAGACTCTTAATGTTTTGGTGACTCTAGTTATGAGTTGTAACTCTTATGATTCTCGTAGTTCTATTATTCTATGATATTTGCTCGTTCTGTTAGTTAATATGATATTTCTTCTCTTTTGGTGTGTTCGCCCATTATTACTTGCTTCTTATTATATTGCTAAATGCCAAAAGGGGGAGAGATATGTATATTATATTCTTGATATGATATTCTTGATATGTATTCTGTTTGGTATATATGTGCTTTTGGTGCTTTTTGGGAGATGTTTCTTATCAGACCAACAGGTTCAACGCATTGATTATGGGGGAGCTATTTTGACTAGCTCAGCACCGATTATGGGGAAGCTATATTTTCATCATTGACTGTGTCCAGGTATGAATATTGAATATACATTTATTATTTTGTCAATTATCAATATGGAGGAGAATATTGACACAAAGTCACAGTCAACCAAATATTGATAACATTGACTAAATAATACTTGTAATAATTCAATATGACACACGACATCTACATCAAGCTCAAGACAGACGACAGCTCAGTCTTTGCATTTCAGTTGTATATGAGTCTATATTTTATACTTTTATTGAGTCTAGATTGATGTAAACTGTGTCATACTGAGCTCTTGAGACTTGACCTATAGCCTACCAAATAATCCCTAAACTCCACCATCCAAAAAATGTCCATTGATCCCCAAGAACCAGTTCTGTGCTCTGGAGACAGAGTTCGGGCCGAACTCTGCCTCCACACAGAGTTCGGGCCGAACTCTGTCCCCTAAAAATCAGCAACCTTAATTTTAGGGTTAGCTGGTTGCAAGTTGTCCAACGACCTAATATTTGAAATTTCCTACCCGAATTCTGCCTACAAAAACCCTATAAATAGGCCAAGAATTCTCTCATTTCAAATCATCCAATCTTCTCTTCTCTTCTCTCTTAAAGCTCAGATAAGCCATATCCTTCCCATTTACTAGCCACAAGCTTCCTAAGTCTCGAGTGCTCATCATCTCTCAGTTAGGAGTCTTGTGCAAGAGTTGAAGAAGTCGTTTGGAAAATTCCAAGCAAATCGCCACTACGATCCTCTGTAAGAAGTTGACATGCTCTTCTGAAGAAAAGGCACGGGTTGTAAACTACTATTTCACAAATAGTGGATTTAATCCTGAGCTAGAGTTCTCAGGCCTGGACTAGTCCTCCACGAGGGAAACCAGGTTAAAATCGGCTGCGTTTGCGTATGCTCTCTTGTTTCTCATTTTAAATTCCGCATTTACTCTGATTAGTTCTAATTGTGATAGAGTTGATTTTTAATTGGATATTATCTCTATAAACTCTATTCACCCCCCTCTAGAGTTGCCATCTGTTCTTCAAGACGATCACCCAAATGTTTACAAGGTTCCTTGACGTCATCAACCCTCTGTCATCGCTTGGCAAACAATATATAAATCATGAGAAGATCTGCAAATTACTTAGGGGGCTACCAAAGATTTGGAACCTTAAGGTAACAGCTATCATAGAAGGTAATGATCTCACCACAATGTCTATGAAAACTTTGATAGAAAAGCTGATGACCCACGAGCTCGACCTCAAAGATTTTGACGAACCTGCTCCAAAGGCAAGAGAGATTGCCCTAAAAGCTCATCGTCGAAGGGCTGATCCTGAAGAGACTGACGACGACAATTCTGAAGGTGATGATCAAGCTCTTCTAGTCCACAACTTCAAGAAGTTCTTTTATTTCAATCGAAGAAAGAAGGAACAACAAGAAGACGACGAGGAAGAACCAACGTGCTACGGCTGCAAGAAAACTGGACACGTTCGAAAAGACTGTCCCTTCGCAAGGAAAGGCAACAGATATGAGAAGGCCTACAATAAGACTTCTTTAAGAAAGTATGCCAATACTAGTATTTGGCATGAAAGCGAAGCAAGTGATTTCGAGAAAGAAAATGACTCTCCTCAAGACACCGCTAATGTCTGTCTAATGGCGACATCCGAAAAGGTAACTAGCAAAACTCTCGATGACTTTACTTTTGATGAACTTGGCGATGCGTTTAATGATTTACTAAATGACCACAAGAAACTCATTAGTAAATATAAGCATGCCAAGGAGAAAATCAAAGGCTATGAAATAGAGATTGAAAATCTTTCTTCTTTGCTTGGTAATGTTAGAGACACTCCACCCATGAAAGTCATTAATGAAGTGTCCAAGCTTAAGTTAAGCCTACATGTTGCCGAAGCACTTATAGAAAAGCAAACACGTGAGATCTCAGTATTTAATAAAGAGCTTGGTGAATAAAAGAACAAACACAAGTTCTCTATTGCTAAGATTGATGGTTTAAATGCTAAGTATAATGAACTACATGCTGCCTCCAAGAAATTAGAGATTAGATTAGGAAAACAGGTTGCTCAACCTCAAACCCAATCACACAGTCACAAAACACACACAAAATACAAGACCACTCATAATAGTAAAACACGTCACCCACATGCAACACATAAATATGCTTACATATATACGTACTCCCATACAGCACATAAACCACATGCACATAGACATTATTCTCATAACTATCATTCTGCTGCTATACATAGTCACTATCCTGCTAACTATCACCATGCTGTACATAGACATAACCATCATCCTACTGCTACATATAGTCACTACCCTGCTGTTCCATACAACTATCACCATGCTGCATATAGACATCACTATCAACCTGCTCCCAACACAAATAGGCATACTACTTGCACATACTGTGGATTACATGGTCATATCTCACCATAATGTAGAATTAGAAAATTAGTTGATATTAATCTATATGCATGGGTACCGAAGACTAACATTTCAGGACCCACAAGAACTTGGGTTCCAAAGGTCACATCTACTCATGATGTAGGTGGACCTTCCTTTCTCAACTAAAAGTAAGTGGATTCTCGATAGTGGATGCTCGCGATATATGACTGGAGACGCAAATTATTTTGCATCACTATCGATAAAGAGGGAAGGGTATGTATCCTTCGATAACAATTTAAAGGGCTACATCATAGGTAATGGTACTATTGGTTATCCTCCTTCTCCGGTAATAAAGGATGTCTGCCTAGTGACTGAGTTAAAGCATAATCTGCTCAGCATAAGTCATCTTGCTGATCATGGATATGATATTAACTTTGGACAAAATAAATGCTATATTTATGATAGGTCAATGAGAGACATTACTTTTGAAGGGATAAGAGAAGATAACATCTATCTAGAAATACTAACAGTGCAAGAAGATGCATCTACGCTCTACGCCCACAAGGATGAGAGACTGTTGTGGCACCAGCGTCTTGGTCATGCTAATATGGATACTATATCCAGGCTATCGACAAAGAAGCTAGTAAGAGGTCTGCCCGACATCACATTCAAGAAGGACATGGTATGTGCCGAATGTGAATTGAATAAGGCAACCAAATCTTCATTTCATTCCATAAATACTGTAAGTACTACTAGACCCTTGCAATTACTGCACATGGATTTATTTGGTCCCAGTAGAGTAGCCAGTCTTGGTGGAAAACTCTATGTTTTTGTTATAGTAGATGATTTTTCTAGATTTACTTGGGTTTTCTTCCTTTCAAACAAAAGCGATGCGATTTCAGTTTTCAAAATCTTTGCCAAAAAGGTCCAAAACGAAAAAGGCTACATGATTACTCGAATCCGAAGTGATCATGGAGGCGAATTCAAAAATTTTGATTTTGAAACGTTTTGCAAAACAAATGGTTTTGATCATGAGTTTTCTTGTCCTCGAAGTCCGTAACAAAATGGTGTTGTGGAGCAGAAGAATAGGACTCTTGGCGATATGGCTATAGTCATGCTGAATAAATTTTCACTTCCAAAATATTTTTGGGCAGAAGCTGTCAGTACAGCATGCCATGTTTTAAATAGGGTGCTTATTCGACCTATTTCGAAGAAAACACCCTACGAGCTTTGGTTTGGTAGGACTCCAAATGTTTTATATTTTAGAGTGTTTGGTTGTCGTTGTTTTATCTTAAACACCAAAGACAACTTAGACAAAGTTGATGCCAAATCTGACGATGGTATTTTTCTTGGCTATGCTGCCAAGAACAAGGATGTACAGTGTTCAATAAACGCTCAATGATTGTAGAAGAGTCTACTAATGTGACTTTTGATGAGAAAAATAGTGCAGCAGCTATCGCCGACAATGATGTTGAGCCACCAACTTCTACGCCGCTGAATACCACCCCTGAAACTAACTCTCTAGAGGGCTTACCGAAGAAGTTCGCATTCAAGCCGTCATACCCAGAAAACTTGGTAATAGGTGAGGTATCACGCGGAGTAAGTACTCGATCATCGTTAAAAGATTCCATTGCTAGCACTGCTTTTATTTCGCAAATTGAGCCTAAAACTGTTTTAGAAGCTTTTAATGATGAGTTTTGGACTTTAGCTATGCAAGAAGAATTTAACCAATTCGAGAGAAGCCAGGTCTGGGAACTTGTTCCTAAACCAGCTAACCACTTGATTATTGGTACTAAATGGGTCTTTCGTAACAAAATAAATGATGATGGTTCAGTTACTCGCAACAAAGCTCATCTAGTAGCTCAATGATACAACCAAGAGGAAGGTATGGACTATAATGAGACGTATGCTCTTGTTGCAAGACTTGAATCCATTCGGATGCTTTGTGCCTTTGCAAACTTTCAAAATTTTAAACTTTTCCAAATGGATGTCAAAAGTGCTTTTCTAAATGGCTTTATTAAGGAGGAAGTTTTTGGAAAACAACCCCCTGGTTTTAAAAATCATAAATTTTCCAACCATATTTTCAAACTCAAGAAAGCGCTATATGGCCTCAAACAAGCCCCTAGAGCTTGGTATGAACGCCTAAGCAATTTCTTGCTAGATAAAGGTTTTTCAAAAGGAAAGATTGACACTACAGTTTTTATCAAAAGTTTTCAAGACACCATTCTATTAGTGCAAATCTATGTTGATGATATCATATTTGGGTCAACTAATAAAATCTATGCCAAGATTTTGCTAAGTGTATGCAGAACGAATTTGAGATGAGCATGATGGGGGTGCTCACCTACTTCCTTGGATTGCATGTCAAACAAACTTCTCAAGAAACTTTCATCAGCCAGTCAAAATACACAAAGGATATGCTGAAGAAGTTTGATCTTGATAACGTCAAACCAATCAGCACCCCTACGGCTACTACGACCAAGCTGGAACCTGATGAAAGTGGCAAACCTGTTGACCAACGTAAGTATCGAGGTATGATTGGTAGCTTACTTTTTCTAACTGTTAGTCATCCCGATATCATGTTTAGTGTTTTTCTGTGTGCTCGCTATCAAGCTAGTCCTAAGGAATCACACATGTCCGTCGTTAAGCGTATCTTTCGATACCTTAAGGGTACTGTTACAGTGGGCTTGTGGTGTCCCAAATCTACATCCTTTGACCTTATTGGTTATTCGGTTGCTGATTTTGCGGGATGCAAAGTCGACCGTAAATGTACAAGCAGCACGTGTCATTTATTAGACAAGGCTCTAGTCTCATGGTTTAGCAAGAAGCAGAATTATGTTGCACTATCCATAACATAAGCTGAATATATCGCAGCTGGTCATTGTTATGCACAAATTCTGTGGATGAAGCAAACCCTAGCAGACTACAACCTATCTTTTATGCATATTCCTATATAATGTGATAACACTAGTGCTATCAACCTTACTAAGAATCCTATATGTCACTCACACACGAAACATATTGAAATTCATTACCACTTTTTGCGTGATCATTAACAGAATGGCACTATAAATTTAGAATTTATTGACACTGATCATCAGCTGGCAGATTTTTTTACAAAACCACTATCCGAAGAGCAATCCAACTTTCTTTATCGTGAATTAGGAATTTTAGATGAAGCGATTATTCATTAAATTGGCCTGCATAAATATCGATTATGTCACGGTTCTTTATGATGACTTTGCTATGGGTAAAAGCCGAAAGGGTCCTTCTGACAACAAGGCGTAAAAGCCTAAGCGACATGGTGCACTAGTCTTCTGACTACCGCTAGCTGGGATCCGGCCCCTGCATCTATCCCGTGGCAGTTTTACCATACTGATTTGTGTCATAAATCCTTGTTTATTATATGGTTTAATTTTATTTATAACTTGCTAAATTCAAATTTTTGAACTTCATTTCGTTCACTCTATTCAGCTTTTATTTTGAAAATCTACTACTTGGGCATTTACTTTTGTATTTCTAAAATTTCTTTTCCCTCTTTTCATTCTTTTCAACTTAGCATTGGTTTCAAACTAATTTCAAACTGGCTTCAGTTCTGGTCCCAGAACACAGAACTTGGGCCGAAATCTGCCTAACACAGAGTTCGGGCCGAATTCGGTCTGTATATTCCAGAACTCTCAGTTGCGCACAGCTGTTCATCTGTTTTGATCCTAGGGTCCAGATTTTACCCGACCATCCGAACCCCCTTTCTTAAAAATGGGTTCTCCCTCTCTCTCCTCTCCATTGCCTCCTTCAAAACTTTTCCAACTCCTTCCTCTTCAAACCTTAATCCTAGATTTCTCTTCCTAGTGTGAATTTCTTCTCCAAACTCAAGGAGAAGATCTCTTGCATCATTCTCTTACATCCTCAACTAGTCTCTTGAGGTATAATTTCTTCTTTTTTTCTCCATCTCAATTTCATATTTTCTTCATTATTCATGGCACCTAGGTTTTTTAATAGAGAAAAGAGGGCTAGAACTGAGGGTGCTTCCTCATCGAACCCTCCTCCTCCTTGTGATGATCAACCTATTCATCCTCTTTTTAATCCACCATGACCCAATGACCCCGACACATTCGATGATCGAATTTTTGTGTCATTGGACGCCTCAAATGAATGGTTCAATAATTTTCGATCACGGCCCGTGTGCGCAGGTCATCCCATCAACTTCACTATCTTTTCTCGTTATGACTCATTATTTCATAATTTGTGTCTTGATGAATTAGTTTCTACTACTTCACTTATCTACTTGAATGCAATTCAAATATTTTATTGCAATCTCACATTATATGACACACGTTTATATTCTCGTGTTGCTGGAATTGATATCTCATTCGATGACTTTGAACTTGTGAAATATCTCTAGATTCTGGAACCCAACTCGTGGGAGAAGCTTGTCGATGCACGCAAGTTTCAATTCCCCGATGGGTCTTTCCTTAAGAGTTTCAAGGACGATTTGTGTACCCCAAACACACGTCCACGCAAGTTACTTGCAAATTCCTAAACCCCTATTTCTACGAGCTTTATCGTATTTACTTTTCCACGATCCTGCCCAAAGCGGGATCGACTGATGAGGTTTCACATTTTGAGATTTCTACTTTGTATCACCTTCACTTCCATGTCCCGTTCAACCTTCCACGTACTATGATGGACTGGATGATCAATGCAAGGAAGAGGCTACGATCCTTGGTCTATGCTCTCTATCTGCCTATGGTTTTTCGTGCCTTTCATGTACCTCTCGATGAGTGCCAATTCCTTCCAGCCCATGCCTTCCTATCTAAGGCAAGGCGGCTTCAGGCAGCTGTCGAATCTCCTGCTCAGTCCGAGCACTCTGATGCTCAGGCTGATGCAACAGCTCTTGGACAGCCTGCGCCCGCTCCTCCTGCTACTCTTGAGTCTATTCAGACCATGCTTCGCGATCATTTCACGTTGGAGGACGACCGCTGGACCCAGCTCGACTATCGTACCACCTTACAAATGAGTGCCATCAGTAACTCATTGCATGACATCCGGTACACTATGTCTCGGCATCCTTCTATGCTACTTCCTATGGAGTGGGATCCATCTCGCGACGGATACCGTATCGACGACCCTTGGGTTATGCGCTATCTGGATCCGGATACGGCCTTCATGGATCCTCATCGTTCGGATACTGATCCATCTGATAGCACTGGACCATCTCGCGCTCCAATATAATTTTTACATTTATTGAGTCTAGGAATACTTTATATACCGAGTCGTACTAGCAAATAGCTAACCCAAAATCATTTTCAAAATATCTATGTTTTTAAAAAATAGCCCATTTTACAAAAGCTCCTAACTACTTAAACTTTTTCAAAAAGCCAGAACCCAAAATCTGCTTTTAAAATGGCCAAAATAAATCAAAACCACGACGAGAATTCGGCCAGAATTCGCCTACTTCCCGTTGGATTTTGAACTTGGTCTCCCTGCAGTTATGAATGCAACAGCTACTTGCCAAGATTTTCTCATAGAACTCTGTCCGAATTTTGTCCAAATTATGTCCGAATTCTGACTTTGGAAAACCTATAAATAAAGAAGGATTTCAATCATTTCAACACACTCATTCACTTTCTCATCTCCTCTCTCTAAGCTTAAACGTCTTCCAAAGTGTTCTACAGCTTTTATTTTCAAATCCAAAGCGGTACAATCCTCTAGTCGATTTGCCAGTACGGTACGGTCTAGAAGTTTCAGAGTG
>JANAVB010017350.1:0-22855 GCA_029216955.1 Iris pallida | reverse complement strand
CATGTTGTTATTTGTTTTTCTTTTGTTTTCTTCGAATAATGCTGTAGAATAGAAAGTAAAGTAGGAATAAATATGAACTATTTATTGGAAGGTGAATATATAGTTAAGAGAAAGAAAAAAAATTATATGCATATATATGAGAAAAAATTAATCTGACATAAGTATTTGAAAATTTTCTTTACTTTTCTGATGAAACTACATAACAGAAAACAAGAAAATGACCAACCCGACAGAAGTGCTTGGAAAGGCAGAAAGCAAAAAGAAGGTTATCTTTTTCTCTTCTGAGGAGGCAGAAAGCGTTCTCTTTTACTCTTCTGAGGAGGCAGAAAGCAAAAAAAGGTTGTGAGAGCAAAGAGGAGGTTACAACAATCTGTTTGTAAATCTAAATTAGTGGGGTCATAAAATGACTATATTATCCATTCATAAATATATCTTTAGCTTAGAATATATAATCCAAATACCCCTGGTACCCCTGGTATTTGGATTATATAATAGTATAGATAAGGTTATTAATTTTGAAAATAATATTTATGTAAATATTCTTCATATGCGAGTACATGAAATTAAATCCATGTGTATATTCTTTTCGAAAACCAACTGTATTTATTTTATTCATTTTCAAAAGGCGTTTCAAACATTTAAATATTTCTGCGATTTTTGAAATTATTTATTTATTATTTTTTTAGTATTTCTAGAAGTATATTTTGAAATTTGTTTCATTTAATGTTTAACTATTATGGTAATTTAAATTGGATTTATCTCATTCAATTTTAAACTAAAGAGGGGATTTATTGGGATTTAAGTTGGATTTGGATTTGATTGGTTTTAAATTTATTTAAGTTAATAATGAATTATCTAACGGGAATTTAACCCAATCCTAATCTTATCCAACTATGAGCATCACCTCATATATAAGGAGAGGCTTATTGGCTCTTTTCCAAAAATTCCACAACCCACAAAATTCTCCACAAACACAAAGTGCATCATGTCTGTGTTCCCTGTCCATCCACTGTATATGTCCGTTACATATACAATAGTTCCCTATCTCGTGCCCAACAATTCCGGGCATCCTTCCCGTCGTGTCGGACACAACCCGACACGATGTCAACCCAACCGACAATACCAACCAGAATCCTAAACCTACTGCTTCAGCGACACCGTCGACTCCATCCCCTGCAACCCCGACAACCCTCTTCCGACACCGCTACTAATCCCCGTCGACACAACCGCCGTCACCGGCATCCCACAACACCAACACCACCAAAAGCATCATCCTCATCCCCAGCCACTATCGGCCGAAGTTGCTGTCAACTTCAACACCATTGACACCACCACCTCCCAAACCCAATCACCCCATCATCATGGAGAACCCCCAACCACCACCATGGTCGACCCACACCACCCCCTACATCCAACACCACCCGATCTCCAGTCTCCTTCCCTAGCAGCAGTCGACACGACCACCGGCACCATCACCACCACCACTATCGACATCAAAACAAGAAAGAAACCAAAACCCCAAATTACCTCTATTGCCTCCTCCAAGGCAATGTCACTGCTAGCTTCCTCCTTCCCCCTGCAGTTCGACCTCCAGAACGGCGCTGCCGTCCTCTACAATTTTTTCGACCGGAGCCCCCTAAGCCGTCTACTCCACCAATTCTTCGGCACCCGGCCGTGCACCCCCCCGAACCTCTTCCCTTGGCCTCGTCCCGGGACCACGTCACCTCTCCGTCCCCGATTCGCCAGGGCCGTGCGCCGCCAGGTGTCAGATCAGCCGTCTGGAGCCTTTTGGACCGCCACCGGGGTGCCCAAGGTCACACCCTCCATGGCGTCTTCTCCGACGGTAGCCCCCTTCAGCCACCGGCGAGCCCCGCCCGACGGTAAGCGTCTGCCGCCACGTACAGGAGCCGCCAATGCCGCGTCCCCAGGCATCTCCCGATGCAACGCCGCCGGCATCAGCGCCGAGCCCAGCCGTGAGTCCCCTTCCCTGCCGCTCTCACTCACTTCTTCATCCCTTTAATTACACTATCCCTTTCTCTTTTCTTAATAAGTTGAGACCTGAGTACTTGTACGTTCTCCTCGAAGGGGGAGAACAGTATGTAGATATTTTGTAAAATTGTTTTATATCACTGTTATTATTTATGTTATATTAATTATTAGAATTACTATTAGATAGTATTATGGTATTACATGGGACTAGTATATATATAACTATTATTTTAATATGTATATATTTTGTATTGCTAAAATACTATATAATTATTGTCCTACATTTAGTTTCAAAGGCGGATTTAGAAAACCCTAAATATATTATTGGTTTTAT
Source organism: Iris pallida (assembly GCA_029216955.1). Lineage (NCBI taxonomy): Eukaryota > Viridiplantae > Streptophyta > Magnoliopsida > Asparagales > Iridaceae > Iris > Iris pallida. The sequence goes on along the minus strand of JANAVB010017350.1, from coordinate 20,532 downwards.
TTATTTTAAAAATAGCTCTAACCAAAATAATTACTTTTGGCTATCCCTAAAATATTTTCTAGATTTTGTATTTATTTAAAATTTTGACTAATAAAATGTAGTTCAAGTTATCATAAATATTTTCAACTATTATAAAATATTTAACTGAATAATTATAGTTTTTGACCTAAAAATGACTTTTACTACTTTTAAATATTTCAGGATAGTAAAATATAGTTTTTAAGGATTATAAATAGTTTTCTAAAAATCGTATATATTTATTTATCTAACTTCCTTTGATATTCCCCATATCCATGACCAAACATTTTTCCTATTTCCTTGCCAATTTTGTTCATCCTCATATCTACCCTAACTATTTTCATTATCCTGGACCCGATGGAGCCGTCCGTGCCACCGTTGGAGGCTGTCTTGCGTAGTTGTAACACCGAAGTCAAATTCGTGCCATCTTGATCATCGCAGCACACCAGGCAACACTACCAGGCAAGATACCGTGCCATTAGCTGTCTATTTATTTTAGCTCATATTTTATGCATTTACTTATTATTTACTTTCTGCAAAATAAGCTGTGTTACATGGCATGATTAGGTAGAATTTTACTGTTCAATTCTATTTTCTGCTGTGTACTATTTTCTTATACATTGAACTTAGATTTAAGTGACCACCTTTTGTGTGTTGCATACATAGGCCTTGACACATTTCTACCATATTGTTGTGAGTCGCAAATAGAACTCGGAAATGCGTGACTAGCTGGCCACCAGTACAAAAGGAAGGGTCCTGGGAATCCCCAGTTCCATCAAGAACAACCAGACAGCTTATACCTATTCGAGCTGGCTGGAGTCTTCTCGATACATAGCTGGCATGCAGACGTATCCTAGCCCTACGTATTTTGGGACTGGGGCGTTACAACAAGGGAAATCGTATCAAGATGAGTTGCAAAGTAAAACTTTAAAAATAATTGGACAGCAACTTCGAACACAAGGCATTGCGGAGACTTATTTTGATCGGATGCGCGATAGCTTGACGCAACGCATAGAATTGATGGTCAGTACAAAACTAAAAAAATTAAAAATATAATTTTGAATCGCGTCGCTTGCCACGACTTTTGTTGGATGATCACATATGTATCGAATATGCATATGCGATAGAATTATGAGAACGGTCGCTAGAGATTAAGTCCGATCGGGAGCATGAAACGGCAAGTATTCGAGGATTAAAAATTTACCTATTAGCTTTATTCCAATTTTCTACCACTGGGCATGGTTAGAATACATCTATTTTTGGGATGCCTTAAATATGCGTACGATCCAAATCAAGTTGTATGCTAAATTCAAAATGAGCTGCAGGAAAGACTATGAAAATTAATGAAAGCTTGCACGAGTGTTTGAAATGGAACATCGATAGTGGGTCGAGATCGTGAAACGATCTAGAGAAATACTTGGATTGAGTGTTGGTTTCAATTCGAGGATGAACCTTATTTTGAGTGGTATATTATGTAATGCCCCGCTTTGCATAGTGCAATGCTGAGTCTTTGACTCATAGAGTTGCGTTGACCCGAAGAAGTATCGATGCGAATCGATACAAGCATTACGTTGACCCGAGGAATGAATCGAGTCGGATCGATACAAAGTATTAAGTTGGCCCGGAAGAAAGAATTAAGTCGATACAAAGATCTATTAAATCGAATCGATACAAAGCATAAGTCTGTTTTGAATAAGTATTGATTTTAGTTGGTTTCGTGTGCAGGGTAAGCTTTTACGCTGAACTATAAGAGGTCGATCTTGTTCCTTATTTGCAACGGTGTCCGCAGAATCAAAGCACCACCTCGCAACGGACTGAGGCATGGGCACGGTAGGCCAAATCAGTCGAGTAGTTCAACGGAGCAAAAGTTGCTCGAATAGCTAAGTCAGAAGAGTTTTCCGTGCAACAAAGTTATTAAATCAAGCCGCATCGGCTCAACGAAATGACGAGACATATCAACATAAGGTAGGAGGACTTTGACCATTCTTTTCTACTCTATCATGCCTAAGTAAAATATACCAATGTATGCTGAGTTAACATTCGAGTCAACGGATGTGGCTCAAAGGAGAGAAATCGTAGAACATGTCGAACACTAAGATAGAATAATTGAATTAAAACGTACATCAAATGTACGAGTCGCCATAGAACATCAAAATACCGCAACAGCGAGCGCCTCGGTGCATAAGCCATAATAACATGGGATTACTGTATCGATGAGTGCCTTCGTGCACGAGTTGTTCGTGCCTTTACGTACGTGTTAAAAGGCTAAAACATTGAAAGACTATATCGATACGAGTTTATTAGTGCACAAACTGTAGAACATTGAATACTCTATCTAGTCGTGCCTCAGTACACGAGTTAGAGAAAATGAGCATAAGTCTAGCACATTGAAAGACCGTGTCGGATATGCATCAAATGCACGAATCATGTATCATTGAACGTTCAGTCGTAGTATGGTGCTTTAATTGTTTGGGACCTTCGGGTCATTCACTTGGACCTTGAATCGAGGCATTGAAACATCGAAACAATAAAATAGTACAAAGAATGTGAGAACATAGAAAGATGATGTGATGTAAGAAGTACGAAATGATACGAAATTTGAGTTTCAAACTCAGAATGTTTTGGTTGTATGAGTAGATGCATATTGCTTGATCTTATGGACTTTGAATATAGCCCGTGCACGGGTTTGTTTCCTCGAACGTGGTTCGCCGGGGCACCGGGACCGTTCGGCCTAGGAGGAATGGTTGTCGTAGCAAAGGAGCATGAGCACGGGACCTTCAGTAAGGATCATAACCTAAGCTGAATGGGTGGTATCGTAATGCATTTGAGAGACATAAGTCCATTCTAACATTATGAATGTTAGTGATCTTCATATAAACAGGGGCCGGTGGGTTGAAAATACAGGCACACAGAGATCCTGCACAACGATCACTTATAACATGACAGGAAAATATGGTAGTCGTATTCACCTTGCGTCGGTCTAATGGCGAGTGTATTAATGTTGGTAACAAGTCGTGCCACTGAAACGCACGGGATTGCTTTATGTTGCCTGCTTGCTTACGCGAAATAAATGAATAACATGCGTGCTATAAAATACATGTTTTACTACTTTCAAATATGCTATTAAATTGACCCTAAGGAAAATATAGAAAGATGACAATTTAAGCTGCATGATTCATATATCTACTTAATGTCGGTTTAGTAAAGTGGATTTGATCATTATGTAAGAGGACTAGTACTGATCTTCCACCATATTGCTTGCAGGATGTAGGTAATGGATGATCGCGACGGAGCTTCGAGTTGGACATGCTAGGCATGAAAATATCGTAGCATTTTGAAGCGTACGACCGCATTGACGCTCAGACTTGCAATAGGATAATGCAACTAAGATATAGAAGACATGGTGTATGGAACAGTGAAATCTTTTGTGGGCAAAAGAGAACTTGAGTGTTGTAAGCTAATCTTGGCAAATTTATTTGGGCTATTGAAATCCTTTGTAATTTTGTTACTTATTGAATAAAGATAATTGTTTTGTATTACTTTGTGTAACTCCAACATGTCTCTGTTTCTTTCGCTGTGAATATCAAATCGTGATAACCATTTGAGAACATGTTATCTTGCCTTGTACGAATGCAACTCCAGACTCATACGGCATCACACCCCAGCGAAGATGATCGATTCGGTTAAATCGATGCGAGGACGAGAGATTTTCTGGGTCGGGGCGTGATATCCGCATGCCTCGAAATGCCAAGAAACTCTATGCCTTGACACATCCAAGCGAGCTTCGCCTCAAACGAGCATGTACCTGAAACCTACATGAAAATTGGTGGGGTGTTAATACCAACCGTACTGGTGGCAAGATCTCGCTCACCCATACAAAACCAACACGTTATTTTAGTGAGTACAACTTATTCTTTTTTTGGTCTTTCTAATCATGCCTTAGGATCACTTTAAAGACATAAACTCCTAGTCTACTTAGTGACGCAATGACATAGTCGTGCCATAAACTCATTTACGTATCAATATCGAGGTCATGCCTCGGAACGCAGTATAATTTACTCTATACTCGCCTGATGACCTTTTTTCGTTTCATCGTGCAATTAGCGTAATTATAGATTTGTTTATTTAGTGTCAACATCTCAAAACACGATACCACATCTCGTGCCGAAGCACGTGTTTCTTCTATAGACAAATCTTATGTTCCATACTCGTAATGCATACAATATACCCATTTCTTGGCTACTTCATGACGTACATAGACTTCTTGACTCATACGTGCCGTGTATACACTTCTTGACTCAATCTAAGGCATGCACGTGGATCGTCACTATCATGCCGACTCAATCTATATGAAAAGGGTCACTAGTACCACAACCTATCCCTGGACTATAAGGATAAGATGGTACGTTCATTCCAAAGGAGGTACAATTTTATAGAATTTCTTGCAATACCCGCTATATGGCACACCCCTCGGGTCCAGGTCGTACACCATACGAGGGTTTCGCAAGCAGAATTTACCCTAGGCCGAATCGATTCAGTGTCCCGGCGATTATTCGAGGAACTCAAAACCTTATGCACAAGTTGTCTAGTGCCCATGCAAGACTCGACTCAACTTTCCATTCTTAGTACCATTTTCATCTTTCATACTTTCCATGTTCTTCTTTGCAGCTCTGAGGGACTAGCTCGGTGACAAACGGTCCCGAGAATTTTCTATGTTGTCAAAATCTTCTGACTCAAACCTAGGAATGACTATTTGATAACCCTTCTGCTAAACTTGACCAAACCGTGTTTCTGCAGTGCCACCAACCAAGTCATACTCTATATGATAAGCTTTGATATCGTGGGAAACGTGGCAATGAAATCGTGGGAACGTACTTGGAGTCAGTAGGAACATAGACTATGGCAGCAAGTCGATAGTCTATGTGACAACATAAAAGCTCCTTACGTGTCCCAACTCGTTGGATCGAAAGATCGAGTGCCAATTTTGAAAACCTATCATGAATTTTAATCTAGGTATCAAGTTCAATACTTCTATGTTCTACACAATCTAACTTAGAGCAAAATTATTCCCTTTAGCTATGTGGTTCGTCTCTTTTATTAGCATACTTATTTTGTACAATTGAAAATATTTATTTATTATATGTGAAGGTAAAGCCGAGGCAAGTTCATCGACGCCATCCACCTGAGCAAGGAGTTGCCTTAGTTGAGCGTGACTTTGAGGAAGTCATTGCATAGCCAAGTGTCACGCTCCAGTCCCAAAAATATGGATTTGGGCATAACATGGCTAGCTGATATAGCCTAAAGTGAGCTGTCCAATTTAATTGACTCACTTAGATGTACTACATTGTAAATGTAACTATACTAACGAATAGCAGGCAATCATCTAAATCTCATCCACAAAAATAGTAAAGGAAAATACTGAAATAAATACAGAGTAGTCTGAATATCCATAGTACAATAAAATGAATCCAGAGTCTGGTAGGAACAAACCCATAGTACAAACAGAATAAATTAAATACTGGAATGGAAAGATAACTAGCCAAGAATAATGGCTAACTAGATAATGAAGCTCTCAACCAAAATAGCAGCATATCGTGAATCAAGGGAACTCCTCAGGAAGCACCTCGTAGTCCTCTACTACGTATCATGTCTCAACTCCGAAACTGTATATCGTCGAGTACATATGCTCGTCGGGATCTGGAAAGGAACCAGGTCCTTAGGGGACATAGCAAGATACAAAATGAACATGTCATAGAGTAAATACTGATATAACATAAAGGGTGAGCTAACCAGTCTAAGTGAATGCATATGAAAATAACTTTGGAACATATGGGTAGGTAGATAAGAAAATGGCATCGAGTCACGGGCCGATGTCGGATCACGACCGATGTAAACATACATGCACTAGTATACCTCCCAGCCATACCTAGCGCGCAGCTAGTGGCCACTATCGGACATATCTCTAGTGTATATATGGCCCATAACCGGGTAACCACGCCCTTAACCAGGTCACACTGAGGTTAAATAATATAATTGTCTGTCCCATACGCCTACTGGTTGTCTTTTCCGCCCCAGAAAATGTCCATGTTGTATCCACAACCCAAACATCTACTCTCAATGTAAAGTCTACTAGCTAGATCCATTACTACTATATATGTGCCGTCACACGTGCTACGCGCATCGATGGCCAGTCGAGAGTGTCAGCTCGTGCCATGACTTGATCTCACTGGATGTCGTATCATAAAGCGTGTTACGGTCATGGGAGTCACAATAACAACTTTGCAACTGAGGGTACGTCACCTAGAGCTAAGTTGAGTATACATATTATGGTGTCGATACCATCATCAACTATACTCGAGGCAATTCTTGGGCTCATCTAACTTAGTCCACACGAGCAAGAGTATAATTAAATATGTTTAAACCAGTAATACAAGGCAAGGCATACTTGCCTACAGCTCCGAAATGCGCAAGCAAAGTTTCGGTCCCTCATGTCTCGATCGTGTCATCACGGAGACCTACAAATACAACAATCAAGATTTACGATATGTTAAGTAAACCCTCATGATCATGACTTGATCATGAAGCCCTATAAGTTAAGCAACTACATATTCTTAGATTAGGATGAATACAAGCATGTCATGATCAATCTATTTAATGTGCTATTATCAACCTAGCAATACAAGTTGTTATGGTACCCTCAAGTGTGTCAAGGGTCTAGTGGTAGTAAAATGTGTGTATAACTTCATGTCAACACATGAAGTCTCATGCACATATACTTAAGCTATCAATTCATACATAGGTTCCTTAGTGAAATAAGTATTGCATATATGATTTATATAGGAAAGGGTTGATACCCTACTATTACACGCATGCATAGGAAGGGAGGTAATATCTATAAGATTTATATATGTAGAAAAAGTGTTGATACATATAAGGTTCATATATGTATAGGAAAAGTATGTGTGTGTGCAAGGTGTTGATAAATATATGTATCCTTACTGTTACATGCATTCATATATAAAGAATGTTTGATATAGATCTTGCATTCCCATGTGCATGGAAATGGTTCAACCATACCGTTACCATGTTGTGGTATTTAGCAAGCTACAAAAGTTAGATATTTATACACAAAGTTCACAACACATGGATTTGTATAGGGAAACTTAGCAAAATAGAAGATATGGAGGAGTGTATAACTCCTATTGTGGAGCGTATCCTGACTATGAGAGGGGTGTACGGGGTCGTACGAGGGAGGTTGGATACGGTAACGAATACCGCGGGATGACGTTATGTCGAAGCAAAAAGGCGACGGCAACTGCAACTGCAATAATTTTCAATGTCCGGCGGTGACGAGTGGCTCGGGGGGTGCTTCTCTAGGTGGCACCTCCCTCCTGGAGGGTCACCGGCCACAGGAGGTCCGACGGTGGCCTGCGCTGCATGCGACGGCGCTGCAAATACGACAGTCACAGCAGCGTACGCGCTGCTGGAGACGGCCGACGGCCTAGGCGGCGAAGGGGGCCACCCTTGGTGGCCGGCTTAGGTGGTGCATGCATGGCAAGTGTGGCAGCGGTCAGTAGTTATCGTACGGTAGCAGCTGCAACAAATGTGGCAGCAGCAACAACATTCGGTCAGGCGACATGATGGTTAAGGAGGAGGAAGAAGGAGAAAGATAGGAGAGGTAGAGAAGATGAAGAAGAAGAAGAGGAAGTGTTAGGGTTAGGCTTGTTGCTGTTATAGAGGCGGAGAAGTTGGTGAGTTTAGCCAACTATATGGCGGTAGAAGTATGCTGTGTTATAAGAAAAATGGAGAGTTAGTGTGATATTCACATGGGGGGGAGTATTTGAATAGGAATCTTTTCAAATGGGGGTGGTGTTGTCATAGTGTGATTGGTCATAGGATTGGGTTTGTCATAGGTTGCTTTCCTAAATCCATCTTTTGGGCTTAGCCAAAAGTGGTGAGCATTGAATGGTGAGGAGGGAGTGACTTAAGAGGGAAATCTTATCTAGCCTTTATGAGTGGTTTTGGATGAGGAAAAATGGTGTTTGGTGTGTTGTAGAGAGGGGGAATGGTGTGGATTTTTTTGGGTTTGTCATGAGAGTGGTCATATGCAATTGGGTTAGGTTGGTTTGGTTTATATTGGGTCAAGTTGCGCTTGGGCTGCTCATGACTCTAATTTAAGTAATTGATGATCATGGATTGATAAATAGCATGTCATACTCTTATTATTATTATTATTATTATTATTATTATTATTATTATTATTTGTTTTAAAAAAAAAGAGGAAATTTACCATGGCATGACACATGTCATGCCATGTGTCCATTAGAAGAATGGAGAAATGGAGTAGGTGTCCCTTGTATTTATGAGGGGGGACACCTCATCCACTCTTCCCCATTAATAATCCCCCACTCACACACACACAAAAAAACAAAAAAACAAATACACAAACCACCCCACCATCACCACCGGCCCACTGCCGCCCGCCGCCACCTGCCGCTGCCGCCCGCCGCCACCTGCCGCTGCCGCCCGCCGCCACCTGCCGCCGCCGCCTGCGGCCAGCCGGCCGCCCCACTCCGGCCACCCCCCAACCCTCATCTTCACCTTCTCTTCATCTTCATCTTCTTCCTCCTTCACTTCCATTTCCAAGAACCCTAGGTGAGTTTTTTTATTTTCTTCCCCAATCTCTTCCTTCTAACTTTAAACCTAGAATTGCTAACAAGAATTTGTTATTGTTATTGGGTTTAAACTAGAAAATTTGTGAAGAAGCTAGGTCAATCTCCAACCCAAGGCAAGTTCTGTCACGACCCGCACCCAGATATACGGGTACGAATACGTGGGCCACGCCCAGCCTACGCCGCGGTATCGGCGGTAGAACGTTGTCAAGTATACTATACTAACTACAACATTTAAAGATCCATAACTAGAAATGTACTCATGTCACATCACGAAAACTAAGGAAGATAAGACAAGAAATAATAGTGATATCTCTAAAACAACTAGAATCTACAATGATCATAAGACAGGAGGATAATGAGGGAACAACAAGACTAACTAAGGAATAACTACCAGGCAACTCACATAGAGGAACAGTGTGAACCACCTCAGCTAGAATCATCCTGCAGTCCAACAAATGTGGCACAACTACTCCTAAAATTTTGTCAACATATCCAGTCAGGATGGAACGAGCACAAATCTCAAATAACAGTTCTAATTAGACGATATTGAACATGTAGCAGTAAATAGAGAGAATATACAAGAAATCATGAAATGTACATGTGAGTATCATGGCAGGGTAAGCTGTAAATCTAGAGCTAGAATAAGGCAAGTAAAACTGATCATGACATGTACAAGAATCAAGAATCATATATCTAGGTGTGTGAATACTAGCTACAACATGTGGCCGGATTGGGTCTGCACAAGGTTATGATCAGCCAATCCCACGTGGAGTGTAGGATTGGTAGCATTCAAGGTCTACAAGAATAAACAAGGTGGGTAATGACCACACATCTACACTAGTACTCCCCGTCCCCGACTAGTATAGTGGATCCAACCATGACACATCATGACATGCGATTCTCCGCGAGGGTAGCTAGCCTTCGCGGGAATCGTGTCTATACAATGCACAAGGAACAAGAAAGACTTGCACAAGATATACCAAGGAGAGCGAGGAATAATATCTCATGACGGGATCCAGGAAAATACCAATCCGTGTGAACAATGTGTCAAGAGAACAAGGGTATCTACACTAAATACAAGAAACATAAACGATATCATAAAACAAAAATATTATCAGAGAATGTACTCGCCTGGGGTCCTGCTGTCAATATGAATCAGGGTTCAGAGTAAAGCCACAGACCTAAAGATGAAATAATACAAGAGCTGATCAGGGTCAAAAGACATACTAACATCTAGGTCAAACTAAGTCAAACTAAGACAAACTGGGTCAAGGTTGACGTACAGTTGACTTTGGTCAACTGGTCAACTCTGGTCAACTCTAAGTCTAATCTAGGTTAAATAGGTCAATAGTTGACCTACAGTTGACTTTGGTCAAAAAGTTAACGTTGGTCAAGTCTGATCAAACCTAGGTCAACTGTTGACTCTACTTCGATGTCTAGTCAAAGTAGTCAACCATGGTCAAACTGGGTCAAAGCTAGTCTCTACAAATATCTACAGGGTCAACACATGAATTTCAGTGATTTAGAAATCACTGAAATCGACGGGTCTCTAAAACAACCAAAAGGAGAAAACATTATAATAATAGGGTGACACAAAAAGGGAAGAAATATACAGATGTTGTCGGATGATGAAACTAACATCACCAACGTGTCCAGAATGGTCAAATCAGCTAGGATAGCCTGTCCAAAAGTCCAATTTGGACACAGGGGCAAAATGGTAATTTCGGGCCAAAAATGATGTCCGTCGTTGGACACACTTTGCACCGAAAAATGTGCCGAAATAAAGGTGCACAAAACCTAACAAATTATATGTCCACGAATCCAGAATGACGATACGAACCCAATGGTATATCCAGAATTGGATTCCGTTGACCCGATCTCAAATTGGTCCGTTGACTCGGACATTGGAAACCGATTTGCACGGAAAAGCGTGTCGGAGCCAATGTCCTCAAAATTCAGCAAATTATATGTCAACGAGTCCAGAATGACGATACGAACTCAACGGTATATCCAGAATTGGATTCCGATGAGCCGGCGTCAAAAAGTCCCATTGACTCAGAAAGTGGGACCCGCTTTGCACCGAAATGCGTGCCAGGGCCCACGTTCTCCAAATCAAGCAAACTTTATATGAAAACATACCAGAACGATGCACGAGTCTACTGGTGGTGTCAGAAATTGAATCCGGAGTCCCGGGTTCAAAAATGGAATTTTACAAGTGCAACACTAAGAATTCGAACGACCAACTTTGGCGTCGAATTCGACCGACCTAACAAGCTCAAACTGAAATGAAATCTAAAGGGAGCAGGAAGAGAGTTATACCAACTGTGCACCAGAACTGGTGGCGCGCAAAACGGAGCTGCGACGACGAAGATACGAACCCGCGAAGTTGGCGTCGCAAAACTGTCCAAAAATAACGCAATTTTAAACGTCAACTTGGTGGCCGGTTTTGATGTATCAAACGACGAAATTAACGGGTGAAATTGGAGAGTGATGAAGGGGTATATACCGAGATTGCGATGGAGCAAAAAGTTCGCCGATCCAACGGTCGGATCTCCCGAAAAACGCGTGCGAAGTTGCTGGTTCGAGACGCGATTCTGAGTTCGCTTCCGAGCTCGCGCCGACAGGATTTTGTGCGAAATGCACGAATCGCCTCGGCAACGCGTCGTGGGAGACGACGCACGCCACGGAAGAGCTCGTCGGGGCTCGCCGGCCAGGGGTGGCCGGCCACGCGGTGGCGGTTGGCCGCGCGGCAGCGCCGGTGGCGGCGACAGCGCGCGCGGTCGTGCGCTCGCTACTGCTGCGAGGATGCGCTGCGGCTGCTGCTGCGTGCAGGCGCGCGCGCGCGGCGGCGGCGGCGCTAGCCCGGTACGGCGGCGGCCATGGGCACGGCGAGGGTGGTGCTCGGTGGTTTGATGATAATGAAGGAGGAGAGGGTTGTGAAGAAGAAGAAGAAGAAGAAGAAGAAGATGATGGTGAGGTGGTGATGTCGGCAAGGAGAGGGGCTCGGCCAAGCATGGCTGCTGCTGTGTGTATATTGGAGAGGAGAGGTGAGTGTGTAAAATATAAAGAGGGAGAGAGAGAATGAGAAGAGAGAGAGAGAGGAGATATTTGTGAGAGAGAGGGAGGGAGTGTAGTCGGTCCACATGGGGGGGTGTCCTGATGGGAGAGGGGAGGGATTTAAGTGTGTAGGTAGAGAGAGAGTGATGGGAGAGGAGAGAGATATTTAATATATATGTGTGTGTGTATATATTAAATATAGAAGAGAGAGAAAGAGAGATAGAGATGGGTTTACTTCATGAAGAAGAAAATAGAGAGGGGGGTTCGGCTGAGTGTGCTGGCATGGTGAGTTGGGTGAGGTGTGTTGTGTTTTAATGGGAGAGAGATATCATATATATATATATATGTATATATATATATATATATAATGAGATATTTGTAGATATTTAATAAGTAGAGAGAGAAAGAAATATTTTCAAAATAGAAAAATCTTGTGGGATAATTGAGCAGTCATAAGAGGGCAACATGGAGCTTGGGTTGGGTTCAACGGAGCTGGGCTGGGCCAAAATCGGACATGGTGCAATATTCGAATTAAAATGGGTATTTACAATCATGGGCAAATAAGTAGCATGCGGGGGCTCAAATAAATGGGACACAAGTGTCAGACGGGTAGTAGGCTTCGTGTGGGCCATATCCCTATTTGGGGTCGACTAGGTTGGGTCGATGTCGGGTCCCGAAATTAAATTGGAAATCAAATCAGGTTTCACGGTAGATAATTAATTGGCCTAAATTGAACCGAAAGTTGTGCAAAGGAAATGGAGCACAAAATGGAGTGTCTGAGTGGGACACGAAGGTCAGGGGTGAAGAGCGTCTCGAGTAGATCAGGCATAACAAGTTGGTTTCGAGAAAATGACTAGTCCGGTGCTCCTAAATTAAAAGTCATGGTAACGCGCATATGATGATCAAGGAAAAGAGTGGGAATTCAATTAATATTTAAATGGTCTAATATTGACCCGAACCTGCACGAAGCAAAAAGAGCACATGGGAACGAGTTCAAGTGGGACAGGATATATTAAAATGAAGATAATCTCGTCTACTACAAACTCCAAGAAGGAAGTTTCCAGAGACTGGCATCCCTGATGCTCTAGAATTCCAAGTCACGGTAAAGAACATTAAATTAAATAATATCAAATAATAATATCTGTTCAAAATAATTGATTTACAAAATTGAAAAAAATAAGCCCAAAATTCAGGGGCTTACAATCCTACCCACCTTATAAAAATTTCGTCCTCGAAATTAAAGGTTGGTAGTGGGGTTAAAACATGATAGAAGATTTAGGCAATATTTTAGGCACGATCCAAGAATGACGAGTTTGCATGATCAAGAAAATCGATTCGAAATTGTTCAGGCACGATGATGGATTTTGGCACGATAGAATCATGATATAAACAAAATCATATGTGCATGATTTCAGAAATAAGCCAAGTCATTGGGGCACCATTTTAGAGACGATTAGGAGAATTGAAGATATAAATGAAGTTCAAGTACGGGGTGATTTGTGTAATCAAGACATAGCTAAACAAGGCAAAGGAAATGACGGTAAGATGAGAAAATCATCATGCGATGGGAGAGAAAATAATGATAAACAAGAAATAATGGTAGGAATTATCTTGCTCAATTGGTAAAAGAAGTGAATCAACTTAAGATATGACCTGATAACCATACACGTCTATCCAAAATCATGTTACCAGAATTTACGCCACGCCAGTAAATATAGCTACAATAAACGATAGAGTCCATAACCAAGGTATACACCCTATAATCATGTCATCTAGATTCCTTATCACGCCAACCGGTATGGCTGCAAGAGAATCTAAATTCCATAACTAGGATGGTATATCCAAAATCAGGCTCCATGTTCCTGTCAGGCTAGCTAATATGACTGCGATAAATTCTAAACTCCATAAGTAAAGTAGACATTTATCGTTCCCATCGTCTTCGTCTAAAGTATGTTTATCAGGATATCTTATCTCAATTCTTAAAGATTATCCAAAACAAAATCAAAGGTTAACAACGAATATTAAGATTTAAAATTCAACAACAAGTCAAGGGTAAGTTAATAGAAACAACGAAAACAACTTCCGAGATAGGGTTCAGAGGAAAATCTCAGGAAAAGTCCCGAGGGTACTACCTAGGTCAAGATAGAAAATGGTGGAATATCATCTAAAACAAACCTCGACCATGATACGAGGTTGGTAAATCATATTCTCTCCCCAACCTAGATGATATACAAGTTCAACTTATACCTTCCCTCTGGGGCCCAAAAACTCATCCCAAAGAATAATAATAAAGTACGATAACTGAGAGATATCTCAGGAATCAGGACGGATAGAAACGAATGGGAATAGATTCGAAGAGTTTCGAAATAAGATTCCCAGGGGTCATCCCTAGAATCTACCAAGAGTTCCTAATATGTGACTGAGTACCAAAATCCTAAAATATTCCATTACTCAACCTTAATCCTAGGGCAGGCTCGCAGTAGTACAGATAAACTCAAGTACTACCACGACTTCGCATTAACTGCAAAGACTGACCTGCATGGGCCACCACTAAAACGTGTCACGACCCGCACCCAGATATACGGGTACGAATACGTGGGCCACGCCCAGCCTACGCCGCGGTATCGGCGGTAGAACGCTGTCAAGTATACTATACTAACTACAACATCTAAAGATCCATAACTAGAAATGTACTCATGTCACATCACGAAAACTAAGGAAGATAAGACAAGAAATAATAGCGATATCTCTAAAACAACTAGAATCTACAATGATCATAAGACAGGAAGATAATGAGGGAACAACAAGACTAACTAAGGAATAACTACCAGGCAACTCACATAGAGGAACAGTGTGAACCACCTCAGCTAGAATCATCCTGTAGTCCAACAAATGTGGCACAACTACTCCTAAAATTTTGTCAACATATCCAGTCAGGATGGAACGAGCACAAATCTCAAATAACAGTTCTAATTAGACGATATTGAACATGTAGCAGTAAATAGAGAGAATATACAAGAAATCATGAAATGTACATGTGAGTATCATGGCAGGGTAAGCTGTAAATCTAGAGCTAGAACAAGACAAGTAAAACTGATCATGACATGTACAAGAATCAAGAATCATATATCTAGGTGTGTGAATACTAGCTACAACATGTGGCCGGATTGGGTCTGCACAAGGTTATGATCAGCCAATCCCACGTGGAGTGTAGGATTGGTAGCATTCAAGGTCTACAAGAATAAACAAGGTGGGTAATGACCAGACATCTACACTAGTACTCCCCGTCCCCGACTAGTATAGTAGATCCAACCATGACACATCATGACATGCGATTCTCCGCGAGGGTAGCTAGCCTTCGCGGGAATCGTGTCTATACAATGCACAAGGAACAAGAAAGACTTGCACAAGATATACCAAGGAGAGCGAGGAATAATATCTCATGACGGGATCCAGGAAAATACCAATCCGTGTGAACAATGTGTCAAGAGAACAAGGGTATCTACACTAAATACAAGAAACATAAACGATATCATAAAACAAAAATATTATCAGAGAATGTACTCGCCTGGGGTCCTGCTGTCAATATGAATCAGGGTTCAGAGTAAAGCCACAGACCTAAAGATGAAATAATACAAGAGCTGATCAGGGTCAAAAGACATACTAACATCTAGGTCAAACTAAGTCAAACTAAGACAAACTGGGTCAAGGTTGACGTACAGTTGACTTTGGTCAACTGGTCAACTCTGGTCAACTCTAAGTCTAATCTAGGTTAAATAGGTCAATAGTTGACCTACAGTTGACTTTGGTCAAAAAGTCAACGTTGGTCAAGTCTGATCAAACCTAGGTCAACTGTTGACTCTACTTCGATGTCTAGTCAAAGTAGTCAACCATGGTCAAACTGGGTCAAAGCTAGTCTCTACAAACATCTACAGGGTCAACACATGAATTTCAGTGATTTAGAAATCACTGAAATCGACGGGTCTCTAAAACAACCAAAAGGAGAAAACATTATAATAATAGGGTGACACAAAAAGGGAAGAAATATACAGATGTTGTCGGATGATGAAACTAACATCACCAACGTGTCCAGAATGGTCAAATCAGCTAGGATAGCCTGTCCAAAAGTCCAATTTGGATACAGGGGCAAAATGGTAATTTCGGACCAAAATGATGTCCGTCGTTGGACACACTTTGCACCAAAAAACGTGCCGAAATAAAAGTACACAAAACCTAACAAATTATATGTCCACGAATCCAGAATGACGATACGAACCCAACGGTATATCCAGAATTGGATTCCGTTGACCCGATCTCAAATTCGTCCGTTGACTCGGACATTGAAAACCGATTTGCACGGAAAAGCGTATCGGAGCCAATGTCCTCAAAACTCAGCAAATTATATGTCAACGAGTCCAGAATGACGATACGAACTCAACGGTATATCCAGAATTGGATTCCGATGAGCCGACATCAAAAAGTCCCATTGACTCAGAAAGTGGGACCCGCTTTGCACCGAAATACGTGCCAGGGCCCACGTTCTCCAAATCAAGCAAACTTTATATGAAAACATACCAGAATGACGCCACGAGTCTACTGGTGGTGTCAGAAATTGAATCCGGAGTCCCGGGTTCAAAAATGGAATTTTACAAGTGCAACACTAAGAATTCGAACGGCCAACTTTGGCGTCGAATTCGACCGACCTAACAAGCTCAAACTGAAATGAAATCTAAAGGGAGCAGGAAGAGGGTTATACCAACTGTGCACCAAAACTGGTGGTGCGCAAAACGGAGCTGCGACGACGAAGATACGAACCCGCGAAGTTGGCGTCGCAAAACTGTCCAAAAATAACGCAATTTTAAACGTCAACTTGGTGGCCGGTTTTGATGTATCAAACGACGAAATTAACGGGTAAAATTTGAGAGTGATGAAGGGGTATATACCGAGATTGCGATGGAGCAAAAAGTTCGCCGATCCAACGGTCGGATCTCCCAGAAAATACGTGCGAAGTTGCTGGTTCGAGACGCGATTCCGAGTTCGCTTCCGAGCTCGCGCCGACGGGATTTTGTGCGAAATGCACGAATCGCCTCGGCAACGCGTCGTGGGAGACGACGCGCGCCACGGAAGAGCTCGTCGGGGCTCGCCGGCCAGGGGTGGCCGGCCACGCGGTGGCGGTTGGCCGCGCGGCAGCGCCGGTGGCGACGACAGCACGCGCGGTCGTGCGGTCGTGCGCTCGCTGCTGCTGCGAGGCTGCGCTGCAGCTGCTGCTGCGTGCAGGCGCGCGCGCGCGCGGCGGCGGCGGCGCTAGCCCGGCATGGCGGCGGCCATGGGCACGGCGAGGGTGGTGCTCGGTGGTTTGATGATAATGAAGGAGGAGAGGGTTGTGAAGAAGAAGAAAAAGAAGATAATGGTGAGGTGGTGATGTCGGCAAGGAGAGGGGCTCGACTAAGCATGGCTGCTGCTGTGTGTATATTGGAGAGGAGAGGTGAGTGTGTAAAATATAAAGAGGGAGAGAGAGAATGAGAAGAGAGGGAGAGAGGAGATATTTGTGAGAGAGAGGGAGGGAGTGTAGTCGGTCCACATGGGGGGGGTGTCCTGATGGAAGAGGGGAGGGGTTTAAGTGTGTAGGTAGAGAGAGAGTGATGGAAGAGGAGAGAGATATTTAATATATATGTGTGTGTGTATATATTAAATATAGAAGAGAGAGAAAGAGAGATAGAGATGGGTTTACTTCATGAAGAAGAAAATAGAGAGGGGGGTTCGGCTGAGTGTGCTGGCATGGTGAGTTGGGTGAGGTGTGTTGTGTTTTAATGGGAGAGAGATATCATATATATATATATATATGTATATATATATATATATATAATGAGATATTTGTAGATATTTAATAAGTAGAGAGAGAAAGAAATATTTTCAAAATAGGAAAATCTTGTGGGATAATTGAGCAGTCATAAGAGGGCAACATGGAGCTTGGGTTGGGTTCAACGGAGCTGGGCTGGGCCAAAATCGGACATGGTACAATATTCGAATTAAAATGGGTATTTACAATCATGGGCAAATAAGTAGCATGCGGGGGCTCAAATAAATGGGACACAAGTGTCAGACGGGTAGTAGGCTTCGTGTGGGCTATGTCCCTATTTGGGGTCGACTAGGTTGGGTCGATGTCGGGTCCCGAAATTAAATTGTAAATCAAATCAGGTTTCACGGTAGATAATTAATTGGCCTAAATTGAACCGAAAGTTGTGC
The DNA here is from genome assembly GCA_029216955.1 of Iris pallida. Classification (NCBI taxonomy): domain Eukaryota; kingdom Viridiplantae; phylum Streptophyta; class Magnoliopsida; order Asparagales; family Iridaceae; genus Iris; species Iris pallida. The sequence goes on along the minus strand of JANAVB010017350.1, from coordinate 2,536 downwards.
AAAGGAAATAAAGCACAAAATGGAGTGTCTGAGTGGGACACGAAGGTCAGGGATGAAGAGCGTCTCGAGTAGATCAGGCATAACAAGTTGGTTTCGAGAAAATGACTAGTCCGGTGCTCCTAAATTAAAAGTCATGGTAACGCGCATATGATGATCAAGGAAAAGAGTGGGAATTCAATTAATATTTAAATGGTCTAATATTGACCCGAACCTGCGCGAAGCAAAAAGAGCACATGGGAACGAGTTCAAGTGGGACAGGATATATTAAAATGAAGATAATCTCGTCTACTACAAACTCCAAGAAGGAAGTTTCCAGAGACTGGCATCCCTGATGCTCTAGAATTCCAAGTCACGGTAAAGAGCATTAAATTAAATAATATCAAATAATAATATCTGTTCAAAATAATTGATTTACAAAATTGAAAAAAATAAGCCCAAAATTCAGGGGCTTACAAGTTCTCTTTTCCCTTCTCTCTTGAAGATTCTTAATTTGATCATCTATGTTAATTTTGAATAATTATGAATTCATTTAAAATTCTGAAATTACAAGTTACGATCATAAGAAATTTAAATTGTAAGATGTTGGTAGTTTTGGAGGTTAGAGTAATACTTGGAAGCAAGTCCTCCTCATTTTTTCCTCTATCCTCTTTGAATTCCTTTGTTTTGGTTAATTTCTAATTAATAGGAGCAATTATTGAGTATTTTAAATTCTAAAATTTTGTGGACTAAATCAAAATCCAATTTGGTTGAGAGAAATTGGGAATTCAAAAACTATTATACACAGGTATATATGTGTATATCAATGATTGGACACATGAATGAATGTATTGGACACGATACAATTAATATATGTAAAGGACACCTTATGTAGGATACAACGCAAATGTATAAGTATTGGACACGACACCAATGGGTTCTTGGACACATGATATATTTATACACACTTTGACACTATATATAGATGTACATTCTTATTCATATATATATCCATGTACATTTGTAACTCTCGGTATGATTTTAGGGGCTTAACCTACACGTTTTCCCCGAGTAAGGATTCAATCCAGCCACAGGTTCCATTAGATTAGCTAGTGAGGTAAGTCAGTACAGCCAGTCCAGCACCGTAGATCAAACCTTCTTCGGTTGCTTCCTCTGTGACTTCTTTAGCTGCCAATGCCTTAGCTGCAGGGGTCGCAGTTCCTTTATGCGGCCTATAAGTATCAACCTGGAATGTTACAAATAAGAAAGTCCCAATAGCTTCTACGCGCCCTAACCTAAGTAGCTTACCTTAAATGCCCGGTAAGCCATCTTTTGTCTTACGTTTTCTTACTTGAACACGTGTACAGTAGTTTTTCGATATTAGCATAATTATATAATTCTGTCCAAATTATTAAACCTATCGAGATAACACGTGTTGGAATGATTGATGGTTAAGTTAATTATTTTGCATGTCCCTATATACCACGATAACTTTACTTCTATGAATTTCCAACTCTCTAGCACACCAATGCAATATTACAAAGAGTCTAACATGGGTTTTTGTCAAGTCATGACACATAGATTTGATGCCTATATACTACTAATAACTTCATTTGGATACTTGCGATAGTGAACAACAAGCCGCTCAAATCAGGAAAATTGCTTGCCTAAATAAAATGCTTGCTTGCTTGCCAAATTGCCATGGTAAGAATTAAGCCTTTTATATATACATATGCTTGCTTGAGCTCCGGTGTTGAGAGTTGCTCCACCTGAAGGGGTCGGCGAACCAGATATATACTTGCGTGGTTCCGGTGTTGAGAGTTGCTCCCCTGAAGGGGTCGACGAACACGGAAATTTATTTTTATCATATATTGTCTCTTGCAAATTTTTGGAGTCTCTAAAAACAAAGGAGACTCTGTCGAAATTTTTGGAAATTTCAAGAGATAGTCAATTTTCGACTTTCAGAAAAATCGGAACATTCTTTAAAATCTAAAATCATTTGGGAAATTCTTGGTAACATTTAGGATGCATTGGACGGGGAGAACAAACTGAATATCCCTAAATGTCCCGTAACATAATTACAACAAAAAGCTGATCAGTATTTTGTTTGCTCAAGGGAGGCAAACTAAGCCCAAGGGAGGCTCGAAAATTTATTACGTCAATTTCGACAGTAACATCGAATAGACGATTGATAAGCCCAAGGGAGGCTCGGAATTCACAGCCTGATCCCGGGTTAACGGGATTGTTGACGGAAATGTTTAGATGAATATTCAGGGTTGTTCTCCAAATTGTAATTCATTTTGTGTTCACTAAATTTGCATCTCACTTTAAGGACTATCGCCCTATTAAAGGAAGACAGCTTTTTCCGTTTTGCTCAAGGGAGGCAAAACTATGTATTGTAAGCTCAAGGGAAGCTCGGAATTTGCATCTCACGATGGTAGAAATTTCCCGTTACATGAAGTAAAAATGATGTTCATATTGCTTAAGTGATTAGTACAAAGGCACTTACAAATAATTGTGAATTGTCATATTCCTAATTTTTTTAGAAAATCTTACATTC
>JANAVB010017349.1:0-67394 GCA_029216955.1 Iris pallida | reverse complement strand
GCCGTTCACATGTCTATCTTGTACTCTACATCACTAGCCTCTGGTGTCTCTTTACTTTAGTAGATATTGCTTTACAGTCATCTCTTTACTTCATATATTCTCCAGCGTTTCATGTATCTTACTCTATAGCATATTTATATATCCTGTCATATTATGAACTGCGTGAGATGTATTATGTTCATTCCTGTCCTGACTAGACCTGTTGAAATATTACAGATGACATTGAGGAGTTCTGTCCTACATACTATGGAGCAGGCCTAGATGACACTTGTGAGCTGGACTACCAGGAGGACCCAGTCCTTACAGAGGACATTATTCCAGTAGTCTAGGCTAGTTAGCTAGATTAGTTATCTTACCTTATTGTCTTGTCTTATTTTGGATATATTATGTACTTATTTGGGAATTTTGTTATTTTGGATGTGGAAATGCTATCTTAGACTCTTAGACTTCTTCTCTTATTGCATTTCATTTGGCGACTTTTATATCTATCTATCTATTTTATTTTCTACCTTAGCTGTTATTGAGTTGTACATTTCTATATTGTCCTCCATTCGGAGCGTATACCTTGTACAGGTACCTTATAATTGTTAGATGTATGTGACCTAGGACAGTGTTCTACTCGTCGACACTGCGGTGTAGGCTGGACGTACCCACTTCTCGTGCCCCAGAATGGGTGCGGGTCGTGACACGTTTTTAGTGGTGGCCCATGCAGGTCTAGATTTGTAGTGGTATTTGAACTAGAGTATCACTACAGCCTGCAGTAAGATATAGGATATAGTTTTGAGGTACTCAATCATATTAGGAAAACTTCGATCCAATATTTGCTATCTAAATTCTTGTTGATTAAATATTTTCCTCTGAATAAATAAACTGTCTTCCTTTGATTTTCGCTTTATTCTCAGTAATTGCTTCTTGTTTTGATCTGTCTTCAGGATGGTTATGGAGGCACGATCTCATCGCTCCGGTCCGGGGATACTATCGAGAAGTCGGCTACCTCTCGTCCTGTTCAGCAGGGCCTCGAGACCGTAGCTCCTGTTGTTCCGACTCAGGTTGGCATTTCTGCTATATTTGGAGGTGCACCTCCGCCTTTACAGAGACCTTCCCCGTCATTTTGATTTCTTTCGAAGCCACCTTCCGAATCAGTTGACGCACGGCAGTTGTTCGACTTCTTTCAGAGGACAGTGGAGTCCCAGCGACAATAGTCCGCTCATTTCCAGCAGGGCATTGAGAATGCCCATCAGCTTGCCCTAACGACTGTGGAGAGAGTTATTGCGCAGTCACAGGCAGCCCTGATACAGCCATATCAGCCGAGGATACCAGGGATCCAGGACTTCCAGAAGATGCGTCCGTGGGACTTCTGCGGCACTGAGGGGATTCTATATACGGATAACTAGATAGAGCACATCAAGGTGATCTTCCGGCTGGCGACGATTCCAGCACGACTGTAAATTGAGGCAACAGGTACTCAAATACAGGACCTGGCCCACACATGGTACCAGACGGACCAGAGGGTCAGTACAGAGGGACAGACTTGGGCAACCTTCTAGAAGCTGTCAAGGAGAAGTTTTTCCCTGACACAGCTCTTGGCGTCCTGGAGATGCAGTTTTAGAGCTTAGTTCAGGGCAGCCAGACTGTCGATGAGTACGCTGGGGAGTTCTGCCGTCTGGGCAGATTTGTTGAGGGGCTCAGTGAGATGGCAAAGGCCCGGAGATTTCGGAAGGGGTTAGTCAAGGAGGTCAAGTCCTTGACCAAGTGTGACCAGAGTGCCACTTTTGAGGAGATTCTGGTGGGTGCCCTAGCAGCAGAGGATGATCTTGAGCTGAGGCCCAAGAGGGGACGAGACGCTGAGGGAGCCAATGGCAGCGGAGGACCGGCCAAGAGGCCACACTTTCAGCAGCAGTATCAGCAGAGGCAGTTCTAGCCACAGCAGTACTAGGGTCAGGGCCGTGCACCTTTCCAGCCGGTGCAGCAGCAGCCGAGGGTTCAGCCACAGGCACTCAGACAATAGCTCGTTAGTTGTGATTTCTGCAAGAAGAGGGCATGTGTGAATGATTGCAGAAGAGGCTCGGGAGGTGCCTACTCTGTGGTTCGGCAGCACCAGCTGAGGGAGTGTTCCATGTCTTCAGGATGAGCAGCTCAGGGAACGGGAGCCAGAGCTCCAGCAGTGCAGCAGAAAGGACCCTTACAAACTCAGCAGCAGAAGTTCGCTCAGCATCAGCAGCAGGCCAGGGAGGTCAGCAGCGCGAGCTTTCGCCATGGCAGCTGAGGACGCAGAGGCTATTGGGGAGCTGATCGCAGGTTCTATTATTCTCGACTCCATTCAGCTTTTATATTATTCGATTCGGGGGCTTCCCACAGCTTCGTGTCTGTATATTTTGCTATTAGACACTTCTTTATATTCGAATCGTTGCCTAGGACTTGCAAGATCACGACCGGGTGGTATTATCCTCGTTAGTGATATTTCCAAGGGTCGAAGAGTTGATTTGGGAGGTCGAGAGTTGGATGTGAGTCTGCTCGTGATGCCATTGCCGAACTACGATATCGTACTCGGTATATTGGTTGAGCAGGTACCACACCAGCATAGATTATCGCGGGGGTAGAGTTCTTTTCAGAGCACCCGGAGAGCCAGAGTTCGAGTTCACCCGACGGCAGGTGGAGCAGAGCAGCAGTTTACTGCGAAGTATCAGTTGAGGAGCAGGCAGTGCCACACCCTTTGATAGCGGAGTTCATGGACGTATTTTCATAGGATTTGCTACGACTACCACCCGACAGAGACGTGAGTTCTCTATAGACTTAGTGCCCGGTGCAGAGCCGATATCTCAGCACGTCTATAGGGTAACAACAGAGAGCTGGTAGAGTTGAAGAAGCAGGTGGATGAGCTGTAGGACAAGGGCTTCATTCGATCGAGTTCTTCACTATGGGGTGCACCGGTACTCTTTGTACCGAAGAATGATGGGTCGGTCAGGATTGTATCAACTACAGGGCACTCAACAACCTCACGATCAAGAACAAGTACCCGTTGTCGAGGATCGACGATATCTTCGATCAGAGTGGGGCGAGGGTATTTTCTAAGATTGATCTGAGGTCAGTTACCATCAGGTGAAGGTGAAGGAGGATATCCCGAAGACCACATTCAGGACGCGGTATGGCCAGTTTGAGTTCATGGTGATGCCATTTGGGTTGACTAATGCCCCGACGTATTCATGAACCTGGTGAATAATGTGTTCCACCAGTACTTGGACAAGTTCGTGGGGTGTTCATTGATGATATCCTAGTGTACTCAAAGACTGAAAAGGAGCATGAGGAGCACTTGAGAGTAGTTCTAGAGACTCTCAGGAGAGGAGCTTTATGGCAAGCTCTCGAAGTGTGAGTTCTTTCTGGACAGAGTTGACTTCTTGGGTCATGTGGTGATGGAGATGGGATCTTAGTTGACCCGAAGAAGATCACAACAGTGGAGGCTTCGACCGCACCGAGTTCAGTAGCAGAGATCAGGAGCTTCTTTGGATTGGCAAGCTATTATAGGAGGTTCGTACTGGATTTCTCCCGGGTTGCAGAGCCATTGACTAGGCTGATCCAGAAGGATGCAGAGTTTGTCTGGTCAGAGGAGTGTTAGGTCACTTTTGATGAGTTGAAAAAGTGGTTGACGATAGCTCCAATTCTGACAATGCCATCAGGATCAGGAGGGTTCACTATCTACAGTGACGCCTCAAAGAAGGGTTTAGGTTGTGTCTTGCAGCAGCATGGGAAGGTGATTGCCTATGCTTCCAGGCAGTTACGTCCCTATGAGAAGAACTACCCTACCCACGACTTGTGTAACGCCCCAGTCCAAAAATATAAGGACTAGGTACGTAACCATGCCTGCAGCATACATACGAAGTCTACTCCAATATATGGAAACTCGTATATACATAAGATGTAAAATGCAGTAATCCATGATACTATCTCATCCACAATAAAAGAATGAATATAAAGTAGGAATCAACATAGAATTGTAATTTGTACAAAAGTTGGGCGGAGACAAAGTCCATTACCAACTATCTCAAATAAAATGTACACGAAGAAAGAGAAATAACAAGACAGCCAAATGCAATCTCTTCGAAAGGATGGAGTAGATCACGACCTCGGCGGGAACACCTGTAAATATCACAGAAGCACACAACTGGAGAGATAACCAGGTCCTCAGAGGGACGTAACAAGATACAAGAAGAACATGCCATATATAACTGCATAAATAAATACTATAAACTACAACACAATAAGGTTCCTAACCATCTATGTGATATGCAAATTGAGGACAACGTTCTACACGGGGCTGTACGGATTCACGCAAGCAAGTAATAAAGAGTGGCCAACAAGTAGTGCTCATCCGAGACACTATCGGCCGGGTAACACGTAACGCTCGTCCGAGACACTATCTCCTAAATGTGTGTAAAAGTAAATGTAGCCCCTACGCTAGTAGCTGTCCCCTTCCCCCAATGATACTATAAATGCATCGTAACCACGACACAACACGTGTCGTTTCTACCACACTATTTTAATAGATAACTGTCATGTCTTCTAACATGCATCTATTGACAGTTATTCCTACGCATGCGCACGGGGGATCAGCCCACATGCAAGTAACCTTTATTGTACTCACAACTCTCACATACAACTCATGTATAATCGTGACAAGTCAATGAGATACACTAAATTTGACGGTAGTCCCTTAACTCTAGGTCCACATGCAAAAAATTAAATAATAGAAATAAAGTACAGAAAATATACGATAATTGCATAAATAAAGGTAACTAATGAAGGCAGTAAATGTGGCAAGGTATCTTGCCTGATGTGTCGCCTGGTATGATGCGATGTCGTGATATTCATGTTTTTTCCAATCGCCGATGTCCATGCAAACGTGGTGCATATCCGCAAGAAATGTGATTAGTCAATGTCCTGGTGTTGTGCGGTGGTCTGAAATGTCCCATCTTTAATATTCTAGAGAAATTATCTTAGGGTTTTTAAACTAAATTTACAAATATAGATGTAGGCTTAGCCCTAACATAATATTTGTTATAATTTAGAAAATAGTAGTATTAAATAAATTATAATAACAATAATAAGAATAAGAATAAGAAGAGAATCATAGAATAATAATAATAATAACACTTGTTATAACAATGTAATAATATAAATAAAATATATATAGCTGGCTCTAGCAGAGACTTCTGCTTAGGTAGAAAGAATTTAAAACCATTAGAAATAGGAAAGCAGAGAGAGAGAATTTGTGAGCCAAGGGAAGAGATGGAGAGTACTGAGAGAAGAGCGAGAAAAGAGAAGGGAAAAAGGAGAGCGTGAGAGAGAAAGTGGCAGACAGGGTCGAAGAGGAGAAGAAGGGGGCGTAGATCGAGAGGGTGGGGAGAGAACGGGCGTAAAACGTCGATGGTGCACGAGCACGCGACGGCGGAGGCTGCTCTCGCGGAGGCGGAGGCGGCGCTCGGATCCGGCCGACGGCAGAGGGGTTTCGTCGGAGAGGGTCGTAGGCGGTTGGTCGCGGCGCCGGGCGGAGCTGGGAGAGGGTTTCTGGCGGTGGGATGGACGACGTTATGTGGGGCGGTAGGGGGAGAGGAAGGGCGGCTGACTCCACGGGCGACGGCAGCGGAGAGCACCGCGGTGTGGGGTTTTGCTCGGTACGGAGGCACAATGAAGAGGACGAGGCCGACTCCTCGCCGACGGCACTGGAAGAAGCTCCGGCCACGAGGTAGGTTGGGGTGATGTGTGTTTGCTTATTTATGGTGGTGACGGGTGTGGCTGCCGTGGCGGTGGTGGTTTGGGAGGTGGTGATGGATTTGCCGGTGGTGGCTACGGCGATGACGATGATGATGGGTCCGATGGTCGGAGGCGGTGTTGGGACGGGACGGGGTTGGCTAGTGGTTTGGGGGGTCTGGTAGTGGCGGTGGATGGATGGTGCGGTAGCATCGCTATGGCGACGATGCTGGTGGCGATGGTCGCGGCTGCGATGTACTCGGGTGCAGCGGGTTGTACTGGTTGTGTGGCTAGGGGATGGCGAGGTGGATCGGGATGGTGGTGTGAAGGCGCTGGTCGTGGAGGGTCGGGAGATGTTGGCGAGGTGACGTCGTGGCGAAGATGATGGTGGTTTGTCGGGATTGTCGGGTTGTCCGACCAGCTTTGTTGGTGTCCTACGAGATAGGAGGGTTGTGATGGATTGTGCCTGGGGTTGTCGGGCACAAGGGTGGATAATTGTATATGTAAAAGAAAATATATAATGGAGGAAGGGGACACCGACACGATGCACTCACTTTTGTGTGGAAATTTATGGAAGAATAATTGTAGGAAATAATGGATGTGTACCTCTCCTTATAGGAGGTGGGAATTCCCAGTTGGATAAGGATGTAGGAAAATTAAAATCCTTAATAGGTAATTTACCCTTTTTAATTTAAAGCAACTCGATCATATCCAATCGTATAAAATAAAATCTTTTCCAAGATAATTATCATAATTAATTAAATTTAAACCAAAAAATATTTTAAAATACTTTTTCGAATAATAAAATATTAATATTAAATAAATTTAAAATAGAATTATATATATATTTTAAATTTATACCACGTATGAAATAAATATTTGCATAAAACCTCGTTTTCAAAATTACTATTTATATAACCTTTCATGATGGAAATAGATTTGGAAATTACAATTCACATTTTTACAACTTTACGCAATTAAAAATATTTATTATTTATTATTTGAAAAATTATTTTTAAATAAAAATGTTTTTTTACCAAAAATATGTACCTCGCACATATTCACACTCGACGAGCCATACGAAAATACGAGCTCATACGCGACGTTCCATACGACAAATTCGTACGCGACGTACAATACGACTATGCGATATACAAATACAAAGTAAAAATTAATACCCCATTTATTTTAAAAAAATATAGTAGAAATTTAGGGGTTTACATCCTACCCAACTTAAAAGAATTTCGTCCTCGAAATTTAGGAGTAGGTGGGGTTGAGGGCACGATTACGAGAATGATTCACTCCTAACTTGAGTGGTGATAATAAATGTAGGGTCAAGGAAAGGACGAGGAGTTTAAGACGAAGATATAGTCACATTGGGTGACAATGGTCATAAGTGATAGGTCGACTAGAGGGAATTCTAGTGTAAGTGCCTTCGTCTTCCAAAATAGGTGAAGGCGAAAGCAATAAAGAGTTCAAAGACAATATTACGAATACGTGGTTCAAAGACGACCAAATAATTCAAAAGAATTTTAATGAGTCGTGGATGGGATTCTAGAGGCCAAGTTTTAGCTATATCCCATCCGCGTAGAACAATAGGTAAAAGCGAACCAAAGTGCACTTGGTTGATCAGACCATCATGCACAGGTTCTGATTAGACAATATGTTAGTGAGCGCGCTCAATAACATAAGTCATGAACAAGCTCGATAAATCAATAGCTTGCAAAACTAGATTATAGTAGCAGTATTAGTCAAGATGGTAAAATCATAGGCACGAGAGTTTATCGATAAGAAGCTTAAGCAATGATTTAGAAACTGAATCCAGCAAGCGATTTGAACAAAAATAATCTAGACAAACAAAATTTCGGTATAGTCAATAAGAAATCTCATGGCATCCCAATCAATGTCTAAGTTCAAAAAAAGGCTATCATTTATCCAAGACGTGCTAGCTCACAAAAATGCAATTTCCCAAATCTCAAAAATTTATTAGCTCGATACTCTTGATTCAAAATTTCATCGTTACTTCTGTAATCGTCTTATCAATAACTTTATACAGTCTCTTCAAATTTCATATTCCAAAATTAAATTTTTCATAAAACATTTTTGTTTTACTCAAATTGGAGTTTCTCCTCAAAATTTAACTCACAAAAATTTTGGTTTCTTAAAACATATTCTCAAATCATAAGTCTCATAACCTTAGTTCTAATCTTGATTACCATTTTTGGAAAAAAAATCACATACCTCATAGTAAGTCTCAACCTTTGAATTAATAAATTCCTTCATTTTTTCCAACCTATATACTTCTCAAATCAAATCTTCCTACTAGAAGTTTCGCGTCTACGGATATAGGATCAATCCTTTGAGCATCACAATTCCTCATTCTCAATTTTTTGATATTCCACGAAGATAATTTGTCAATTTATAATTCTTTACGTTTAATCATACCTTTAATCACCATGATTTTATTATTACCAAAAAAATTCCTCAAGAGATTAAAGTGTCCTTTCCGAAATTTATTAATATGATCTTATTTATTTCTCGTAATAGCATATTCCTCATATTCCTTTAATCTCCCATGTGGGATTCTCTAATCTAGTCGTATAATTGAAGGGTGTCATAAAAATTTCATCTTCACACAAGGAAACCATAAGAAACACGGTTTGCATGAGTTACGGGAAGTCAAATAAAGTTCTCAAGGTGGAAAGCAAACATTGGGTGAAGAATATGGTTAGGCTTCAATGGTCTTGGAAAGGGTTTGGATAAAAATAAAATTTAAGGGTCTAAGCAAATTAAGATAAGACAGAAGATAAAAGGCACGGGTTAGCAATCAACATAAAGCATAAGCTAAACATTTATGGAATTAAGTAGAACACAATCACATATCAGTTTGAAAGAATTGAGTCGAGGTCCATGGTCGATAAATATGTCGGTATCATGGTAAAGATTACAGTTTAGTCTTTTCGACCCAAAAGTCATATCATGAAAATAGTACAAGAAGACGTGTTTTAGTGGCATGTGATATACCTATATGAAGTTGGGCTCGTCTAGGTCTTATGTGTAATCTGTTGGGATGAAACAGCTGGTCTCGCTCCGAATATCAATATTACAGTTAGCGATACCAAAAGATCTAAAATAGAAAGTGGGAGTTCACTAAGGTGATATTTATGCACGAATAAATTGGATCTAATTAAAGCATGGGCCAAAGTAAAATAAGTTAGGGACACGATTTTAGAGAAAAGGTACCCTTCTAGTTGGGGTTAGTCAAGGAATAGTTCTAACCGTTTCAAATGTCCAACGATTAGAAGGTCAAGATAAAAGTTTTAGAATTGAGGGAAGGTCGAGCAAGTCAAGGTTGAAATATAATCACATGGTTTAGATAACTAACTCACTTGTGTATGTGCTATCATGGTCATGGATGATATGGCAATTAATATCCCTCTTGGTCGCCCCTTAATACAATATCTAAATCTATAAGTCGAGTCCCTCAACAGTTTTCTTAATACAATTGAAATAAACTACCACTTTCTCTAGTCGTTCTAGATCTTCAACCAAAATCATAACTTACGCCTTTGAATAAATCTCGAAAAAAAACTTCCTTATATTGCTAGTAAATTTCTCCAAAATTGCATTATCCATCCAACCTTTGAACTCAAGATTTCATGAACCATAAAAAAATTACTATATATATATATATATATATATATATATATATATATAATATAATATATATATATAATATATATATATCCATAATCACAACTTTTAAACTCAAAATCTAAATAGATTTATAGATCATCAATCATAGAACAATTCAAAATTTGAAATTTTTCCTCAAACACGATTTCATATCTTCCTAAAACATTTTAAACCAAAATTTTACTATCATCACCTCAAACTAAAATCAAAATTAGCAATCTTATTAATCGGAAATCGTATGACTCAATTTAAACCTTAAGATTTTCCTCTCTTTTTTACCACAACTTTAACTCAAAATATAACCCAATTTACAATCATAGATCATATTACAAAATTTAAAAAAAATTAAAATCTTCCTCGAGTCGATTTTATATCTATCAAAACTATATAACTCCCATTAGTCATAAATATCCTAAAATTTCTCAAGTTAGGAATAAATTTTGTTTTCTCAATCGTTTAGATGTTCACACGAATCTCTTGCCACTTGTAGCCTCAAAATAAATTTTGTCCATCCTTCAAGTTTGTAATATTGCTACTACCCAACTTGAAATTAGCTAATCTTCAAAATAAATGCCTGTATAGCTCAAATATGTCTCTAATGCATACTAACTGTCAATGTAATCCTTCTAGCTATGTGTTTGACCTAGGAGCAGATACTAGTGTAGTCATCTTTCTATCAAGTGTGGAAATAAGGATTACGGTAGGAAGAGCTCAAGCAAGATGTAGATCAATGAAGTTGATCAAGTGATGCAAAAAAAATTAGTCAAGGAAGAGGGTCAAGCAGGTGATGAGATTCGATATTTAATCATATATTGGAGGCCCATTTGGTACAGTCATGTAACCAAACGGCGAACTGGACCTGCATGGGCCACCACAAAAACATGTAACGCCCCAGTCCCAAAATATAGACTAGGTACGTAACCATGCCAGCTGCATACATACGAAGTCTACTCCAATATATGGAAACTCGTATATATACATAAGCTGTAAAATGCTGTAATCCATGATACTAATCTCATCCACAATAAAAAGAATCAATACAAAATAGGAATCAACACAAAATTGTAATTTGTACAAAAGTTGGACAGAGACAACCACTACCAACTATCTCAAATAAAATGTACACGAAGGAATAGATGAAATAACAAGACGAGCCAAGTGCAATCCTCTTCGAAAGGATGAGAAGATCACGGTCTCGGCTGGAACACCTGTAAATATACAGAAGCACACACCTGGAGAGATAACCAGGTCCTCAGAGGGACGTAACAAGATACAGAAGAACATGCCATGTATAACTGCATAAATAAATACTATAAACTACAACCAACAGGGTTTCTAACCATCTGTGATATGCAAATTGAGGACAACGTTCTATGAAGGGGCTGTACGGATTCACGCAAGCAAGTAATAAAGAGTGGCCAACAAGTAGTGCTCATCCGAGACACTATCGGTCGGGTAACACGTAGCGCTCATCCGAGACACTATCTCCCAAATGTGTGTAAAAGTAAATGTAGTCCCTACGCTAGTAGCTGTCCCCTCCCCCCAATGATACTATACATGCATCGTAACTATGACACACCAACACGTGTCATTTCCACCATACTATTTTATAATAGATAACTGTCAAGTCTTCTAACATGCATCTATTGACAGTTATTCCTACGCATGCGCACGGGGGATCAGTCCACACGCAAGTAACCTCTATATTGTACTCACAACTCTCACACACAACTCGTGTACAATCGTGACAAGTCAATGAGACACACTAATTTGACGGTAGTCCCTTAACTCTAGGTCCACATGCAAAAAATTAAATAACGGAAATAAAGTACAGAAAATATACGATAATTGTATAAATAAAGGTAACTAATGAAAGTAGTATATATGGCAAGGTATCTTGTCTGATGTGTCACCCGGTATGATGCGATGTCGTGATGTTCATGTTTTGTCCAATCGCCGAGGTCCATGCAAACGTGGTCCGTATCCGCAAGAATATGATTAGTCAATGTCTTGTGTTGCTGTGGTCTGAAATGTCCTGTGGTCTGAAATGTCCTGATTCGTCCAATAGTCATGGTCAAGGTGAAAGGTCCGAATTCACGAGAATATAGGACGCAGGATCAGTCATGGTCAAGATTTGACAATAAAGGATTGGCGTAAATAAATAAATATATTTTTTAGAATATATTATAACACTTAGAAACGATATTACTAGTGAAAATAATTTTAGATAAATACTTAAAAAAATCTAGGAAATCGTTTTAGACTAAGAACCCTATGTCACGCCCCAGACCCGAAACACCGGGGGACGGGGACGGACTTGGCCAGCTACGGATTACGGATAGAAGAAATACCGAATAATACGATCAATGCTGTAAACTAGACAAGGGGGTGCATACTACATAGAAGTCTCGCTAGGATCACATGACATCTATTGTCTCAATCAATGAATCAAGTAGCAGTAAATAAAGAGCTATATGATAAAGCAGTAAGGCGTCCCAAATGCTCGGTCAAAATGTTCTTGAGATCTGGCTTTACAAAACATAGCCAGATGATATGATAAGCTATACACAATCGCTATCAGCTGCAGTCTGAATTAATTACAATTATGTAAAAGCAAGTGCTAGACAGTCCGACTAACAGGTCGGTGCCAAAAGGGCAAAGTAAAGTAAAGAACAAGACGAGTAGGGAGTCAAGAAACCCACTCGTGGCCTCCTGCGGTCATCCTTCTAGTATTGACCATCTTGAGGGTAGAAGTAAGCTCAGTCCTCGAGAGCTGGCTCTAGATCTGGCCATACAAAACCAGAGAGATTAGACCTCCAATAGCAAGCACCACAAAGAAAGCACGACATGAAGAATTAAAACCAGTAATAAGAGTTAAGGATATAAATAAGATAAATGGATCTTTGTCTCTTACTAAGGTACGCCTAGCGTCTTTGACACTTCGAACCAACTCCCCAACCAAACAAGGACAGAAGTTGGCCCATCATGTCAGGACGTTCAGCTTACCTCAATAGTTAGCAAAGTAGGATACACCCACAATCAAATCAGTTTAAGCGGCCAGGCAATTATTACGGCTTACTACTAGTGAGCTCCAAGTTACCCTGGAACCATGCATTAGGGAATTTCTCAGTTCTTACTATAGACAAACAAGGCTGGTCGATCCAATAATCAGTTGTGCCATGCGGGAAACGAGTCCCAGCAGGACGCTCGTAGATATGCAGTATCCGTGGGAACCAGCCGTGTGTCGGAACACTATTTGTCCCAAGGACGGCCGTCATGTAAGAACTCGGAATCCATTCTCTCCATGCAGTAATTATTTTATTTAACTTAGTTGGCCCTATGTTAATTGAAATCTCATGCCGTGGATCATGAGTATTTCGTATGAGTACTTTCGTACAAGGTACGATATGCGTAACTCTACAATAATGCCAATGCGGTTGGGTTGTAGGTCCTACATAGCGTAATACAACAATCAACCTATCCACGGGATAGTCATGCCTTGACAGTAGGATACACGTGCTGCTTTTGTAATACGAAATTAATTATCGGTGCCATATCACCTACTCAAATTCATGTACATAATTATAAGTTAGAGATCAGCACGGTTACATTGTCAATGATCAAGATCCCAGTCGTTCTCAATGGTTCATACATGAACGTGTCCCATTCAGTTCAATAAGACGACTAGCCAGTCTCTTAGTTCCAGACACAGGAACGCATGATCATATTAAATCAGGATAACAATCATTGTCATTTGTGACAAGGCATGGTAGTCAAATTCTATATCAAGAGTAAGAAACTTGTATAAAATAGTTGGTAACATATTCTTGAAGCCAGAAAAAGATCTACAACTTTCATGTTGGAAGCTAGGAGAAATTCGGGCCAGAAAACAGTCAAAAAGAGCATCAATCAATCAAAATCAGCCAAAATCAGCCTCATACGGTTAGAAATTCTTATGCGACTCAAAAATTCTTATGCGGCTTAAAAATTCTTATGCGGCTCAAAAATGCTCATGCGGCCAGAAATTCTTATGCGGCTCAAAAATGCTCATGCGGCCAGAAATGGTCATGCGGCCAGAAATTCTCATGTGGCTCAAAATTCTTATGCAGCTCAAAAATGCTCATGCGGCCAGAAATTCTTATGCGGCCCAAAAATGCTCATGCGGCCAGAAATGGTCGTGCGGCCAGAAATTCTTATGCGGCTCAAAAATTCTTATACGGCTCAAAAATGCTCATGCGGCCAGAAATTCTTATGCGGCTCAAAAAATTCTTATGCAGCCAGACACTATTCATCGTCCCTGCCAAAATCAGGACAGATGAACATAGAAGTTTGACCAAAATTGTTTTGGCCATAACTTCCACAAATCAAGTCGAAATCTAACTTTTCAAAAGCCAAAATTGGGTAGAGAATTCTCTACAATATAGAATAATCAAAACATAGAAATGATGAAGTTTGATAGATCGAAACCCAAGAAAACTAAAAAGGGGAAAAACCTAGATCTACACAAAGCTAACCATGGAAAACAAAAAAACTACAAGACCTAAACATGTAGAGAAGAAGAGACAAACAATGGACTAAAAATAAATGGAGATGCATAAAATCCTCCATGATGTGCAAGATGTACTTGCCTCTCACAAGTGGGTTAGGGTTTGGTGGAGGAGTAAATGTGAATGAATGAAGAAAGAGAATGAAAGAAGAAGTTTTATATCAAGGTCAAGTGGATCTCCACCATTCATTCTCTCCACCAAATCTAAGCTATCCATTCCTTTCTATGTTGAACCAAACCAAACCAAGTTGGTTTACCATGAACCGAAATGAACCAAGAGCCAAGAAAAGCATAAAATAAGATACAGAAAAGTAATTAGCATGAAATTAAAAAAATTAAATACAAAATAAATGCATGACATATACTAATAAATTCAGGCAAGCGGTATACGTATAAAAATACGCATTCCGGGAATGGAGAGTGACACCCTAAGTTTGTAAAATACGCCTTTAGACAGAAAGCTATATTCCTTAGTTAAAATAATTTGATAAATATTTGAACAATACTAGGAATTTATTTCATAAATTGGAAACACCCCTTTATGGCCCAAAATTATTTTTAGATAAATCTTTAATATTCTAGAGAAATTATCTTAGGGTTTTTAAACTAAATTTAGAAATATAGATGTAGGCTTAGCCCTAACATAATATTTTGTTACAATTTAGAAAATAGTAGTATAAAATAAAATAATAATAATAATAGAATAAGAATAAAATAAGAATCATAGTAATAGTAATAATTACACTTGTTATAACAATGTAATTAATATATTATAAATATATATTAATAGCTGGCTCGAGCAGAGACTTCTGCTTAGGTAGAAAGAATTTAAAACCCTTAGAAATAGGAAAGCAGAAGAGAGAGATAATTTGTGAGCCAGGGCAAGAGAGGGAGAGTACTGAGAGAAGAGGAAGAAAAGAGAGAGGAAAAATGAGAGCATGACAGAGAGTGGTGGAGAGGGCCGAAGAGGAGAGGGAAGAAGGGGCATAGATCGAGAGGGTGGGGAGAGAACAGGCGTGAAACGCCTGTGGCGCACGAGCACGCGACGGCTGAGGCTGCGCTCGCGGAGACGGAGGCGGCGCTCACAGACGGCCGGCGGCAGAGGGGTTTCATCGGAGAGGGTCGTAGGCGGTTGGTCACGACGCCGGGCAGAGCTGGAGGAAGGGTTTCCGGCGACGGGACGGGCGACGTTCACATTGTGCGGTAGGCGGAGAGGAAGGGCGGCTGACTCCATGGGCGATAGACGGCGGAGAGCACCGCGGGTGTAGAGTTTTGCTCGGTGTGGTGGCGCAACAAAGAGGACTAGGTCGATGCCTCGCCGAAGGCACTGGAAGAAGCTCCGGCCGCGAGGTAGGTGGGGTTGATGTGTTTGCTTATTTATGGTGGTGACGGGTGTGGGCTGCCGCGGTGGCGGTGGTGGTTTGGGAGGTGGTGATGGATTTGCCGGTGGTGGCTACGGTGGTGACGGTGATATTGGGTCCGATGGTCGGAGGCGGTGTCGGGACGGGCCGGGGTTGGCTGGTGGTTTGGAGGGTCTGGTAGTGGCAGTGACTGGATGCTGCAGTGGCATCGCCATGGCGACGATGCTCGTAGCGATGGTCGCGGCTGCGACGTACTCGGGTGCAGCGGGTTGTACTGGTTGTGTGGATAGGGAATGGCGAGGTGGATCGGGATGGTAGTGTGAAGGCGCTGGTCGTCGGGTGTCGGGAAGATGTTGGCGAGGTGACATCGGTGGCAAAGATGATGGTGGTTTGTCGGGATGTGTCGGGTTGTCCGACACCAACTTTGTTGGTGTCCTACGAGATAGGAGGATTGTGATAGATTATGCCCGGGTTGTTGGGCACAGGGGTGGATAATTGTATATGTAAAAGAAAATATATAATGGAGGAAGGGGACATCGACACGATGCCTCACTTTTGTGGTAGAAATTTTTGGAAGAATAATTGTGGAGAAATAATGGATGAGTACCTCTCCTTATATAGGAGGTGGAAATTCCCAGTTGGATAAGGATGTAGAAAAATTTAAATCCTTAATAGGTAATTCACCCTTTTTAATTTAAAGCAACTCGATCATATCCAATCGTATAAATTAAAATATTTTCCAAAATAATTATCATAATTAATTAAATTTAAACTAAAACAATATTTTAAAATTCCTTTTCGAATAATAAAGTATTAATATTAAATTTTGGAATTAGAATTATATATATAAATTTTAATTTTATATACCTCGTATGAAATAAATATTTGCATAAAACCTCGTTTTCAAAATTACTATTTATATAACTTTTCATGATGGAAATAAAGATTTGGAAATTCCAATAGACGCATTTTTACACCTTTACACAATTAAAAAATATTTGTTATTTATTATTTGAAAAATCATGTTTTAAATAAAAATGTTTTTTACCAAAAATATGTACCTCGCACATATTCGCACTCGACGAGCCATAAGAAAATACGAGCTCATACACGACGTTCCAAACGACAAATTCGTACGCGACGTACAATACGACTATGCGACGCACAAATACAAAGTAAAAATTAATACCCCATTTATTTTAAAAAATTATAGAAGAAATTTAGGGGGTTTACAACTTGGAGTTGGCAGCAGTTATATTTGTTTTGAAGTTATGGAAACACTACTTATACGGAGAGCGGATGGAGATCTTTACAGATCATAAGATCTTGAAGTATGTGTTTACACAGAAGGAGCTCAACATGAGGCAGTGCAGGTGGTTGGAGTTGATGAAGGACTTTGATATTTTACTGCAGTATCACCTAGGGAAGGTCAACGTGGTTGCCGATGCCTTGAGTAGGTATCTGACAGCCATGTGTTTGACTATGGATCGTCACTTGCTAGCAGATTTGGAGAGCCTGGGGATCGAGGTGGTTGTGCCAGGAGTTCAGATGCAGATATGGGTGTGGACACACAAAAAAAGAAAAAAAAAATGCTATCTTTTCTTTATTGGCGTAAGGCAGCATAAATCGAGTACGCCTGAGAGATCCTGCGCTGAGGATCCCCGAGTACAAAAAAGAATTCTGAAGAATGGGACGATAAAGATCGAGCGGCAGTTGCTCCTTTATTCCGTTGACACTCCGATTACAAAGTGGGAGAAAACCTAAGAAAATTGATAACTCTAGGCTCACTGACAAAAAGTGCAGCAATTTGGCTCCTAAAATGCTCTCCATTCTGTGTTTTAAAGAGGGATGAGGCCCATTTTTATAGTCGTTCTTGAGCTGAAATGATGTTATACGCCCACATGAGGAAACACGCTGGTTTTCATATAGGCGCATAGTGCTGCTTTGGGCGCATGCAGGTTACGTAGGCGTGGGTTGATCGTGGTGCTGACATGGCCACATACTTTGGTACACGATTGCTCTTGGAGGCTGACATGGTCGTACGTTTCGGTGTATATTTTAATCATGGCTTTGACTGAGTCAGGCTTGGGCACATAGCCATGTCTCAGGCTATACGCCCTCATTTTGGGGAGCTCGTCTTGGGCGCATGGAACTTCACTGGCTGGGCGCATAGAGTTCCACTGACTGGGCGAATAGAGCTTCACTGGCTGGGCGTATAGAGGTCCACTGGTTGGGCGCATAGAGCTTCACTAGCTTAGGCGCATAAGGCTTCATTATTGAAAATTTTTCATGCTTCTAAAAGACCTCCTTCAAAGTTTTCGATACTTAAACAAGTTCAAAATACTTTGAAAGAAGCATGGACTGTCTTCTCGTAATGCAATGGGTGCATAGCACAGCTCTCTCTTTGGGCACATAGTATTTGTCCAGCCTGTCAGAGAGATACGACTGTTGAGATATTCCTCGAAATTTGAACTGACAGATTTATCAGGGTAGAATTTGAAGAGATCCATCCTTCATTCGTTGTCCACGTCAGCAAGTGGCAGTCGTACAGTGTGCAAGAGGCTGGATCTTCACGTGGGCGCATTGGCCAATGTGGACGCATACTGCGCAATGGGCGCATAAGTGCATAAAGATAGTGGGCGCATAGAAAGTGGCCTGTGCCTATAAATAGGCTCTGAAGGAGAGAGAAAGCTCATTATTCTTCTCTTTAGAATTTTTTAGAAACTTTTCATCTTCTTTCTTTGAGAACCATGTCTCCCAAGGTCGCTAAGAGATCCGCGAAGGGTAAGGAGGCTGCGCCGAGTGTCTCTCATCGTACGGCAACATCTTCACCAGTCCAGGACCCAATTCTAGGTGAGGGCACACCTCAAAAAACAAAGTCTTGAGCGTTAATTTACGACGCTCAAACATTTCTTCTGCCTGGGCGTATGCGCCTAAGGCAACATACTTCTGTGAGCTTCATTATGCGCCCAAAGAAGTCATGCGCCAACATTGTGGTATGCTATACGCCCACATGTTGCCATATTATGCGCCCACATGCCACTTGCATGTTATGCGCCCACGTACTATTTTTATGCGTCCATACATTTGTTTTGGGCGCATATCCCTTTGGGCGCATATCCCTTTGGACGCATAAGAGTCTTTCATCACTTAGCTTTTTCTCAATTTTTTGAGTCTGACTTTCTCTTCTGTCCATTTTCATATTTTGTGGGGATCTGGCTAGCAAATTTCTTTAGGACTGATATCGGCGACTTTGGGCATGGTAAAGATGTAATACTTGACACACACATCAGAGAGCTCAGGACCCTTCGTATTTTGGAAGGGTCTTCCTCAGATGGTAGGAAGAACCTTTATACATCGAAGAGTCAGACGGTGGTTGGGTGTCATCGAAAAAGTTCTATTTTCACGGTTCTTCAAGTAGGCAAAAGCAACACCAGAGATGTTGTTTTGAAGGTATGGCCTCTTGGAGGAATGAGCCTAGAAAGTCCGCAATATGGAGGAGAGAAAATCACCATTTGTAGATGTTTTTAGCATGCTATATTTTCCCTCCACCGTGTAGCTTCTCGAAGATTTAACAACCTTGTTTGCTTCTCAGCAGTGAAATATGACTTCTTTCGAGGGCCACAAAACTGCTTTTTGACGAATGCGTAGTGCTGCCAAACTGACCAAACTATGTGTTACTGATAAGTAGTAGATTTTCCCTTCTTTTGGACATCAATGTAATCCTTTACTTCTTGCCCAGATGAAGAGATGAAGAACTTTTTGTTTTGCTCATGAGATGCAGTCCTATGAATGTAACTGATTTTGAATAAACAGAATACATTCACTCCATTTTTTGCTTATGGTATTTGTATTAGAGGGTCTAATACAGCATTTGTGTAAAGGGTATCCCGCCGGGAGACCCTCTCTTTTTTGGACCTATTGCCCCTTTGTGCATCTGGGAATGCGAGCAAATAGATTGGAACGATACTTTTGTGGACCTATTACCCTTTTGTACACCGACGGTACGGGTAATAGATTTGAAACAAAACCCAACAGAGGTAATATAGTCGTGATAGGTTTTGTGGTCTTGACACCGTGTCTTTTATCCTAGGTTGGGTATACGTGTCGAGTCGGAAGACTATCGGTATCAGCGGTAATGTGGACGTGACACATGATAATCAGGAGTAGTTTTTGGTGGAATGGATTTCCTTGTCAAGTTCGGCTTCTTGTCAGATATCCCTTCCTGGAGCGGAAGAAACTTTCCAAGCTCCTCCCCGACGACCTCCACTGAAGATGAGGAGATGGCCCAGGAAGTCATCAAAGCTTTCTACTCTGTGCTGAAAGTGAAACTTTCTGGAGTCCTGAATCGGAATGCTGCCTTCGGCCCTGTGAAGGCTGTTGCCGAATGCCAAGTGGCGGCCCTCGAGAGCATTGCCGGCTATAAAGAGTGGGCCAATACTCTGAGGAAAGTTCTGAATGACCTGGAGGGTCAGGTAGCTCAATTCTGTGATGCTAAACAACAGAGCTCGTCATCCCTGTTTTGCACGGAAGACGAGGCTCTGATTAAGGCTCTCGCGGAGGAGAAGGTTACTTTCCATGCGAAGAAGGACGTCCTCGTTCGGGAGATCGGCGAATTGGCTGACTAGTATGGTCAGTTCAATGCTGCAAGTGAGGCACGTGCCGCCTCGAAGAACAAACTGGTTGTGCAGATCACCGAGAGGTATAATCACATTACGCAGATCCAGAATGAGATCGCCCAGCTGGAAGCCGACTTGAGGGTGATAACGTCTGAATAGGAGGATTATTTGGCTCAGGCTGCCATGACTGCCACTACTTCTGCCCATTTAGAAGAACAGCTGGCGAAGTTGGATAGAGAGCAACTGAGTCTAGTCCTTCTTGAGGATGAAGCTGCTCGCTGAGCTACCGCGAAGTCTGAAGTCGAAGTCGCGGCTCTAAGAGACAAAATAAACCGCCTATGTATCCCGTAGATTTTTGTAACTTTTTTCCAACCGTCATGGCTTTTGTACCTTTTTCCGTCTCTTGATAGACGTTCAAGTACGAAATAAAGAATCTTTTCAAAGTGAATGTGGTTTTGCGAAATATCATAACTAGAGGTAATGTAGACGTAGCAAGGACATTTTTGGTAGGTATTCCGCTGGAGAACTTTGATGTGGACCTATTATCCATTTTATATTCAAGTTTATTCGAATATAGATAATAAGTTGAATGAAGCTGCTAGTAGAGGTAATATAGACGTACTAGCAGAGGATGTTCTATATCTTACCAGAGGTAATATGGACATGGAAAGATATCATTAGGTGGGAGTGGATGGTTCAGAGGTAGTATGGACGTGATTATCCTTGATGAATGCTTTACTCAGAGATTGTAACACCCAGTTTCTAAAATGAGGGTAATTTTGAAATTTTTATTTAATTTATTTAATTATGATATTTAAATGATAATATGATTTTTGGTGATTTTAATTATTTTTAAACTATTTAAAATCATGACTTATGATTTTGGTGTTTGTTTAGTGTAACCTTAGAGCCTAGCCATGTGATTAGGATGTTTGACTAGTACATTTAGCTTAGGGAGTATTTTGGTCATTTTAGGATTTATTTGAATTTAATATATTATTAGGAATTTCTGAATAATTTAACTGAATGGTGTGATTTAAATACTAATATGATTATTGTCTTGTGTTTATGGTTAGCCTAACCTAGATTGGACCTAACCTAGATGAGTCATGACTAACTTAGTGAGCACTTTGAGAATTAAAGAGTTGGTTAAGGGGTTAAGTCAAGTTTAGTCATGGTTAAGTGATTTGCAAAGGACTAAGATAGAACCCTTGTTCTAGGCCATCTATTTCCCTTGATTCAATCCTAGCCATAGATGAAACCCTAACCCTAACTTTATGACCAGCCACCTAGGGCTATTCCCCCTATAAATAATCTCTTCATTTATTGTTCTTGCCTCTTTATTGAGATTTCAATATTTTGGAGAAGGAGGTAATGTCATTTCTTCCCTAATCCCTAGATCCTTCATTTTAATTCCTTTTCCACTCTAGTCTTTTGCATTAGTTCCTAATCCAGCTCTATTTCATGTCCATGGAAAGAAATCTCAGGTTTGGACCAATTTGGAGCACTTGGCCATCAAGGAGAAAAACCCCCTTTTGAAGCTTTTTCATGCAAATTGCACATATAGGTAACTTCCTATTCCTTCCTTAGATTTTTGTTTTCTTTGCATGGATAGGAAGCCCTAGGTGTCCCCTAGCCGTAGGTATTGGTTTCGTGTCGAGTCGTGTCCATTTCGTGTCCGTTTCAGACACGTATCAGTCCATGCAGTGAACTGTTTGATGAAATGCCACACTCATATTTATTTCTTTATTTTTGAAAAGTGTTTGAAGGGTTTTGTAGATGTATATGAGTACTTTAATTTTCATGAAGAGGTGATAGTGTTTTTGTGTCTGTGTCGGGTGCACGAGGGGTTGGACACGGTGCAGTGCCCTGCTGCTCGGGCACTGTAGCGGATACGACACAGCTCGTATGGACACAAAATTTTGTGTGGACACTGCTCAGGTGACTGACACAAGGCTCACAAATTTTCATGGGTTTTGTTCAGTGGTTAGGGAGAACTTCGACCCACACGGAATTGCACTGTCACGCACACGCACACAATTGCTTCACTGATACGCACTCACACACACGACGACACCACGAGGACTTGTTGCAGGCGGTTGGACACCTACCCTAACCCCTGTCGAACACGGTGCACGACCACGTGTCTCCACGTGGCCTGTCGCGTGCTAGACGCGTGTACACGTGCCCACGACACTGCAGTGCACTGAGTTTTGGCCTGTGTGTCATGTGTTGGTTTGGACACGATTCGTGTCCATTTCTGGGACACGAATGACCTGTATAACACGTGAATACATGCTTCATTATTTACCAACCATTATTTTTAGATATTAATTGCATTTTGGTTTTCGAATTGGGTTTTCCCTAATTTACTGATACGCTGCTCACATTTCTGATTTCTGAGAATTTGAAATCGGTTTTACTATTTTCTAATGATTTTTGCAAAGTTTAATACACCTATAATGTATTGAGTGATAATGTACATGCTAAGGATTCATGTTGAATTATGAATTGTGCTAGCAATTGGGTTTTCGAATTAGAATTTTTCCTAAATTACTCATGAATGACTGAATGTGAACCTGAGATAATTAAATGAGAACTGAGATTGCCTGTCGTATGGTTTCCTGAGATTTTTTTGGATTTATGTTAACTGGGAAGCATGGTTAGGCTATATGGTTTGTATTAGGTTGGCTTGAGTATGGTTGCTTACATTCAAAGTCACCCTTTTTCTGAAACTGGGTATTGCTGACCCCATTTCAAATGGGATGTTAATGTTGGACAGTTATTGATCTAATATGAGATTTAACTGTCAACTGAGAACCTGAGATTTAATATGAATTCCTCACACCCCTCCACACTTGCCACACACAGCAGTATGCTCACACATTCTGATCTCACTGCTTACACTCACACGTATTCTCATACACACACGCAGGCCATTTTATTTCCTGTCACTATTTACTCCTCACCATGAACAGAATTACCTTTTCACAAATTCCTGAGATAGGTTCAATTTCCTGAGTTTGGATGCGTATCACATACACTGAAATCTGAACACTTTGCACTATTTTTTAGTTTTCTCAAACTTGAACTGATTTCATTAATAACTGATATTGAAGTCTGAGAATTTCTTTGTGCAAAACCTGGAAACAAGCTTGAGAACCTGAGGAAATGGGACTGAAATTGATCATGTGTAAACTGAACTGGAACCAGTTTTCTGATTTTGAATTGAGTTTTTCTTCCTATTTCTTTGCTTTGGACTGATTTCCTGAAAATCGTTCCCTTCATATTGTTAATGTCCTGCATATGACACACACACACACAGGGGTTTAATGTACTTACACACTGTACCCCTTCACTGAATTGTATTCATTGTCATGTGCTCACTGTTTTCTGATCATTTCACTGAATTCCCATTAGTATGCATTGTTTATATACTTCACTAATTTCCAGATTTCCTATACCTGGACTGATTTCCTATGCCTAAAGCATGTACTGATTTTCCCTTCCTTTTCGAATGAATTGTAGACTGTTACAGATTACCTATAAGCTGAAATTGGGTTTCAAACTCCTAATTCTCAGATTTTGGCTGCCTCCTATTCTCAGTTTTTCTTTTTGCCATTTCCATTTTATCAACTATGAACCCACATTCAATTTGCATTCTAATGTTTCATTTTTAAACATTGAACAAGGTGGTGATTTGAACTCAGGTTGAACTGAGCTTCATGGGCTCAGCTTCATTTTTTTTAACTGTAAGGATTTGGTTGAATTGGTGTTAGGATTTGAAAATGTGAACTGCCATTTCCTATTCCTGGGAACTCATTACTGTTAGATGATAAATTGTTTTCAGTTTTACACCACACCATGCTTTCATGCATCCACACTACTTAACCATCATGCTGATAACTCACTGTTCTATTTCCTATTTCACACACATATGTAATGAATTGGAACATTTGAATATACACAAGTACACTGTAATATCCTTATCACTGTCACACAGGTTCTACATTTTCCTGAACATGGAAGCACACCACAGGCCACACTCTCACATGTTCACATTTATGCACACCCTATTAGCTAACTGTCATGTGGTAACACATGACACACCCTCACCCTCACACTCATGTACACACACACTCTAATTACCTTCTATCACACTCTCATGACACTATACCATGCCACACACTTAACTCTATTGGCACTCTCTACACATTATCTCTCTAACACTTTGCACATGCCACACCACATGTTTACATCACATTGACATCACTTGACACTTTGGCACACATGCTCTCATGACCACACACACACCTACACATGTAAACCTGAAACTGAGACACCCTATTGACACTCTAATTCACCTATACACCATGTACATATATGACACCATGTCACACTCTAGCTTGACACTGAACACATTTACATGCTCTACTATCTCTCTCTCTATACTATACATGGCTAAATGTGTTAATATGGTAAATAGAGATTCCCTATAGTTATATATATATATATATGTGTATATAGATATGTATATAGTGGGTACAAAGATGTAAGGCCTAGTGTTGAATCCTCTATTCATGTACACATCCATGTTCACACACACACATAGCTTACAGTTAGTTCCTCCCTCTTTTTATATGTATATAATGTTGAATATGCATGAATATGATGTGCCTTGATGTGTGCTTGTGTGGCTTGTATAGCCTTGGATTGGTATGTGTTCTCTGTGACTTGTGAGTGTGCTTGGTTGTTAGTCTAGGCTTGGTTAGACTTAGTGAGACTTGTTTGGGCTAGGACTTGACCTAGTTTGACTAGAATTGACCAAGTGTCAACTTTAGCCTAGTTTGACCTAGACAGCATGCAGATGCATTGTACATTACATATATCACCCTCTGTATACATCTTGACTTGTGTTGCTCTAACTAGGAGTCAGGTACCTCATCTCGGACAGTACATTTACTTCAGACATTCAGATACGAGGCGAGTACATTCTCTGATCATTTCATATCCTGTTTAGAATTATTTTCCTGCTTTAAATTACTTTACTTGATACTGTCACGTTGGCCACACGGATTGGTACTATATAGATCCTTTCATGAGATATTATCCCCCTCGGGAGCATCGGATACAGCATGTTTTGTGCGTTTCACGAACCATCACGTATCTCTATGCTCTTTCTGATTCACGAACCGCCTGTGACACATGTACTCTCATGTTCACAGAGCCCCCATGAATCACCTTCACGTACCACTCATTTTATGAGCCATGTGAAGTTTCACGAACCTTAACATAACTTGAACGGATCTTTGTGTATTGATTGGGGTTGGGGGAGTAGAAATAGACATGTGAATATTATCCAAGTAGCTGTAGTCATGAACCACTTCCTTAGCTGTAGTCATGAACTCCTATGCCATTCACATGTTTATATTTTACTCTGACTCACTAGTCACTATTAGTTCTCTATGTATAGTAGATATTTCTATTACAGTTCTCTCTCTGATTACATACTGCATTTCCTTCAGTATCTATATCTTACTTTACTGCATGATTATATTTTCTAACCTGCTATGAACTGTTGAGATGTACTGCTCGCTCCCGTCCTGACTGGACCTGTTGAAAATTTTACAGAGGATGATGAGGAACCCTGCACCCTTACTTGGAGCTTGCCTAGATGACACTCGCGACCTGGACCCCTGGGGAGGTTCAGGTAGCTGCTCAGGATGATACCTTGCATAGTGTAGATAGCTTAGACTATTTCTCTTCATGTTTAGCTGTTGTCTTGGTTTCAGAGTTGTATATTGTAGAGATGTTGAGACTTGTACTTCTTTTCTGTTGTACCTCAGTTGAGGATTCTCTTGTCTATTTTATCGTGCCATATCCTATCTCTCTAGATTGTAATTGAGTTGTACCTCTGTGTTGGCCTCCTTATGGAGAGTATTCATATTATGTTAGTTATAGTTCATGACCTAGAACAGCGTTCTACCGTCGACACTGCGGCGTAGGCTGGACGTTGTTACGCTCTCGTACCCTCACAGTGGGTACGGGTCGTGACACATTTTTAGTGGTGGCCCATGTAGGTCGAGTTTATGTAGTGGTATTCGAACTAGAGTATCACTACAGCCTGCAGTAGGATTATGAGATTTTTGGAGGTACTCAATCACATTAGGAAAAACTCTTAATCAGATTCTTTGTCTAAAATTGTTGCTTATTGACTTCCCTTGAATATAAACTGTCCTCCTTTGAATTTTTTTTACTTCATTCTCAGAAATTGTTTCTTGTTTTGATCTGTTTTCATGATGGTTATGAAGACACGATCTCATCGCTTCGGTTGGGGGATACTATCGAGAGGCTGGCCACCTCTCGTCCTGTTCATCAGGGCCTCGAGATCGCAGCTTCTGTTGTGCCGACTCAGGTTGGTATTCTGTTACATTGGAGGTGCACCTCTATCTATACAGAGATTTTCTCCCGTCATTTATGATTTCTCTCAGCAGCGGTGATTCATGCAGCATCAGCAGCAGACCAAGGAAAACTAGCAGGGCGAGCTATCGTCAGGACAGTCAAGGATGCACAGGCCATTGGAGATCTAGTTGTAGGTTCCGTTTTGATTTCATTTCTGCAATTGCCTCTTATAGCTGTCTTAAAATTCGATTCTCCCTGTTCCTTGTTGATTTATCAATTTTGTCATGTTATTTTGGTGTTATGTTGATTTTCTTCTGAGATAAATCATATGGGCTAGGTCACCTCAGTTATGGAATCTAGAATCTTCGATGGTCGTGTTAGTTGGCATAGTAAGGACATATAGTCAGATTTTGGATGTATTTCTCGGGTATGGGAATTTATGATTTTCGTCGTCGCATACGGCAATGCGAAAATTTTAAATACCATGAACCTAAGGGTACGTACCTTAGTCAAGGACTCTGTGATTATCGTAGCCTTGCTCACTAGCATGATGAAGACTCTGGACAACATAATTTGGACAGACGCATATGATTATCTGACGATATGTTTGAGACTTTGATTGTGGGGTGTTTGACCTAGAAGGACTGCTACCATCTTAATTTCGAGGACGAAATTTTTATAAGGTGGGTAGGATTGTAACACCCAGTTTCTAAAATAAGGGTAATTTTGAAATTTTATATTAATTATTTAATTATGATATTTAAATGATAATAATTTTTGGTGATTTTAATTATTTTTAAACTATTTAAAATCATGACTTATGATTTTGGTGTTTGTTTAGTGTAACCTTAGAGCCTAGCCATGTGATTAGGATGTTTGACTAGTACATTTAGCTTAGGGAGTATTTTGGTCATTTTAGGATTTATTTGAATTTAATATATTATTAGGAATTTTGAATAATTTAACTGAATGGTGTGATTTAAATACTAATATGATTATTGTCTTGTGTTATGGTTAGCCTAACCTAGATTGGACCTAACCTAGATGAGTCATGACTAACTTAGTGAGCCACTTTGAGAATTAGAAGAGTTGGTTAAGGGTTAAGTCAAGTTTAGTCATGGTTAAGTGATTTGCAAAGGACTAAGATAGAACCCTTGTTCTAGGCCATCTATTTCCCTTGATTCAATCCTAGCCATAGATGAAACCCTAACCCTAACTTTATGACCAGCCACCTAGGGCTATTCCCCCTATAAATAATCTCTTCATTTATTGTTCTTGCCTCTTTATTGAGATTTCAAATTTTGGAGAAGGAGGTAATGTCATTTTTCCCTAATCCCTAGATCCTTCATTTTAATTCCTTTCCACTCTAGTTTGCATTAGTTCCTAATCCAGCTCTATTTCATGTCCATGGAAAGAAATCTCAGGTTTGGACCAATTTGGAGCACTTGGACATCAAGGAGAAAAACCCCCTTTTGAAGCTTTTTCATGCAAATTACACATATAGGTAACTTCCTATTCCTTCCATAGATTTTTGTTTTCTTTACATGGATAGGAAGTTCTAGGTGTCCCTAGCCGTAGGTATTGGTTTTGTGTCGAGTCGTGTCCATTTCGTGTCCGTTTCAGACACGTATCAGTCCATGCAGTGAACTGTTTGATGAAATACCACACTCATATTTATTCTTTTTTTGAAAAGTGTTTGAAGGGTTTTGTAGATGTATATGAGTACTTTAATTTTCATGAAGAGTGATAGTGTTTTTGTGTCTGTGTGGGTGCACGAGGGGTTGGACACGCTGTGCACTGACTCGGTTCAGTGCCCTGCTGCTCGGGCACTGTAGCGGACACGACACAGCTCGTATGGACACAAAATTTTGTGTGGACACTGATCAGGTGACTGACACAAGGCTCACAAATTTTCATGGGTTTTTGTTCAGTGGGGAAGAACTTCGACCCGCACGGAATTGCACTGTCACGCACACGCACACAATTGCTTCACTGATACGCACTCACACACACGACACGACACCACGAGGACTTGTTGAAGGCGGTTGGACACCTACCCTAACCCCTGTCGAACACGTGTGCACGACCACGTGTCTCCACGTGGCCTGTGCCGCGTGCTAGACGAGTGTGCACGTGCCCACGACACTGCAGTGCACTGAGTTTCGGCCTGTGTGTCATGTGATGGTTTGGACACGATTCGTGTCCATTTCTGGGACACGAATGACCTGTATAACACGTGAATACATGCTTCATTTACCAACCATTATTTTAGATATTAATTGCATTTTGGTTTTCGAATTGGGTTTTCCCTAATTTACTGATACGCTGCTCACATTTCTGATTTCTGAGAATTTGAAATCGGTTTTACTGTTTTCTAATGATTTTTGCAAAGTTTAATACACCTATAATGTATTGAGTGATAATGTACATGCTAAGGATTCATGTTGAATTATGAATTGTGCTAGCAATTGGGTTTTCGAATTAGAATTTTTCCTAAATTACTTATGAATGACTGATTGTGAACCTGAGATAATTAAATGAGAACTGAGATTGCCTGTCGTATGGTTTCCTGAGATTTTTTGGATTTATGTTAACTGGAAGCATGGTTAGGCTATATGGTTTGTATTAGGTTGGCTTGAGTATGGTTGCTTACATTCAAAGTCACCCTTTTTCTGAAACTGGGTATTGCTGACCCCATTTCAAATGGGATGTTAATGTTGGACAGTTATTGATCTAATATGAGATTTAACAGTCAACTAAGAACCTGAGATTTAATATGAATTCCTCACACCCCTCCACACTTGCCACACAGCAATATGCTCACAGATTCTGATCTCATGCTTACACTCACACGTATTCTCATACACACACGCAGGCCATTTTATTTCCTGTCACTATTTACTCCTCACCATGAACAGAATTACCTTTTCACAAATTCCTGAGATAGGTTCAATTTCCTGAGTTTGGATGCGTATCACATACACTGAAATCTGAACACTTTGCATTATTTTTTCAGTTTTCTCAAACTTGAACTGATTTCAAATAACTGATATTGAAGTCGGAGAATTTCTTTGTGCAAAACCTGGAAACAAGCTTGAGAACCTGAGGAAATGGGACTGAAATTGATCATGTGTAAACTGAACTAGAACCAGTTTTCTGATTTTGAATTGAGTTTTTCTTCCTATTACTTTGTTTGGACTGATTTCCTGAAAATCGTTCCTTCATATTGTTAATGTCCTGTATATGACACTACACACATACAGGGGTTTAATGTACTTACACACATGTACCCCTTCACTGAATTGTATTCACATTGTCATGTGCTCATGTTTTCCTGATCATTTTACTGAATTCCCATTAGTATGCATGTTTATATACTTCACTAATTTCCAGATTTCCTATACCTGGACTGATTTCCTATGCCTAAAGCATGTACTGATTTTCCCTTCCTTTTCGAATGAATTGTAGACTGTTACAGATTACCTATAAGCTGAAATTGGGTTTCAAACTCCTAATTCTCAGATTTTGGATGCCTATTCTCAGTTTTTCTTTTTGCCATTTCCAGTTTTATCAACTATGAACCCACATTCAATTTGCATTCTAATTCATTTTAAATATTGAACAAGGTGGTGATTTGAACTCAGATTGAACTGAGCTTCATGGGCTCAGCTTCATTTTTTTTTAACTGTAAGGATTTGGTTGAATTGGTGTTAGGATTTGAAAATGTGAACTGCCATTTCCCTATTCCTGGAAACTCATTACTGTTAGATGATAAATTGTTTTCAGTTTTACACCACACCATGCTTTCATGCATCCACACTACTTAACATCATGCTGATAACTCACTGTTCTATTTCCTATTTCACACATATGTAATGAATTGGAACATTGATATACACAAGTACACTGTAATATCCATATCACTATCACACAGGTTCTATATTTTCCTGAACATGGAAGCACACCACAGGCCACACTCTCACATGTTCACATTTATGCACACCCTATTAGCTAACTGTCATGTGGTAACACATGACACACCCTCATCCTCACACTCATGTACCACACACTCTAATTACCTTCTATCACACTCTCATGACACTATACCATGCCACACACTTTAACTCTATTGGCACTCTCTACACATTATCTCTCTAACACTCTTGCACATGCCACACACACTTGTTTGCATCACATTGACAGTCACTGACACTTTGGCACACATGCTCTCATGACCACACACACCTACACATGTAACCTGAAACTGACACCCTATTGACACTCTAATTCACCTATACACCATGTACATATATGCACCATGTCACACTCTAGCTTGACACTGAACACATTTACATGCTCTACTCTATCTCTCTCTCTATACTATACATGGCTAAATGTGTTAATATGGTAAATAGAGATTCCCTATATATATATACATATATGTGTATATAGATATGTATATATGTGGGTACAAAGATGTAAGGCCTAGTATTGAATCCTCTATTCATGTACACATCCATGTTCACACACACAACATAGCTTACATTAGTTCCTCCCATTTTTATATGTATAATGTTGAATATGCATGAATATGATGTGCCTTGATATGTGCTTGTGTGGCTTGTATAGCCTTGGATTGGTATGTGTGTTCTCTGTGACTTGTGAGTGTGCTTGGTTGTTGTCTAGGCTTGGTTAGACTTAGTGAGACTGTTTGGGCTAGGACTTGACCTAGTTTGACTAGAATTGACCAAGTGTCAACTTTAGCCTAGTTTGACCTAGACAGCATGCAGATGCATTGTACATTACATATATCACCCTCTGTATACATCTTGACTTGTGTTGCTCTAACTAGGAGTCAGGTAACTCATCTCGGACAGTACATTACTTCAGACATTCAGATACGAGGCGAGTACATTCTCTGATCATTTCATATCCTATTAGAATTTTTTCCTGCTTTAAATTACTTTACTTGATACTGTCAGTTGGCCACACGGATTGGTACTATATAGATCCTTTCATGAGATGTTATCCCCTCGGGAGCATCGGATACAGCATGTTTTGTGCGTTTCACGAACCATCACGTATCTCTATGCTTCCTCTGATTACGAACCGCCTGTGACATATGTACTCTATGTTCACAGAGCCCCCATGAATCACCTTCACGTACCACTCATTTTATGCCATGTGAAGTTTCACGAACCTTAACATAACTTGAACGGATTTGTGTATTGATTGGGGTTGGGGGAGTAGAAATAGACATGTGAATATTATCCAAGTAGCTGTAGTCATGAACCACTTCCTTAGCTGTAGTCATAACCTCCTATGCCATTCACATGTATTTTACTCTGACTCACTAGTCACTATTAGTTCTCTATGATAGTAGATATTTCTATTACAGTTCTCTCTTGATACATACTGCATTTCTTCAGTATCTATATCTTACTTTACTACATGATTATATTTCTAACCTGCTATGAACTATTGAGATGTACTATGCTCGCTCCCGTCCTGACTGGACTGTTGAAAATTTTACAGAGGATGATGAGGAACCCTGCACCCTTACTTGGAGCTGCCTAGTTGACACTCGCGACCTGGACCCCTGGGAAGGTTCAGGTAGCTGCTCAGGTGATACCTTGCATAGTGTAGATAGCTTAGACTATTTCTTCATGTTTAGATGTTGTCTTGGTTTCAGAGTTGTATATTGTAGAGATGTTGAGACTTGTACTTCTTTTCTGTTGTACCTCAGTTGAGGATTCTCTTGTCTATTTTATCGTGTCATATCCTATCTCTCTAGATTGTGATTGAGTTGTACCTCTGTGTTGGCCTCCTTATGGAGAGTATTCATATTATGTTAGTTATAGTTCAGGATAGAACAGCTTCTACCGCCGACACTGCGACATAGGCTGGGCGGTTACGCTCTCGTACCCTCACAGTGGGTACGGGTCGTGACACGTTTTTAGTGGTGGCCCATGCAGGTCGAGTTTGTGTAGTCGTATTCGTACTAGAGTATCACTACAGCCTGCAGTAGGATTAGGATATTTTTGGAGGTACTCAATCACATTAGGAAAAACTCTTAATCAGATTCTTTTGTCTAAAATTGTTGCTTATTGACTTCCCTTGAATATAAACTGTCCTCCTTTGAATTTTTTTTTACTTCATTCTCAGAAATTGTTTCTTGTTTTGATCTATTTTCATGATGGTTATGAAGACACGATCTCATCGCTTTGGTTCGGGGGATACTATCGAGGTTGGCCACCTCTCGTCCTGTTCATCAAGGCCTCGAGACCGCAGCTTCTGTTGTGCCGACTCAGGTTGGCATTCTGTTACATTGGAGGTGCACCTCTATCTGTACAGAGATTTTCTTCCGTCATTTCTGATTTCTCTCAGCAGCGGTGATTCATGCAGCATCAGCAGCAGACCAAGGGAAACTAGCAGGGCGAGCTATCGTCAGGACAGTCAAGGATGCACAGGCCGTGGAGATCTAGTTGTAGGTTCCGTTCTTTTGATTTCATTTCCGCAATTGCCTCTTATAGCTGTCTTGAAATTCGATTCTCCCTGTTCCTTGTTGATTTATCAATTTTTGTCCTGTTGTTTTTGGTGTTATGTTGATTTTCTTCTGAGATAAATCATATGGGCTAGGCCACCTCTGTTATGGAATCTATAATCTTCGATGGTCGTGTTAGTTGGCATAGTAAGGACATATAGTCAAATTTTGGATGTATTTCTCGGGTATGGGAATTTATGGTTTTCGTCGTCGCATGCGGCAATGCAAAAATTTTAAATACCATGAACCTAAGGGTACGTACCTTAGTCAAGGACTCTGTGATTATCGTAGCCTAGCTCACTAGCATGATGAAGACTCTGGACAACATAATTTTGGACAGACGCATATGATTATCTGACGATATGTTTGAGACTTTGATTGTGGGGTGTTTGACCTAGAAGGACTGCTACCATCTTAATTTCGAGGACGAAATTTTTATAAGGTGGGTAGGATTGTAACACCCAGTTTCTAAAATGAGGGTAATTTTGAAATTTTAAATTTAATTTATTTAATTATGATATTTAAATGATAATATGATTTTTGGTGATTTTAATTATTTTTAAACTATTTAAAATCATGACTTATGATTTTGGTGTTTGTTTAGTGTAACCTTAGAGCCTAGCCATGTGATTAGGATGTTTGACTAGCACATTTAGCTTAGGAAGTATTTTGGTCATTTTAGGATTTATTTGAATTTAATATATTTATTAGGAATTTCTGAATAATTTAACTGAATGGTGTGATTTAAATACTAATATGATTATTGTCTTGTGTTTATGGTTAGCCTAACCTAGATTGGACCTAACCTAGATGAGTCATGACTAACTTAGTGAGCCACTTTGAGAATTAGAAGAGTTGGTTAAGGGGTTAAGTCAAGTTTAGTCATGGTTAAGTGATTTGCAAAGGACTAAGATAGAACCCTTGTTCTAGGCCATCTATTTCCCTTGATTCAATCCTAGCCATAGCATGAAACCCTAACCCTAACTTTATGACCAGCCACCTAGGGCTATTCCCCCTATAAATAATCTCTTCATTTATTGTTCTTACCTCTTTATTGAGATTTCAATATTTTGGAGAAGGAGGTAATGTCATTTCTTCCCTAATCCCTAGATCCTTCATTTTAATTCCTTTTCTACTCTAGTCTTTTGCATTAGTTCCTAATCCAGCTCTATTTCATGTCCATGGAAAGAAATCTCAGGTTTGGACCAATTTGGAGCACTTGGCCATCAAGGAGGAAAACCCCCTTTTGAAGCTTTTTCATGCAAATTGCACATATAGGTAACTCCCTATTCCTTTCATAGATTTTTGTTTTCTTTGCATGGATATGAAGCCCTAGGTGTCCCCTAGCCGTTGGTATCGGTTTCGGGTCGATTCGTGTCCATTTCGTGTCCGTTTCAGACACGTATCAGTCCATGCAGTGAACTGTTTGATGAAATGCCACACTCATATTTATTTCTTTATTTTTGAAAAGTGTTTGAAGGGTTTTGTAGATGTATATGAGTACTTTAATTTTCATGAAGAGATGATAGTGTTTTTGTGTCTGTGTCAGGTGCACGAGGGGTTGGACACGCTGTGCACTGACTCGGTTCAGTGCCCTGCTGCTCGGGCACTGTAGCGGACACGACACAGCTCGTATGGACACAAAATTTTGTGTGGACACTGCTCAGGTGACTGACACAAGGCTCATAAATTTTCATGGGTTTTTGTTCAGTGGTTAGGGAGAACATCGACCCGCACGGAATTGCACTGTCACGCATACGCACACAATTGCTTCACTGATACGCACTCACACACACGACACGACACCACGAGGACTTGTTGCAGGCGGTTGGACACCTACCCTAACCCT
Source organism: Iris pallida (assembly GCA_029216955.1). Taxonomy (NCBI): domain Eukaryota; kingdom Viridiplantae; phylum Streptophyta; class Magnoliopsida; order Asparagales; family Iridaceae; genus Iris; species Iris pallida. Next base: position 32,632 of record JANAVB010017349.1, on the reverse strand, counting down.
TGTCGAACACGTGTGCACCACCACGTGTCTCCACGTGGCCTGTGCCGCGTGCTAGACGCGTGTGCACGTGCCCACGGCACTGTAGTGCACTGAGTTTCGGCCTGTGTGTCATGTGATGGTTTGGACACGATTCGTGTCCATTTCTGGGACACGAATGACCTGTATAACACGTGAATACAAGCTTCATTATTTACCAACCATTATTTTTAGATATTAATTGCATTTTGGTTTTCGAATTGGGTTTTCCCTAATTTACTGATACGCTGCTCGTATTTCTGATTTCTGAGAATTTGAAATCGGTTTTACTGTTTTCTAATGATTTTTGCAAAGTTTAATACACCTATAATGTATTGAGTGATAATGTAAATGCTAAGGATTCATGTTGAATTATGAATTGTGCAAGCAATTGGGTTTTCGAATTAGAATTTTTCCTAAATTACTCATGAATGACTGAATGTGAACCTGAGATAATTAAATGAGAACTGAGATTGCCTGTCGTATGGTTTCCTGAGATTTTTTTGGATTTATGTTAATTGGGAAGCATGGTTAGGCTATATGGTTTGTATTAGGTTGGCTTGAGTATGGTTGCTTACATTCAAAGTCACCCTTTTTCTGAAACTGGGTATTGCTGACCCCATTTCAAATGGGATGTTAATGTTGGACAGTTATTGATCTAATATGAGATTTAACTGTCAACTGAGAACCTGAGATTTAATATGAATTCCTCACACCCCTCCACACTTGCCACACACAGCAGTATGCTCACACATTCTGATCTCACTGCTTACACTCACACGTATTCTCATACACACACGCAGGCCATTTTATTTCCTGTCACTATTTACTCCTCACCATGAACAGAATTACCTTTTTACAAATTCCTGAGATAGGTTCAATTTCCTGAGTTTGGATGCGTATCACATACACTGAAATCTGAACACTTTGCACTATTTTTTCAGTTTTCTCAAACTTGAACTGATTTCATTAATAACTGATATTGAAGTCTGAGAATTTCTTTGTGCAAAACCTGGAAACAAGCTTGAGAAGCTGAGGAAATGGGACTGAAATTGATCATGTGTAAACTGAACTGGAACCAGTTTTCTGATTTTGAATTGAGTTTTTCTTCCTATTTCTTTGCTTTGGACTGATTTCCTAAAAATCGTTTCCTTCATATTGTTAATGTCCTGCATATGACACTACACACACACAGGGGTTTAATGTACTTACACACATGTACCCCTTCACTGAATTGTATTCACATTGTCATGTGCTCACCGTTTTCCTGATAATTTCACTGAATTCCCATTAGTATGCACTGTTTATATACTTCACTAATTTCCAGATTTCCTATACCTGGACTGATTTCCTATGCCTAAAGCATGTACTGATTTTCCCTTCCTTTTCGAATGAATTGTAGACTGTTACAGATTACCTATAAGCTGAAATTGGGTTTCAAACTCCTAATTCTCAGATTTTGGCTGCCTCCTATTCTCAGTTTTCTTTTTGCCATTTCCAGTTTTATCAACTATGAACCCACATTCAATTTGCATTCTAATGTTTCATTTTTAAACATTGAACAATGTGGTGATTTGAACTCAGGTTGAACTGAGCTTCATGGGCTCAGCTTCATTTTTTTTTAACTGTAAGGATTTGGTTGAATTGGTGTTAGGATTTAAAAATGTGAACTGCCATTTCCCTATTCCTGGGAACTCATTACTGTTAGATGATAAATTGTTTTCAGTTTTACAACACACCATGCTTTCATGCATCCATACTACTTAACCATCATGCTGATAACTCACTGTTCTATTTCCTATTTCACACACATATGTAATGAATTGGAACATTTGAATATACACAAGTACACTGTAATATCCTTATCATTGTCACACAGGTTCTACATTTTCCTGAACATGGAAGCACACCACAGGCCACACTCTCACATGTTCACATTTATACACACCCTATTAGCTAACTGTCATATGGTAACACATGACACACCCTCACCCTCACACTCATGTACACACACACTCTAATTACCTTCTATCACACTCTCATGACACTATACCATGCCACACACTTTAACTCTATGGCACTCTCTGCACATTATCTCTCTAACACTCTTGCACATGCCACACACACATGTTTACATCACATTGACAGTCACTTGACACTTTGGCACACATGCTTTCATGACCACACACACACCTACACATGTAAACCTGAAACTGAGACACCCTATTGACACTCTAATTCACCTATACACCATGTACATATATGATACCATGTCACACTCTAGCTTGACACTGAACACATTTACATGCTCTACTCTATCTCTCTCTCTATACTATACATGGCTAAATGTGTTAATATGGTAAATAGAGATTCCCTATAGTTATATATACATATATGTGTATATAGATATGTATATATGTGGGTACAAAGATGTAAGGCCTAGTGTTGAATCCTCTATTCATGTACACATCCATGTTCACACACACACACATAGCTTACATGTTAGTTCCTCCCACTTTTTATATGTATATAATGTTGAATATGCATGAATATGATGTGCCTTGATGTGTGCTTGTGTGGCTTGTATAGCCTTGGATTGGTATGTGTGTTCTCTGTGACTTGTGAGTGTGCTTGGTTGTTAGTCTAGGCTTGGTTAGACTTAGTGAGACTTGTTTGGGCTAGGACTTGACCTAGTTTGACTAGAATTGACCAAGTGTCAACTTTAGCCTAGTTTGACCTAGACAGCATGCAGATGCATTGTACATTACATATATCACCCTCTGTATACATCTTGACTTGTGTTGCTCTAACTAGGAGTCAGGTACCTCATCTCGGACAGTACATTACTTCAGACATTCAGATACGAGGCGAGTACATTCTCTGATCATTTCATATCCTGTTTAGAATTATTTTCCTACTTTAAATTACTTTACTTGATACTGTCACGTTGGCCACACGGATTGGTACTATATAGATCCTTTCATGAGATGTTATCCCCCTCGGGAGCATCGGATACAGCATGTTTTGTGCGTTTCACGAACCATCACGTATCTCTATGCTTTCTCTGATTCACGAACCGCCTGTGACACATGTACTCTCATGTTCACAGAGCCCCCATGAATCACCTTCACGTACCACTCATTTTATGAGCCATGTGAAGTTTCACGAACCTTAACATAACTTGAACGGATCTTTGTGTATTGATTGGGGTTGGGAGAGTAGAAATAGACATGTGAATATTATCCAAGTAGCTGTAGTCATGAACCACTTCCTTAGCTGTAGTCATGAACCTCCTATGCCATTCACATGTTTATATTTTACTCTGACTCACTAGTCACTATTAGTTCTCTATGTATAGTAGATATTTCTATTACAGTTCTCTCTCTGATTACATACTGCATTTCCTTCAGTATCTATATCTTACTTTACTGCATGATTATATTTTCTAACCTGCTATGAACTGTTGAGATGTACTGTGCTCGCTCCCGTCCTGACTGAACCTGTTGAAAATTTTACAGAGGATGATGAGGAACCCTGCACCCTTACTTGGAGCTTGCCTAGATGACACTCGCGACCTGGACCCCTGGGGAGGTTCAGGCAGCTGCTCAGGATGATACCTTGCATAGTGTAGATAGCTTAGACTATTTCTCTTCATGTTTAGCTGTTGTCTTGGTTTCAGAGTTGTATATTGTAGAGATGTTGAGACTTGTACTTCTTTTCTGTTGTACCTCAGTTGAGGATTCTCTTATCTATTTTATCGTGCCATATCCTATCTCTCTAGATTGTGATTGAGTTGTACCTCTGTGTTGGCCTCCTTATGGAGAGTATTCATATTATGTTAGTTATAGTTCATGACCTAGAACAGCGTTCTACCGCCGACGCTGCGGCGTAGGCTGGGCGTTGTTACGCTCTCGTACCCTCACAGTGGGTACGGGTCGTGACAGAGGTTATGTGGAGATGGCAAAATATTTAATCATTCCACTGGGGAAATAATTATCGAAAAACAATTCAGATGTAATAGGGATATGACTTGTTTTTGTCAAACCGAGTTTGGACAGAGTCAAAAATGGGAATGATTCTACTGGAGAAATTTTTTAGAGGACCTATTATGCAGGGCGTATTCAAGACTCTTGAAATACGGATAATAGTTAGATAGTTTTTTGAATCATATAAACATCGCACTGTACATTTATATGATTGAACATATGTGAACATTACGTAAAAATGTTACACATAGTATTTCTTCAGGAAATTGCCGTTGATAGACATCATCAGCAAGTCACCATCGGGCTTGGTTAGTCGGTATGCACCGTTAGAATACACTGATTCTATGATGAAAGGACCTTCCCATTTAGGCTAGAATTTTTCTTTTGTTTTGTGCGTCATGACCATTGGTCTTCTCACTGCTAAGACAAGATCGCCGACTTGGAAGATAATTTCCTTTATTTTTTTTATTGAAGGCTCTGGAAAGGCATGCTTGGTATAGCTCAATGCGCTGCTGAGCTAACAAGAGTTTTTCATCTAGCGCTTCAAGATCTTGTAGACGCAGATGGTAGCTTTCTTCGGTAGTCAACTCGCTGGCTAAGGCTACTTGAAGAGAAGGAATTTGGATTTCTAGGGAAAGACTGCTTCGCTCCCATAAACCAGAGAGAATGGCGTACTGCCTGTTGGTGTCCGAACCATTGTACGATAGCCCTATAGACATTCATCGAGCTTCTCATTCCAATCGCACTTGCTTGAAGACACGAACTTCTTGAGAAGTTTTATAATAGTTTTATTGAAGGCTTCTGCTAGCCCGTTAGCCGCTGGATTGTAGGCAGTAGAGGCTACGTTCTGGATTCGATTCCTATCGCAGAATCGATAGTATGCATGGCTTGCGAACAGTGGACCATTATCATGGATGATCCTGCGAGGTAGGCCGAAGCGGTAGATAACGTGATGTTTGATAAAACTGATCACGTTTGATGCCTTCACATCGGTGAGCAGTATAGCTTCCACCCATTTGAAGAAGTAATCGGTTATGGCTAGATGAACCGATGTCCTTTGGAGGATGGCGGGCAGATTGGTCCTATGACGTCTATGCTCCAGGCTTCAAATGGCTAAGATGCTGCCATTGGGTGTGGAACTCCGAAGGTTGATGAATGAAATAGGTATGGAACTGACGAGCTCTATACTTCTTTGCGTATTCAACAGCATCTGCTATCATTCTGGGCCAGTAATAACCCATTCATTTGAGATGATCATATAATTTGGGGCCTGGTTGATGTGCACCACAACCTCCATCGTGAGCCTCCCGGAGTGCATGTTTGGCTTCTGTGTCCGATAAGCATCGTAACAGTAGCCCGTCGTAAGAGCGTCGGTACAGCATCTTGGTAGCTGTGTCATAGTAAAATCTGAGGGATCGCCTTTGGATAGACATTGCTTCCTTCGGGTCCTCGGGGAGGATTCCATAGACAACGTAGTCTATGAAAGGAAATCTCCAGTCTTTAGCATCGACTCTTGTTTCTGTTGCGTAACTGTGATGAATATTCAAGGCATCTTTCACACAGAATAGTTCTCGACCAGACACTGTGATCGACTGCTGAGTATTGGTAGGAATGGTCAGGAAGCAGCGAGACCGGCTAGAGCATCTGCTTCTATATTCTGTAGTCGAGGCACGTGCTCGATGAAGAATCCAGCAAAAGTAGTTGCCAACTCGATTGTTGCTCTGTGATAGGGGAAGAGATCTTCGTGACGAACTTCATAATCCCCTCGGACTTGACTAACTATTAGCTTGGAATCACTGTAAGCCTCTAGATAGTCAACTCTGAGTTGTTTTTTTAGTTGCAGGCCGATTAATAGGGCATTATATTCGACCACATTGTTGGTGCATGGTTCCACGAGAGACTATGCACGATGTATAACCAGATGATCAGGTGACACAAGCACGACACCTACTCCAGCCATAATATTTTTTTAGGTCCTGTTCTTGATGCACCGTCAAAGAACATTCGCCAAATAGAGATTTCTTCAGTTGCAGAGTTAGACTCCACCACTTCGTCGGGGATTTCGTCGTAGAGTTTGGACGATTTTGGCGCCGAATGAGCTGCTAGGAAAACAGCTAATGCTTGGCCTTTTACTGCCTTCTGAGGAACGAAGAACATATCGTATGGAGTCAACAACATTGCCCATGTAGCTAAATGGGAATTAAGAGAGCCCAGTTTAGTCATGAGTATTCTGAGAGGGTTGACTTTATATATAATATGGATAGTCTGCCCAGACACATAGTGGCGTGTCTTCTGGATGGCAAATACTAGGACAAGGAATTCCTTCTCCACCGGTGTGTATCTGTGTTCGGCACCCACCATTATGCGACTGAGGTAGTAGATTGCCTGTGTATGGCCGCCTTCGTTCTTCTGAGCTAGTAGGGCGCCAAGAGAATGGTCCATAGCACGTACATATAGTAAGAAGGGCTTTCCCATTATTGGAGCTACAAATACTTGAGGGCTTATGAGATACGCCTTGATGTCGTCGAATGTGCGTTGACATTGTTCAGTCCATACGAAAGATACGCCTTTTTTCATAAGCTGAGTGAATGGTTGACACCTTCCAGAGAGGTTCGAAATGAATCGTCTGATGTAGGCTAGCCTTCCTTGTAGTCCGCGTAGCTCTTTGAGGTTTATTGGAGGATGCATATCGATGATAGCCTTCACTTTCTCTGGGTCAAAATGTATACCCTTTGAAGTGATGATAAAACCAAAGAACTTTTCGCTAGAGACTCCCAGAAAAGAGTTGGTTGGATTCATCTTGAGTTGGTGTGCACGCATTAGTTCGAACACCGTTCTCAAGTCTTGGAAGTGGTTGCCCTTGAGATGACTTTTAACTGCGATATCATCTACGTAGCACTCCACAGTTTTGTGCAAATGATCACAAAAAATTATGTTCATGGCTCGCTGGTATACGAAAAATTGTGTTCATGGATCGCTGGTATGTCTCCCCTACATTCTTCAATCTGAAGGGCATCATCGTATAGTAGTATACCCCCAACGGTGTTCGAAAAGATGTATGCTTCTCGTCGTCGGGAAACATCTTAATCTGGTTGTAGCCTGCGAACCCATCCATGAAGGATATTCGCTCGAAGTCGCAAGTATTGTCGATCATTACATCGGTGATCGGTAGAGGAAACTCGTCCTTCAGGCATGCAGAGTTCAAATCACGGTAATCGATACAGACTCGAACTTTATCGTTCTTTTTCATGACTGTAACGATGTTGGCAACCCAGTCTGGGTGTTGTTCTTTGTGAATGAATCCACTGGCAATGAGCTTCTTGACTTCATTCTCGATGGCCTCCATGATGTCTAGTCGGAATCGATGTTGTTGCTGCTTCACTGGCTTAGCTTTAGACGAAATATTCAGGCGGTACCTAGCGACTTTAGGGTCCAAGCCTGGCATGTCTTCATAGCACCATGAGAAGACGTTGTTGTATTCTCTTATAAGCTGTTTAAGAGATTAGCGTTCATCGCTAGATAGACTTTTGCTGATGAAGACTGGTTTGAAAGATGATTCATCTCCTAAATTGACTTGGATGACTTCGTCATCAGTAGGTGGTTCACATTGTTCGAAGTGCAGCTCCCACCTAGTGTCTATCTTTTGAGCCTATTGTTCAAGCTCTATTGATTGGACATCGTCTGCAATTTGGTCAACGAAAACCATATTGACGGACAGAGTTGTCTTGAACATGTCGCCAATGCTGGAGTCTGAGTCCCAAAGGGAGGAATCAGAAGAATGAGAACAATGATCTGTTTCATTATCTGATCTTTCAAGAGTTGTTGGGGGTGTGACATAACCCAAATCAACACCGCTTCGTTGATAGTAGTTCTTGGGTTTTCCATGAGGAGCAAAGTGTCGTATTGGCAACCGTTGTCCTCGGACATAATTTAGTCCCTGGTCGCTTTTATGTCATATCCCATGTTGTGGATGATATTCTTGGCTTGCCAACTATATCAGAAAAGTTGCATTTTCTAAAGTCATAGTCAGCTTCCGTGTTGTGCTTGGGAGAAGTAGAGTCTGGAATGAACTTTCTCTCGCCAATTATACGACCGAAGATGATTAGTTCTTCATCCTTCTTTCTGGCTGCAACGATGAAGTAGAGGATGTCTTCTGCGTAAATGTTTTCCCACAGGTGAGGCATCGTGACCGGCATACAGAGGCGTGGTACTAAGTCGTACTCTAGAGCGTATATCGTATCTATGTAGTAGTTTACAGATTGATAGACATCAGAGTAATACAAAGATAAACCTTTACTAAGGAAATACGCAAGTTCTTCTTCAGGGATAACATCATCCGCTGAAGGTAAATTATTATGAGTATTGATATACTCATTGAGAGGATCATCATCTGGAAGAGGAGCCACAGTCTTGGCCGAGTTCACCACGTAGGGTAATTCTTTAGGATTGGGAGGACGGACATCAGTAGGTTCCTCCCGGGGTGTCTTGCTGAGAGTGATGGTCAATGGTTTGACCTTGTCAGGGTTCTTCTTTTTCACCCAGATTGTGAAAGGCTTCAGAGTACTTTTACAGTAGTACGTCCTTTGACTCGAATGATCAGGGGACCATCTTTGGAGGATGAACTTGCTTTAGCTTCATTGTCAGCTTCGTTGTCGTCATCCTTGGGAGGATGAGATTGGTAAAGTATCGAATCTCCATAGTAAGCTTCGATGCTCTTAATAGGATCGACATCGGCAAACTCCGTCTTCACGACACCGTCGCTGTTGACGTACTTGAAGCACTGGTGAAGTGTGGAAGGAACGATCATGTTCTCGTGTATCGATGGACGTTCCAACAAGATATTGTAGGATACATTGGCATCGATCACATAGCAAGAAACTTCCGTTCGGAGATCACCGATCTGGCACTTGAGACGGTTCTTGCCCAGTGGGTGGCTTCGACCAGCATTGAAAGCCATGATAGTTGTGTTGGTTGCAGATAGCTTGTGCAGAGGGATTTCCAGAATTTGAAACAAACTTCTAGAAATAATGATGAAGGAGGATCCTGGATCGATGTACATACGGTCCACCTTGATCGCCCCGATATACCCTGTATAGTACAGGGGTCTATCATGACGATTATTTTTGAGTAGCATGTCTTCCTGTAAAAGGTGATGTTGGGCACCACTTCCATAGTACTGTGGCAGTGGAGACATGAGACAGGATCTTCAGCGGGGGCTTTGACTTCAGCGAGATAAGAGTCGACATGTAGTAATACCTCACTTAAGTCCTTCCGTGTTTCTTTGGAGAGTCGCAATAGATCAAACAAAGACAACCTGGCAGGTGTATTGGCTAGCTATGCCAGTATGTCAAAGTTGTAGGGCCGATCCATGCCTTCGGGAGCTGGCACCTTCAGAGATTTATCAAACCGTGTCTCTTTCTACTTGGCTTTGTCCGTAGTTGGAGGCTTAGACGGGCCGGCTTCTGAGCTTGTGGGGGCAGCAGAAGGTTGAGAAGGTACTGCTTCTTCTTGTGCGGGGTCGTATGTCCGAATATAAGTCTTCCCTGATGCATCTCACCAGATAGAATCTCGTAGATGGGAGAGGATACCATATGGCATGACTTGTATTTCTTGTCCCTTTTTGCTTTGGGAGGTACTATCCCCTGCGTCACTTCTTACACAAGGTCCGGATGGACCCACATGATCTCACCACGTTCAGTCGTGAGTGGCACCAAGGTTGAGTTACGATCTGGCGGTACGTTGATGACTTCCATTATTGCCTTGGGAATCGGGACCACGCCGTCTGGGACTTCTGTGGGAGGAAAGTCACCAAACTGAGGAGAGATCATGTTAGAAGATACGATCTTGTCTTCAACTTCAAAGTTGATCACTTGGCTGTCGATAAGCTGTTGTATCTTCTTTTTCAGGACGATGCAGTCCTTGGTGGAATGATGCACGTACTGATGATAGAGACAGTACTTGGGATCGTTGAGCTAGTTTGCCTCTGCAGGACGTCGTGGTGGAGGCAATGTCAGCTTATTACCCTTCGTCAATATGTCAAACATGGTAATGACATCGTCTTCGTCAAAGGAGAAGGTCTCCTTAGGCTTGTCGGAGGCGCCTGAGAATTGGAAGCTCCTTTGGACGTGTCGATCTTCAGGACTTCTTTCCCTTTACCCCTACAAATAGGGATAATTTGAGGATGCTTGTCCTTGTCTTCGGGTTTGGGTGTTTTCAGCCCTAGTAGTTCCAAGTTAGGAACGTCGTTTTCAGCAGCATCAGCGGCCCCAATGAAAGCGGGCCATGTATCATACTTATGTATACCTAGACAAAACTTTATTGTAGGAAGGAAGTTATGTCGACAAGTATCCATAAGTTCTGAGTCTGGTATGCCGAAGGGCATCTTCAGTGCTAGCCGCCTGAAGCGTTCGATGAAGGCGATGACAGACTCAGTCCTCTTCTGTTCGGTCTCAATGAGGGTGGACATACTAACATGCATGCCACTCTCGTAAAACCTGTTGAGGAACAACCTCTCCATGTCTTCAAATAAATTGATACATCCATCAGGCAGACTAAAGAACCATTCGAAAGCTACCCCCTGCAAGGTGCTAATAAACAGCTTCGACAAGAACGGATCATCTATGGGCAAGTGTAGAGTCCGCGTGTTGAAGTATGTCATGTGTTGACGAGGAAAAGTCAACCCGTCAAATGAATTCAGCATCAACGGCTTGTAGTTAGGAGGGCAAGTAGCGTTCTCCCACTCAGGGGGATACGATTGAGATATCCCCATTTTCTGAAGCTCGTCTTTGTGTGAGATGGTGTCAAGATGGGCGACCATGGAATCAATTGCATCCTGTTGATTGAGCAGGTGTTGGAAAACAGCTGCTGAACGGTTGTCAGGCGTCGTTGGCGAAGGACCACCCCCAGCATTTGCAAGATTTGGAGGAGGTACAACGAAATGATACTGTTTTGTAGTTAAGGAGGGTTGTTGCTATGTGTCGGACTAGCGTAAGTTGAGATATTTTGTTGAGGTGGAGGAACAGCCCCGGCGGCTTGAACCGCCATGATACTGGTAAGCATATCAGTGATCTTGGTGAATGCTGTTTCAAGACCCTCTAGCCGTTTGCTGGTCTGATCACTGACTTTTTCAGGTCTTTTTCTGTCCACCATGTATGTAGATAACATGCGAGGATGAACAGAGGAAACGGTACAACTGGTGCTGATACTGTATTTCTCCGAGTGGACAAGTCCTTTATCTTCAGGTAGAGGAGGTAGATAGTCGCCATCAGATTCGGAGGGATCGTCGTCCTCTGGAAGGCTACCCCAGTGTGAAGGTCATCTGCTTCAGACTCTGAGGGAATACTAACCCCATCTTGGGAGTCTTCGCCGTCCAAACGGAATCTCACCTTCGACCGGGTGCCCATATAGACTCCTTCTGATGTGACAGCCTGTTGGCCATCTGTTGGTAGACTTCTTCTTCTTCTTCTTCTCGCAAAACTGAGAGAGAAATTTGGGTTCGTAGTCCACCGTCTTTGATTGGGGCTTCCTTAAGGGGGACCCCATGAAGCCATGTTGGATGAAACATATAGTGGCTTTTCATCGTCAGAGAAATGCAGTCGTCGAAATACGGACTTTCTCTAAGGCACTTTTGTTGCTTTGGAGCAGCAATAGTTGATGACAATACTGGTGCACCAATGTGCACTATGAATTGTTATGTCCTCCCTCGCTTTACGCTTATGATTTATCAAGTCGTACAAGTCAGTGGAAGGGAGTTTTGCCTTACAACCCATGTTCCATGCATCGCCAAGCTTTGCATGCGGGTTCGTAAGGAGAGTTGGCGCATCCAGACTTAGTTCACATGCAGGGGCAATCCACACACCTAAGTTCTGTGATGTCCTTGAAGACAGCCCCGTGCTATACGCGTTGGGACCTGTCTTTTTGCTGTGGGGGCATAAGCCTTGGAGGTTGGCCTTGGGCGCATGCTCCTTGACAGTATGTCTGAGCCTCCTTGATGTGAAAGCATAGTATGGATCCAATGAGCCTGGACGTATAGCCTTGGGCGCATGACCCTGGATGTCCAGTCTATTGAAGACAGAAGCATTCTGGTTGGGGTTATGCGTCCAAACATCTCCTTGGGCGCATGGCTTTGGGCGCATGCTTGGTTGAGCAGCGCTGTTTTCTTCCAGCTTTCACTCCTTCATTTGTGAGCCTCGTCGGGTTTACCCAAAGTGTCGTACACCCCGATTCTTGGCATCGTAGTATTTTTCTTTGCCAAGTCTTGAGCGTCGAACACTCTGTTGTTGGTTGTGCAGGAAAGAAGTCACTGGGCTAGTAGAGCCCGGAACGGTATGAGCCTTCTCCATTTGGGGAACTTCTGTGGCAGAGTCATGCGCCCATGTGAGAGAGTCCTCCAGTTGCATATCTGCTATGACACTAGCAGGATATGCACAGCGAGCCTTCGGAAGCTAAGTCTTGCGAGACTTGTTTGGCTTCGCTGATTTGGGTCATCGTAGGCAGGTTGACCAAATCGGCCTACTTTTTGCCATTTAAAGTGGGAACGTCTACTGAGAGACTAGCAGAGATGTATATGCGGCATATTGTTAGGATTCATAGAGTTTCGGGGAGCATTGTCTCGGATCGGGATAGTAGCTTTACTTCTCATTTCTAGCGGAGTCTACAGACTAGTTTGGGCACTCAGCTCAAGTTTAGTACTGCGTACCACCCTTAGACGGACGGACAGTCAGAGAGGACTATTCAGACACTCGAGGACATGCTGCACACTTGTGTTTTAGATTTTGGAGGATCCTGGGAGGATCACATGCACTTTGTGGAGTTTGCATACAACAACAGTTTTCAGGCCAGCATTGAGATATCACCATTCGAGGCATTGTACGGGCACAGATGTCGTACACCCTTGTCTTAGTATGATGTTGGAGAGCGAGCTTTATTGGGACCTGAGATGGTTGTAGATGCAGCCGAGAAGGTGAAGCTCATCAGAGACCAAATTCGCATGGCGTAGGATAGACATCGGCACTGGACCGAAAGCTACCACATACCTTTGGAGTTTGAGGTACAGTTTAGGGATAGGATTAGAATTAGTTGTTTTGTTTGTGATTTTGTTTGATCATGTTTGAATATATTAGTAATTGAGACCTTATTTGTGATTTGGTTGGAGATCTGCTTTTCTTGAGGATATCTCCGACACGTGGTATGATACGTTTTGGTGGAGGTGGAAAGCTTAGCCCGCGCTTCATCGGACCTTTCGTAATCAGCGGAAGAGTCGGTGACGTGGCTTACAGGGTAGACTTGCCACCGGCACTAGTGGGAGTCCATAACGTATTCCACGTGTCGCAGCTGAGATGGTATGTGGCAGATCCTAGCCATGTACTCGATTACTCAGAGGTTGAGGTGGGACCTACTCTTAGCTATCCAGAGCAGCCTGTGGAGATTCTGGATCGACAAGAGAAGGTTCTGAGAAACCAGGTGATACCCATGGTTCGCGTCGTATGGAAGCATCATTCTCCAGGAGAGTCTACCTGGGAGCGGGAGGATGAGATGCGTGAGCGATACCCATACCTTTTTGGACCTTGAGGTATGATTGTCTATCCTTCTCATCAGTTCAGTTTTGCCTTTCAATTTCGAGGACAAAATTCTTTTAAGGATGGTAGATTTGTCACTACCATATTTTAGTCTTGAGGGTATTTTGGTCATTTTGATTTTTGTGAATTATTTTATTAACTACTGCATTGGTGTTGTAATTTTTGACTTTTGCTAGTTGTGACTTTGGAGACTAGCCTAGAGTTTGACTTTGACTTTAGTGACTTAGTAGCATGGTGTGGGACCCTAATGTGACTTAAGTTAGTCTTAGTTGACTTGAGTGTGGCTAGGGTTCATGAGAGGATTGGAAGAGTTATGTATTTTGGACTTATAGCTAAGGGGTTGAGCTAGCTAGCTTATGAACTTGGCTCAAGCCCATTTACATGAAACCCTAACCCTAATCCCCTACATGGCCGGCCACCACAGGCCATTTTAACCTAATTTTAGCCTATATAATGTCTCCTCATAACCACTTGCCACTTTTAAAAACATCCCTTTAGAAAACCCTAATTTCTTCCCCCTTTCATCATTCCTCCACCAAATTGATCCTAAGCTCTTGCATTTAAATCCAAATCTGGAGTAGAAAAGGAAGAAGGCTAGCTTACAAGGAGGGGAGCTCATTGGGACATAGCTTGAGGAAGGAGACTTCACTATTTGGGACTTTTTCTTGGAGATTGGATCCCTATAGGTAACCACTACAAATCATCATAAATCCTTATTTTATTCCATATATGCATCCATCTAGGTGTCCCTAGCTGTAGAAAAAGTTTGGTGGAAATTCGTGTCGATTTGGTGTCCGTGTCGGACACGTATCAGTGTAGGCTTTTAGGTGTTTGATGCAATGCCCAAGAGAGATTTTTATTGCTATTTTTGAATTCTGTTTGAACTGATTTGTAGCCCTATAGGTGTGGTTTGATTTCATATTTGACTGAGTTGATTTTCGTGTCTTTACTGTATCCAAAACTGGACTGGATACCCAGCACAGAGCCCTTCTCGGATGTCCTGCCACCCGACACTCTGTCTGGACACGCCACATTATGGCCCGACACTTGGCTGGTAGGTCGAGGCAGTGACTAACAAGTCACCCCCTAAGCCACGCGTGGCCACGTGTCGTATCGGACACATTCTCACGCGCGTACGTGTTTTACACTAACACGGTTCAGTCAGTTCCCTTTGACTGATACGTGTGTCGTGTCACACACAGACACGTTTTGAACCTAAATCAGGGTATCTAATCTCTAGCCCTATCTATAGCGAACACGTGGATACGACCTCGAGGTGTCACATGTTGTGTATCGTGTGCACGAACTCGTGTCCCCGTCGTACGATGCTGTGCTATGCAGTATGTGTCTGTACATGCCTAAATGGTTCTGGACACTTCGTGTCCTCTTGGGTGGACACGAAACCCTCTTTGACTTATGGACACATATGCCTAACACCTGTGCACACACTGATTTAATGTTTATTTGAATTTTATTTTGAATTTGGATTTTTTTGATATTGGGCTAAACTGAGAATCGGGTATATAGCTGATAACTAAGAGTTATGATTCGAATTTGTGATTCAATGTTAATTTCATATATGTTATCATAACTGGTATATAATGATTCATGTTTAGGTTGGTATGTTTGGTTTTCATTTTGTAATTGGGTTGATTTTCGAAGAACTGCCATTCACTGATAACTGAACTGAATAATGGATAACGACTTGGGGTTATGCATATTTATATGTGAATGGACTGAATGAGAATAACATGACAATTTTTTCTGAGATTTAGGTCAAACACACTACTGTACACATATGAACCTGAGAACTTCAATGTCAACCTATGTAAAACCTGAGAACTGTACTATCAACCAATGTGTAACCTGGGAACACTATACACTAATGTACATGACATGAACACACACACACACAAATATATTACTGCTATTTGACTGAAACCTGAGAACACACACACACACACAGTTGACACTCACACACAGATGTCACTCACTGAATACAAACACACACCCTGTCATACTGTGTAGCTAGACACTCACACACATATGTGAACTGTACACACACACCTTCATCTCACTTACAGTGGTACACACACACCCTATAACACTATGCAACTGAACACACACACCATGAGACAGTCCACACACACACACCATATCACTACCCAACACAATGTTGACACACACACTCACCCCCTACTTACATATATGTGTACCAAGTTGTGTCTTGTTTGTGTATTAGGCACTAGCCTATATGAATATCTATGTATATATTGTATAAGGATGAATATACATAGTTTGTATTTGTGTGTGATAACTGATTAGGGCTTTGATTGTGTTTGAGTGCTAGCATAGGCTTAGTGAGACTCGATTGGACTAGGATTGACCTAGTTTGACGAGTGAAGTTGACTAGAGTTTACTAAGAGTTGACTTTAGTCTAGAATAACCTAGAATGTTTATAGAATGCATTGTAAAGTTTAATAATACCATTCTGGACATGTTGTGGACATGTGTTGCTCTAAATAGGACTCATCTACTATGTCTGGACATATATCCTCATCGGATACTCAGGATCCCAAGCGAGTACATTCTCTGACCGTTTCATACTTGATAGGATTTACATTTATGCACTAGATTACTTTACTTGATGCTGTCACATTGTTAACATAGATTGGTACTATATGGATCCCTTCATGAGATGTTATCCCCCTCGGGAGCATCGAGTTACGTCATGTCATGTGCGTTTCACTTTTATCATGTACTCCGGTGCTTTCACTATTCATGTACACTCTTGTGATTCATGTACTCTCATGTTCACAGAGCCCCTCATGTATACTTCATGTGCACCCATTTATGGGCCCCCATATGAAATCATGTACAATAACATAACTTGTCTGGATCCTTGTATATTGATTGGGGTACGGGGGAGTATAAATGGTCATGTGAACAATTCCAAAGTAGTGTAATCATGTGCAAATTCAAGTCGTTCACATGTCTATCTTGTACTCTACATCACTAGCCTCTTTACTAATAGTAGATATTTCTTTACAGTCATCTCTTTTACTTCATATATTCTCTAGCGTTACATGTATCTTACTCTATAACATATTTACATATCCTGTCATATTATGAACTGCGTGAGATGTATTATGCTCGTTCCTATCCTGACTGGACCTGTTGAAATATTACAGATGACATTGAGGAGTTCTGTCCTATATACTATGGAGCAGGCCTAGATGACACCTGTGAGCTGGACTCCCAGGAGGACCCAGCCCTTGTAAAGGACATTACCACAGTAGTCTAGGCTAGTTAGCTAGACTAGTTATCTTACCTTGTTGTCTTGTCTTATTTTGGATATATTATGTACTTATTTGGGGATTTTGTTATTCTGGATGTTGTGGAGATGTTATCTTAAACTCTTAGACTTCTTCTCTTATTGTATTTCATTTGGCGACTTTTATATCTATCTATCTTATCGTATTTTCTACCTTAGCTGTGATTGAGTTGTACATTTTTATATTGACCTCTACTCGGAGCGTATACATTGTACAGGTACCTTATAATTGTTAGATGTATGTGAACTAGGACAGCGTTCTAACCGTCGACACTGTGGCATAGGCTGGACGTACCCACTTTTAGTGCCCCTACACTGGGTGCATGTCGTGACAGAGATGGCCCCGGACCATCAGTGGTAGGAAGCGTTGTCGGCTGAGGATCTTCGACTGTATTTATGCTTCACCAAACGAGCAGTCGACAGGCTAAAGGGAAGTAGTTAGCCTCAGAAGCCATCATCGTCTAGCAAGCTCCAGTTGTAGGCGTCATGGTGCATAGAGACGTGCGGCCACCGGTTGCAAGTAGGTGTCCAATTATCATCAACACCCTGGTTTGCTGATGCAGATGAGCGTTGACTTTTAGGAGCATCGTCTCACAAATATGCTATTGCTTTTTTTTCGCTGATGCGCATGGGCGCCATTCCTCGGAGTTGCGTTACGAAGATGTACTTATTTGAGGATTTTGTTATTCTGGATGTTGTGGAGATGCTATCTTAAACTCTTAGACTTCTTCTCTTATTGTACTTTATTTGGCGACTTTCATATCTATCTCTTATCGTATTTTCTACCTTAGCTGTGATTGAGTTGTACATTTCTATATTGACCTCCATTCGGAGCGTATACATATACAGGTACCTTATAATTGTTAGATATATGTGACCTAGGACAGCCTTCTACCATCGACACTGTGGCGTAGGCTTGACGTACCCACTTCTCGTGCCCCTACACTGGGTACAGGTCATGACAGAGATGGCCCCGGACCATCAGTAGTAGGCAGCGTTGCCGGCTGAGGATCTTCGACTGAATTATCCAGAGTGCGCTGGGCTTGTGCCCCAGACCGGGTAACAACGGTCGCCGTCTCCTCAGCTTCGGTTGAAATTATATGGCAGGATCTGGACTTCCTGTCCTTCTTCTTGTTGGTTGGAGATGACACCGCCTGGGTAACTTTGGGCACTAAGTCTGGGTGCACCCACATGACCTCTCCTCATGACGTGGTGAAAGGTACCAAGCCAGTCGTCTAGTCCCAGACGGGGGAGAGATTAGTAACCTCCATCGTTGCCTGGGGGACAGGTATTACCCTGTTTTGAGTACTTGTTGGAGAAAGTCATCGAACTGAATTGATACCATGTTTGCCGCCACGGTAACCTCTTTAAAGTCTAGCGACAGAGCTTTATAGTCGATAAGACTCTGGATGTACCGTTTTAATTGAAAGCAGTCATGAGTGGAATGATGTACATAGCGGTGGTAGTAGCAATATTTGGGTCCTTCATCACCGCCGCTCAAGGCTCGCGCCTTGGTGGAGGGAGTTGGATCATGTCTCCTTGCAAGAGCATGTCGAAGATATGCTTGATATGACTATCTTCAAATGAGTAATTCACCTTGGGCCACTGAGCTTCTGCCTGTTTGCCTTTATTGTCTCGGTTATTGGAGGTGTCGTCAGTGTTGTTGTTATTGGGGGTGGTACCGGGACGTTTGCCTTTGAACTCTCCATCCAGGATGTGTAATCCCAGCTGGCGAGCCTTCTTTAACTTCACCTCCGTATTGGTGGTGCTTATGATGAAGGTCGTCTAATCCCTGAACTGATCTTCACCCATCTAGAGGCTGATTGCGGAGAGCAACTTCTTCTGGCAGATTTCAATAAAAGAACTTTCGGAATTGCCTTGGGGCAATCTCATTACGGTTTGGCGGAACCACTCGATATAGTTCATTGTTAGCTCCCTCTCCCCTGAACAACGTCCATGAGGGATGACATTGTCACATCATGTCCCACTTCATAGAATCTTTCTAGGAACATATGCTTGAAGCCGTCAAAAGAATGGATGCAATTGTCCGGAAGGTTGCGGTACCAGTCGAATGCGATTCCTGTGAGCACCCTGAATTTAGGTTGATTTTTTTTAATTTTTCTGATTGAATTAGCTTCGATAAATAATTTATTCTGTTTATTTATCTTTAAATGTATTTTTTCCGCCGGCCACCGGCCTCCTCATCTTCCCTCCATCTAACCACCATTATTTACTCCATATCACCACCACATCCACGCCACCATAGCCTCTACCAGTTTGTCGTACCACAGCGCGCGTGGCCGCGCGCCGCCGCCCCCTGTCGCGCCTTCACCGTGCCCGTCCAGGTCGGCCACGCTCACAGCTACGCAGCCTCCCGCAGCAGCACAGCAGCTGCTGTGCGCATCAGCCGGTCGGGAAATGGCCGTGCGCACGGGCATTGCCGCCGGTCGCCGCCACCGTGGCCGGCCCCCCCGCGGTGGACGAACACCGGCGACCCTCCTGGGTGCATCGTCTCCCTCTCCGGCACGACGTATAGGCGATTCGTGCATTTCGCACAAATTTCCACCGTGACGCGTACGGAATCAAGGCCGATTGTGCACCCCATCGCAGCAACTTCGCACGCAATTTTCGAGAAATCCGACCGTTGGATCGGCGATTTCTTTGATCCGTCACAATCTCGGTATATCCATCTTCATTTTCGTCAATTTTCGTCCGTTAATTTTATCGTTTGATACATCAAAACCGGCCACCAAGTTGACCGTTTAAATTGTATAAATTTTGGACAGTTTTGCGGAGCCAACTTCGTCGGCTCGTACCTCCTCCACCGCAGCTCCATTTGGCGTGCTACCAGTTCCTGTGCACAGCTGGTATAACTCTTTTTCTACCCCTCCAGTTTCATTTCATTATGAGCTTGTTTGATTGGTTGAATTCGACGCCAAAGTTGGTCGTCCGAATTCGTAATTTCCAACTTGTAAAATTCTATTTTTGAACACGGGACTCCAGATTTCATTTCTGACACCACCAGTAGACTCGTGGCTTCATTCTGGCATGTTTTATATAAAATTTGTTAGATTTGGAGGACGTGGGCCCTGGCACGTATTTCGGTGTAAAGTAGGCCCCACGGTTCGGGTCAACGGGTCATTTTGAGATCGGCTCATCGGAATCAAATTCCGGATATACCGTTGAGTTTGTATCGTCATTCTGGACTCGTTGACATATAATTTGCTAGATTTTGGTGGACATTATTATCGACACGCATTTCGGTGCAAGTCGGATACCAATATCCGGGTCAACGGGTCATTTTGAGATCGGCTCATCAAAATCCAATTCCGGATATACCATTGAGTTCGTATCATCATTCCGGACTCGTTGACATATAATTTGCTAGGTTTTAGTGGACATTGGTTTCGGCACGCATTTTGGTGCAGTCAGATACCAATATCCGGGTCAACGGATCATTTTTAGATCGGCTCATCGGAATCCAATTCCGGATATACCGTTGAGTTCGTATCGTCATTCTAGACTCGTTGACATATAGTTTGGTGAGTTTTGAGAACATTAGCTCCGGCACACATTTTTGTGCAAACCGGAATTCTAAGTTCTGGTCAACGGACCAAATTGAGATCGGGTCATCGGAATCCAATTCTGGATATACCGTTGGGTTCGTACCGTCATTCTGGTTTCGTGGACATATAATTTATTTTATTTTATAGACTTATTTTCTTGCACATTTTTCGGTGCAAAACGGCTCCGACACGGATATCATTTTTGACCCGAAATTACCTTTTTGCCCTTGTGTCCAAATTGGACCGATGGGTAGGCTATCCTAGCTAATTTGACCATTCTGGACACGTTGGCGATGTTTAATTCATCATCCGACAATGTTTGTAGATAGTTTCTCTATGTATCACCTTTTTATTATAATTAATTCTTATAATGTTCGTATTTCGGGATTAGTACAACGAAACTGAGATCAGTCAATTCCAGTGATCTCACATCGCTGAAATTGACAAAATGGACACGTGGATCACTATGATAAGATTATTAACTTTACCGTTGATCATCTTATCTCGATTTGGGTGTCGTAAGTTTCGACGTACAAATAACAAAGTACATTTTATATCTTTAATAATTAGACTAGAATTGACCATGTTTGACCAGAGTTGACCAGTTGACCAAAAGTCAACTGTAAGTCAACACTTGACCTAGTTTGACTAGATTATTGACAGGAGGTGACCTAGAGTTGACTTGACTTAGAAGAGCCTAGAATAATATAGATTGCTTGTAGAGATTCATTTATTACAACTTGAACACCTTGTAACCTGTGTTGCTTTAAATAGGACTCTGTGGCTTCAGTTGGACCTCTATACCTATCAGCTGTTCAGGTTATCAGGCGAGTACATTCTCTGATCATTTCATATCCTACTTAGGAGTATATTTCCTGCTTTAGATTACTTTACTTGATGCTGACACGTTGGTAACACGGATTAGTACTATATGGATCTTGTCGTGCGATATTATTCCCTTAGTGGATACATCGGGTATTTCATGTTCGTGTACTTTATCATGAGCATCGTGTACTCCTTGTGTTCGTGCTTTTCGTGTACAAATCGTGTGAAATCGTGTATACTCATGTGCTCACATGATCTTCGCGTACGACTATACTTCGTGTACAGTAACATAACTTGGCTAGATCCTTGTGTATTGATTGGGACGGGGGAGTAGAAGTGGTTATGTAATCAATCCAGTAGAATACTCGTGTACAACCTCTTTAGATTACTCGTGTACAACATCGCGCCGTTTACATAACCGTCTTGTACTCGGAATCACTAGCACTGATAGTTCTCGTATATATTGTATCTATTTACTTACAGCCTCTCTCTTTTTACATCATGTTGTTCTTCAGTTCAAGTATCTTACTCTCTAGCATGATTATATTTCCTAGCCTATTATGATTTGTTGAGATGTACTGTACTCGCTCCTGTCCTGACTGGACCTATTGATAAATTTTACAGATAGCTTGGAGGTTGCCTGCTAGCCTAGAGGAGACACAGTAGATGTTGGATAGATAGCTAGTATTTTCTTATTTTATTTTTCAGTTGTCTTGAGTTGTATTTACTCTATGGATTACTATATTTGAGATTTGAGATGTTTTCTGGGTTTGTGTATCTTAGACACTTAGACTTCTATCTGTTGTATCTCCTTATGGATTTCATGTTTTATCTATCTTTTATCATGCTCTACCTTAGATATGATTGAGACTGTATTTGCTATGTCACCTCCATTCGGAGTGTATATACTGTACAGGTACATTTATATTGTTAGATGTTTGACCTAGGACAGCGTTTCTACCGCCAACACTGCGGCGTAGGCTGGACGTACCCACGTTTCGTGCCCTTACTCTAGGGTGCGGGTCGTGACACGTTTTTAGTGGTGGCCCATGCAGGTCGAGTTTGTGTAGTGGCATTCGAACTAGAGTATCACTACAGCCTGCAGTAGGATTACGATATATTTTTGAAGGTACTCAATCACAATTAGGATCCCTTGAGAGATTCCTGGGATGACCCTTGAGAATCTCATTATAAAGTATCTCAAAATTTGATTCTAATAGTTTATATTTATCTTTCTTGGTTAGTTAATGAATTTGATTTTGGGTATCCATTGTTGATTTAATTTAATTTTTGTCAAGATAAAATTATATGGGCTAGGTCATCTAAGTTGTGGAATCTAGTCTTCTACAGTCAGATTAGCCAGCATGGTGAGGACATATAGTCTGATTTTGGATATATTTCTCGGGTGTGGGAATTTAAGGTTTTCGCAGCCAAGCTAGCGGCATTGCAAAAATTTTAAATACCATGATTATAGAGGTATGTGCATTAGTCGAGGACTGTGATTATCGTAGCCTTGCTTACTAGTATGACAAGGATTTAGAGTACCATGATTTTGGATAGACGCATATGATTATCAGATTGTACCTTAAATGCTTTTGAACATGTTTTCTCTACTTTTGTTTAAGCCTTTCAAAAAAAATTATTAGTGTTTTGTTTTGTTTGTTTTGCTTCTCATTATTTAACTTAGGAGAAGGAGTAGATTTAACTGTTATTATAAACCTTGTGTAATTTCTTGCTATGAGTTTCTTCATAATACAATGAATCGATGATTTTGCTAGACCTTATATTGGATTTGATATTATAGCTCTGGTTTCAAAATGGTTCCTTCTTTTAAACAGATAAGCAGAATATATTTTATCGTTATTTCCTTCTTGCTATTATTCTTGTATTAAATAATAATTATAATAATAAAACTGTCTTGATTACATCAATCACCTACTTTGTAATCTTGGTAGGAATCTAAATGTTGGTCTTGATATAGAATTTGATTTTTATATTGGAACATGAGAATATATATGTGGACACAGACACTTTGCCTGACATGTATGCATGCTACACTTTTATTACCAACCTATCTAAATACATATTAATATGTTGTTGATGTTTAAATTCTCAAAACCCTAATATTTCTGATACAGTACAGTATCAGAGACTGGCTCTCTGCTTTTCCAGTTTAAATTTGTAATTCAAATATAAATTTCATGTTATTAGTTTTGTTTACATCACTGCACATGTATGTTATATACAGGATTTTATTTCTTAAAGAAATTGGTTGAGTTTGTGTTTGAACTTATCAAATCTGAGACTGTGTGCATATTAACCCATAATACTGGATTCCAAATGTTTAGTTCAATTTGTTTTTTTTTAAATGTAATATTTTGAGCTATATACATTATTGTATGTAGGGATATAATGTTAGGTTTTATTTTCTTACATGTTAGGTTGTGGTTGTGATGAACATTGGGTTGGTCTGATGTTCGAATTTCTCCAAAATTCTAAAACTGAATATATGTTAACATTTTAACATTGATTTTAAATGTTTAGTTCAATTTCAGATTTAATATGTAATATTGAACTGTATACATAGCTAAATGTATGGATAGTATGTTAGGGTTTCATCTCTATCATGTTAGGATGTGTTGGGAGCATTGAGTTGGTTGTGATGTTTCAAACCCCTAAAATCTGAAACTGCATTATGTTAATATTACACTGGTTTAAATGTTAGCTCATTTTAAGATTTTGTATGTAAATGCTGAACTAAAACTGGGTTTAACCTTCAATACTAAAGCTATAACCATGTACAAGGACACACACACTCTAACATAGTATACATTGCCATGTAAACCTAACCCTTCCTCTCTATGTTATGTTAATATATCTATATAGATATATATAGAGTTTATGCATACATGTTATAATGTATATAGATACATAACTAAATCTCTACATATATATATATATATATATATATATATATATATATATATATATATATATATATATATATATATATATATTTTTTTTTTTGTATATATATATATATATATAAATATATATATATATATATATATATAATATATATATATATATATTTGGTTAGTCATACATGTCATGAGTAAATAGGTTGTGCATTGTAGATTGTTTAACCAATATGCCATGAGTAGTGTAACTTGATAGCTATTGCTTTGAAAGCCAAATCCTCCTATACACTTTCATGTATATTTCACATACACACATACCTACTATCTAACATATGAACATGTCCAGATACACCCATACACACACGAACCACATAACCTTTACATAATGCTGGCTTTTCCCTCTCTAACACTCTCTCTCTCTCTCTCTCCTCTCTCTCTCTCTATATATATATATATATATATATATATATATATATATATATATATTGTGATTGGATTTCAATGCAATTGACTTTCATTCTTTAAATTTTGATTGTGATTTTTTTTAATAGTACCCCTTTATAGATAATTGGTAGTTATCTTTATTTTATTTTTTGATAAGTACCAGTTTTTATATAGGATGGTAGACTGCCTTACAGTCTTGATGAATTGTTGTTTCTGTAACTTTTCTAGTTTAGCACCCTAATTGCTTGTGTGTTTTGATGCCCTATGACCGTTTTGGTTAGCATGACTAGTATACCTAGATGAGACTTTTACTACCACCATATGTCATGACCCTGTATGCCGTCCTTTTTAATCGTATGATTTGTTTAACTTTTGAGACTTTGATTGTGGGGATTTGACCTAGAAAGAGTATGAACATTTTAATTTCGAGGACGAAATTTTTATAAGTTGGGTAGGATGTGAGCACCCTGAATTTCGGATTGATTTTTTTTAATTTTTCTGAATGAATTAGTTTCGATAAATAATTATTCTGTTTATTTATCTTTAAATGTACTTTTCCGTGCCTTTGATATTTGGAGTGTCAAAGATGTTCATCTCTGAAAACTTTCTTCATGAGTTTTGTAGTGGACAGGATTACCTTCATATTGGTACATAATGTCCCACTCAAACTTGTTCCCCTGTACTCTTTTTGCTTCGTACAACTTCGAGTCGAATTAGACCATTTTATCGTTGATTAATTATTAATTGATTCCCACTCTTTTCCTTGATCATCATATGCACGTTATCGTGACTTTTAATTTGGGAGCACAAGACCAGTCATTTTCTTGAAACCAACTTCTCATGCATGATCTACTCGAGACACTCTTCACCCATGACCTTCGTGTCCCACTCAGACATACCATCTTATGCTTCGTTTGCTTTGCACAACTTTTGGGTCAATTTAGGCCAATTAATTATCTACCATAATTTGTGACCCGACTTTTAATTTAATTTCGGGGCCCAACATCGATCCAACCTAGCCGACCCCAAATATGGACATGGCCCACATGAAGCCTACTACCCGCATGATACTTGTGTCCCATTTATTGAGCTCCTGCATGCTACTTATTTATCCATGATCATAAACACTTAATTAAATTTAATTATTGTACCATGTCCGATTTTGACCCGACCTGGCTCAACCGAACCCAGTCCAAGCTTCATATTACCCTCTCTCATGACGCCCCTCACTTTCCTTGCCCAAAAAATAATATTAAATACCAGTCTACCTATTTTAATATTCAATGGAAAATTCCGTTTATTAAAAATCCCTAGGAAATATCTAATCCTCATTCAACCCTAGCCATTGGATTTTTCCTATTAATCCTAGCCTTTCAAATTCCTACATGCAAACTCACCCACACCCCCTAGCCTAG
Source organism: Iris pallida (assembly GCA_029216955.1). Classification (NCBI taxonomy): domain Eukaryota; kingdom Viridiplantae; phylum Streptophyta; class Magnoliopsida; order Asparagales; family Iridaceae; genus Iris; species Iris pallida. Next base: position 6,548 of record JANAVB010017349.1, on the reverse strand, counting down.
TGGCCGGCCCTAACATTAAGGGAATCCCCTTTTCTCTCTCTATTTCCCACTCTCAATTATTACTCCCTCTTTCTCTCTCTCCCTTCCTAAAAATAAAATTCACACACAGCCACCAGCATCCATTTCCTGAACTCCTCCCCTCCTCATGGCCGAGCGCCGCCGGCCACCAGCCTCCTCATCTTTCCTCCATCTAACCACCAACATTTACTCTACATCACCACCACATCCACTCCACCATAGCCTCCACCAGTTCGCCGCACCACCGCGCGCGTGGCCGCGCACCGCCGTACCCCGCCGAGCCTTCGCCGTGCCCGGCCAGGTCGGCCCAGCTCATAGCTGTGCAGCCTCCTGCAGCAGCACAACAGCTGCTGTGAGCATCAGTCGGCCGGGAAATGGCCGCGCACGGGCGCTGCCACTGGCCGCCACCGCCGTGGTCGGCCCCCCCCGCGGTGGGCGAACACCGGCGACCCTCCTAGGTGTGTCGTCTCCCTCTCCGGCGCGACGTATAGGCGATTCGTGCATTTTGCACGAATTCCCGCCGTGACGCGCGCGGAATCAAGTTCGATTGTGTACCCCGTCGAAGCGAATTCGTGCACAATTTTTGAGAAATTCGACCGTTGGATCGATGATTTCTTTGCTCTGTCACAATCTCAGTATATCCATCTTCATTCCCATCAATTTTCGTCCATTAATTTTATCGTTTGATACATCAAAACCGGCCACCAAGTTGACCCTTTAAATTGTTTAAATTTTGGACAGTTTTACGGAGCCAACTTCGACGGCTCGTACCTCCTCTACCGCAGCTCCATTTGGCGTGCTACCAGTTCCTGTGCACAACTAGTATAACCCTCTTTCTACACTTCCAGTTTCGTTTCATTATGAGCTTGTTTGATTGGTTGAATTCGACGCCAAAGTTGGCCGTCCGAATTCGTAATTTCCAACTTATAAAATTCTATTTTTGAACACGGGAATCTAGATTTCATTTCTGACACCACCAGTAGACTCGTGGCGCCGTTCTGGCATGTTTTCATATAAAATTTGTTAGATTTGGAGGACGTGGACCCTAGCACGCATTTCGGTGCAAAGCGGGCCCCACAGTCCGGGTCAACGGGTTATTTTGAGATCGGCTCATCGGAATCCAATTTCGGATATACCGTTGAGTTTGTATCGTCATTCTGCACTCGTTGACATGTAATTTGCTAGATTTTGGTGGACATTGGTTCCGTCATGCATTTCGGTGCAAGTCGGATACCAATATCCGGATCAATGGATCATTTTGAGATCGGCTCATCGGAATCCAATTTCGGATACACCGTAGAGTTCGTATCGTCATTCTGGACTCGTTGAAATATAATTTGCTAGGTTTTAGTGGATATTGGTTCCGACACGCATTTCGGTACAAGTCGAATACCAATATCCAGGTCAACGGATCATTTTGAGATCGGCTCATTGGAATCCAATTTTGGATATACCGTTGAGTTTGTATCGTCATTCTGGACTCATTGACATATAGTTTGCTGAGTTTTGAGAACATTGGCTCTGGCATGCATTTCCGTGCAAACCGGAATTCCAAGTTCTGGTCAACGGACCAAATTGAGATCGGGTCAACGGAATCCAATTCTGGATATACCGTTGGGTTCGTATCGTCATTCTGGTTTTGTGGACATATAATTTGTTATATTTTATAGACTTATTTTCTTGTACGTTTTTTGGTACAAAACGGCTCCGACACGGATACCGTTTTTGACCCGAAATTACCTTTTTGCCCTTGTATCCAAATTGGACCGATGGGTAGGCTATCGTAGCTAATTTGACCATTCTGGACACGTTGGCGATGTTTAATTCATCATCCGACAATATTTGTTGATAGTTTCTCTATGTATCACCTTTTTATTATAATTAATTTTTATAATGTTTGTATTTCAGAATTAGTACAACGAAACTGAGATCAGTCAATTCCAGTGATTTTATATCGCTAAAATTGACAAGATGGACACGTGGATCACTATGATAAAATTTTAACTTTACCGTTGATCATCTTATCTCGATTGTGTGTCGTAAGTTTCGACGTACAAATAACGAAGTACATTTATATCTTTAATAATTAGACTAGAATTGACCCTGTTTGACCAGAGTTGACCAGTTGACCAAAAGTCAACTGTAAGTCAACACTTGACCTAGTTTGACTAGATTGTTGACCGAAGTTGACCTAGAGTTGACTTGACTTGGAAGAGCCTAGAATAATATAGATGCTTGTAGAAATTCATTTATTACAACTTGAACACCTTGTAACCTGTGCTACTTTAAATAGGACTCTGTGGCTTCAGTTGGACCTCTATACCTATCACCTATTCAGATTATCAGGCGAGTACATTCTATGATAATTTCATATCCTGTTAGGAGTATATTTCCTGCTTTAGAATACTTTACTTGATGCTGACACGTTGGTAACACGGATTAGTACTATATGGATCTTGTCGTACGATATTATCCCTTAGTGGATACATCGGGTATTTCGTGTTCGTGTACTTTCATGAGCATCGTGTACTCCTTGTGTTCGTGCTTTTCGTGTACAAATCGTGTGAAATCGTGTATACTCATGTGCTCACATGATCTTCGTGTACGACTATACTTCGTGTATAACATAACTTGGCTAGATCCTTGTGTATTGATTGGGACGGGGGAGTAGAAGTGGTTATAATTAATCCAGTAAATACTCGTGTACAACGTCTGTAGATTACTCGTGTACAACATCGTACCGTTTACATAACCGTCTTGTACTCTGAATCACAGCACTGATAGTTCTCGTATATATGTATCTATTTACTTATAGTCTCTTTTTTTTACATCATGTTGTTCTTCAGTTCATGTATCTTACTCTCTAGCATGATTATATTCCTAGCATGTTATGATTTGTTGAGATGTACTGTACTCGCTCCTGTCCTGACTGGACCTGTTGATAAATTTTACAGATAGCTTGGAGGTTGCTTGCTAGCCTAGAGGAGACACAGTAGATGTTGGATAGATAGCTAGAATTTTCTTATTTATTTTTCTGTTATCTTGAGCTGTATTTACTCTATGGATTACTGTATTTGAGATTTGAGATTTTCTGGATTTGTGTATCTTAGACACTTAGACTTCTATTTGCTGTATTTCCTTATGGATTTTATGTTTTATCTATCTTTTCATGCTCTACCTTAGATGTGATTGAGACTGTATTTGCTATGTCACCTCCATTCGGAGTGTATATACTGTACAGGTACCTTTATATTGTTAGATGTTTGACCTAGGACAGCATTCTACCGTCGACACTGCTGCGTAGGTTGGACGTACCCACGTCTCGTGCCCTTAATCTAGGGTGCGGGTCGTGACAATTCCCTCCAATGCTCCGATAAATAATCATGTGAGGATGGCATCGCTATGCGGAAAGTGATCTTTTGTGACCTCAAAACGTAATGTACCAACTAGCGGAGGTCTTCCCGTCATATGAATTAATATGAAACGGTTTGTAACGTGGAGGAAAAGGAACATCTCTCCACACAACGGGATATGGTTGCCATATTCTGAGGTCCCATGAGGAGTCTCGAGCATTGAACATTGCTCGAAGCTCCTGGACTTCCCTCCTTGCCTCCCTGGATTCATCTACAGCTGAAGGAGCGGACGCTGTCACCCAAAGGAGGAGCGGTTGTGTTGGAATCTGTATTGACTGCAGGTCCCAAGCTTGTTTGTCCAGGCGTCCTTGCCGATTGAGTCGGCAAAGCAGCCTTGATTTCGTCTACTGACTTGACCAAGGACAGGAGCATGGCTTCAAGTACTTCTAGACGTTGTCGGTCAATAGGCGCTTCATGATTATCGTCGACCATAAAGACTGTCCGTACGTGGGTAGACATGGAAGGGATCGTAGAAGAGGTGCTCTCCGTGTCGTACCCTCGTACTGAGAAATTGTCGAAGAATGTCGAAATATCTTCCTCCTCGGACTCGGAAGGGGTGCTACCCCCTGTGTAGGAAGCCGCATCATCTTGGCCAAGGCGGTCACCCTCAGGGACATTCACGTCTGTTGTGTAATTCCAGTAGAACGCTACCCCCGTGTATGCTCTTGGAACACCGGGTTGTCGCATATATTGAGGGGACTGCTACCCCTGACTTCATCTACCCCCAGGAAGGTCATGGATGCACCCCCAGGTGTTTGGAGCTTCTTTCTGGATCGAGTACCTAGGTAAACACCCCCTATGGATGTTGGTGGCAACCCTCCAAATGAGAGTTTCCTTGTAGTGCTGGCTGATATTGCCGGGCTGGAAGAGCCTGTATTCTTTCCTCCCTTGCCGAGAAGAACCTTATGAGTTAAATTACAGGAGGCGCAAGGGAATTCCTCGTCTCTCGGGATTTGCACATGTTCCTTAAGTTGTTGTCGAACAAGTATTGGCTGGTGTAGTCGTTGAAAAATGGACTGGCGATCTTCAGGTACTGCTGACTTGTCGCAGCAGCAGTTGATGATGACCTGGGTGCAACGACGTCGCAAAAAGGGATCATCACATGCCAAGGTTGCTTCTTTCTCCTTGTTTGTGAGTAATCACCTCTCGCAAGTCGATAGCAGACTCATCTACCTTGCATCTAATTTGTGGACTCGGGTATCCCGAGCATACGGGTGCGTATGTATCATGTTTGCTCCCTGATCTGAGGCTAGTAAAAGCACTTGCTCTCGATCATGGAGGGAGACTTTTGAGACTCACCCTGTCCGTCAGCCCTGGGGGACTGGATGCGGGTGGTTCTGTATAACTTTCCATCAGGAGCCCGTATAATAGTTAACGGTGCCTGCTGACGGTCAGCAACTTGGATAGTTGACTGGGCTTGGGGCCCGCACTGTTCAAGACTTCTTCGATTTAGCACCTGAAGGTGCATAATAAGAAGTGTCCAGATTGGAATATTACACATTCTCAATAGGCCGCATAGAGTCGAGCCCGCATGAGAGACGGTCAAACATAAAGCTTCTGACAGGGCCGCATGAGACACCCTATCTGTGGCCAGGATTGGCTGCCGCATGGCCATCTGCCTGTGGCCAGAGTTGGCTTTTGCATGGGCCACTGCCTGCAGCCATGGTTGGCTGCCGCATGGGCCATCTGCCTGCGGCCAGAGTTGACTGCCGCATGGGCCATCCGCCATCTGCCAGAGTTGGTTGCCGCATGGGCCATCTGCTGCGACCAGAGTTGGCTGCCGGTATTGCAGACTGCTCATCTCTCTTATACGGCCTCTTTCTCGTCCACATGGATTTCCCTTGTGCCCCTAAAAACAGCATCGTAGTATTTTTCTTTGCTAGATTTGGGGACAGTAGGGTTCTACGTGGTCAGAAGCAAGGTCGTAGAAGAGCTTTGGTCACCGTCTTGGGCCGCAGAAGAAGCTTCTTCGAAAACTTGGTCGAGGGCAACAGTTTTGTACTTCGACATCCTACGGGTTCTCTTTGGGTTGGCTCGCTTCAGTGACGGGCTGGCGCTCCCTTCAGAGAGCATTTCTTCGAATGCTCGTTGGTCAAAATGAACCACGAGCATTTGTTGCCTAGAGCCGAGCTTTGACGCATCAGATTGCGTCACCAACTTCTTATCAGAGAAGGATGTCCTAGCAGAGTCGCCATCATATTTTTATTAAATATCAAGCAAAAATTACAGAGGAATTGAACTTGATTGAAACTTGCTTGTATAAGAGGAAGCCTAGAAAGAAATCCTAGGAAATAATCTAAGTACAATTGTTTAGTTTTTGATTCTAGAGGGTGACGATAGAGGCTCGGGAAAGTATAGCAACTCTGCCTTACTCCTTGGACTATCTGACACGATCCTTGCTCTTGAAGAAATTGCCCTTCGTAGGTTGCCAGCCTTTTGCATGGGTGCGGTACCCTGCTATTTGTAGTGATAGATATCTTGAGCCGCATAAATGGCCACGTGACCAAGTAGCTACAACAGCACACAAAGACCCGCTCTTTGGCCGCCAGCAGGTGACTTGTTGAGATTTTGTTGCAGCAAATCTGGGTGGTTGAGACTTGGTCAGCCTGCCACGTATCCTATCGTAATATAGGATCAGTTTGCTTGAGTTTTTTGAGCGCATAGGTCTTTCAGTGTTCGGCTATGCTAGGCCGCATAAGACTCATGCGGCTTAAGTTACAGTCTCCCTTAGTCCGAATAGAGTTTGGGGAATTTGAGCCGCAAAGATTCTGTATTCTGGGCCGCATACGCTCATGCGGCTCAGGTTGCCGTCACCCTTGGCCGCATGAAGCGTATGGATTGAGCCGTATAAGGTTCATATGGCTCGGGTCACAGTCCTTCTAGCTGCATGACTATGTCCAGTTTGGTGACATGACATTTTGTCTGATCACGTCTTATCTTCTTTTTGTCAGAGTGTCAACTGTCATTTTGTCAGTTTTGACAGAGTTTGTCAACTTTATCAGAAGTGTTGATCAACTTAGCCGCATACGTAACTATTCTTTCTACGGCTCAAATCACTCTGGTTGCAAGATAGTGAAGATAGGCCGCTGGGGGCAGCCAAGTCTGTCATGCGGCTCT
>JANAVB010017348.1:0-35222 GCA_029216955.1 Iris pallida | reverse complement strand
TGATTTGGATTTGGTTTGGAAGAAGTTCGGAAGGTTTGGTACAACCGGGTCTCCTTAAAAGTCAAAAAGGTCTATATAACTAATAATTAATCAAAATTGATTTGGGCCAGAACTTGAATTCTTGCATACAAGAGACTAAAATATGACTAGCTATCCCTACTATGGCTAGTATGCTAGTCATGGCATCTGACTATACTAGGCATGTCTTATTTTCTCAACATGTTATCCAAACTCAACCATGATTATGGCCATTTTTATATAATAAAAATTTAATTAAAAATGATTAAAAATTTAATAAATATATTAACCAAATTAAATTTGTTTAATTTTTGAGGGGTTTTATATTCATTGTTGACTTTGATTTTGTATCAGGATTATTTTTGGACTAAGTTAAGGTATATTTTGATAACATATTTTTGATGCGGACAGTGTGAAAGATAAATGTTTGTTTAGTTATGGAGTCTAGAGTTTATCGTAGCCATACTAGCTGGTGTGGCGAAGATATAAAGCCTGACTTTGGATATCCTTATATTAGTTATAGAATTTAGAGTTTCTCGCAGAAATACCGGTTGGCATGGTGAGAATTCTAGATAACATAATTATAGTGGTATATACCTTAGTTATGGACTCTATGGTTTATCATAGCTATGCTTACTTGCATGGCGAGGAATATGGGTAACATGATTATAGGTAGACGTGTATGATTATCAGATTATCTTTAAATTAGTTCTTAACATATCGTCTTTATCATTCAACCCTATTATCATTGAGTTCTGTCCCGTCACCTTATTAGCTCGGGATATAGATACCCTAGTTCCTCTAGTTCAGTTCTTATAGAGCTCACCATCCTAGGTTCTGAGGTTCTTTGGATAGTGCAATAGTTGGCGACTTGCAGATAGGCGTATCAAATTGGTTATTAGTGTAAATTATGGAGAGTATAACTTGTGGGTTTGTTAGTGGTTCCTAGAGGATAGACTTACCAATAGCAAGTGTCCTCCAAGTGCCAACAGATAGAATCCTAGAAGTGTTAGTATATTACCATGAGTAGTGTGTGCGAGTAAGTAAGTGTGCTCATGTCCTGGGATTACAGTGTACCATTAGCATTAGAAGTAGTAACCTATTATTTAGTACTGAAAATTAATGTTGTCTTTCATAATTGTATTGATTGATAATTTGCCTTTTATCCTTTGATGATTTTTGTTTCCATCTATCTTTCCAGTATGAAACCAAGACTAGATCTCATTACCTTGGACCCGTGGCAGCTTTTGAGAGGTTTGCTACCTCTTAACCCTATATTTCGGCTGGCGCGGTTGCTCCGACCACTTCTTTCGCGTCATGTGGGAGTTTCAGCTACTTTTGGGGGCGCTCCTCCACATGTTCAGAGGACTGACCAGAGATTGTTCCTTCTCCTCCGGTGTAACTCATCTTTCCAAAATTTTTTAGAATTTTTTATTATTTATTTGATTTAAATGGTGATTTTTAGAATGTTATAAGTATAGGTATCTTAATATACAATATTACTATTTATAATAATATTTTACATTTGCATTATGAGAATGGTTAATAAAGTATTTTCAGATTTTGTATTAATTAGAGTATCTATGTATGGATACATATAGTTAGAAAGAGAGTTGACTATAGAAACTCAAATAAGAACTCATGAGTTCCTCTAGGATTTTTGATATATATATCCTCACACACTAATGATTTGAACTCAAGATTGTGTTGTTTTAGGCCAAGTAACCACAACCGCCATCTCTTCCTTTGCCAATGGCGAGGTAAGAGGGAAGATAACAGAGGAGGTGGTAGTGAGATCTTTGCTCATGGAATGAAACAAAATAAATCTTCTGAGCCTCTTCTCTGATTCTTGATGATGATGATAACGATGATGGTATTACTGAATATAAATTGCTACTTCACTGCAAATTCAGTTTCATCAGGCTCTTCTTAACCCCATCATTTTTCACAATAACACTAATAAGAAGAAGAAGAAGAACAAGCAGGAAAGTCCCAGCCCGACCAGGCCCAAGGCCCGACACTTGTGATTGCACAGCCCGACCCATATAGCCTCTCCCAAACTCAGCATCAGCCGACCCCAAGCATTTGAACCGAACATGTATATATTCGGGATAAAGAGATCGAGAGGAAGTTTCACGTATAAACCCTAACCCTAAACTGTGCCACCACCCCTAGCACCTGGGCGACCCTCCTCTGACCTTCGTGTGCCGCCACGAGCTGCAGCAAGGCCACACGCGAGCACATCGGACTGACAACAGCCGCAACAATAGCAGATTATTGATCATTTTCGAGGTATGATTTCTCATGTATATTCTTCCGATTTTTGATCCATAAATTGTTACAAAAAGCCTACTAGACCCTCTTCAAATCCTTTCAGATGGATTTTATTTTATCACAGTAGAACCCCAGAAAATCGACACAAAGTCGATCAAATAACTGATCAAAAAGAACATATAGGATAGTCCAACTCCTCGATTGGAAGGCAGTTTATAAACCAAACAAAAGAATTTTTCGAAAATTAATTAAAGGCAGTCCTAGACAACCTATAGGGCTCTATAACCCAATTTACAGAACTCGATTTCATTGACTATGCGTCGAGAAATCAGATCTTAAATATTGACAAAAACCCATTTTCAAAACTGTGAATTTTTAATAAAACTCTCCGATACGACGTGCGTCCCGCCAAACCGAACGACGTGGTCACGAACCAAAAGTGTCGAAAGGTGCGTATCGACTTCGTGAACGTGTGGGCTTTGACGGAATTTAAATTGGTTGCGCGTACGCGACAAATTTGATACGTATCCGTCGAAATTCACCGTATCGGCCAATTTGTAAATTTCTCAAATACATTTTGCACGTTCATCAGATAGAGACAAAACTTATGCCAACGGGACCGTATCATTTTTCTGATCATGTATGCCAAGTTTGGTCCGATTCTGAGACAGTTGATCGGATCGCCGTTTTGCGGGCCCCACATCTGATTCAACGGGCAATTTTGTGCAAGGCCCGCCGGAATCCAACTTTGAACATACAGTTGGGTTCGTATCATCAAAACAATCCGTAGACATGTAGGTTGATGACTTTAGAGATCATTGATCCTGGCACGCTTCTCGGTGCAAAGCGGGTCCAACGACGGATACCGTTTTGACCCAAATTACCGTTTTAACTCCTGTGTCCAGAATTGTACTTAAGGACAGGTAATTCTAGTTAATTTGACTATTCTAAAAATTGGTAATGTCTATTTCAGCTTTCGGAGAGAGTTGTGAGATTTGGACTTTATGGCTTACTAGTTGACGGTATATATTGGTTCTTCGTGCTACCACCAGGCCCTTGCCTTCCTCTATAGTTTATTTACATGCATATTCTTATTTTTATCGAGTTTTACTAGTTGATTATTTACATGTGTTTTCTATATCATGCATGCTAGTATAGATGTAGTCCTTGTTCATAGTTAGCTTTGTAGTTCATATTGGATCTCTTTTCCCGTATATCTTGACTGGGTCATATCGTGTCGTCACCTGTACTTCGACTAAGTCGTATCGTGTCATAGGATGAGTAAGTCATAGCGGAACTGCTGAACCTTGAATTCTTGAAGCTAACCTGCGAGTCCACACTAGGGGCGAGGGTTAGTAGTTATCTGTACCTTGATTCCTGAAGCTAACCTGCGAGTCCACCCTAAGGGTGAGGGTTAGTAGTTATCTGTCCACACCTGCGAGTCCACATTAGGGGCGAGGGTGATTCTTGAAGCTAACCTGCGAGTCCACACCAGGGGCAAGGGTTAGTAGTTGTTCAAACCTGCGAGTCCATACTAGGGGCGAGGGTTTTAGTATTTGATTGGTTATCCGTTGACATCGTGACATTGTGTTCTCTTGTTCTCCTCCAGCAGTTCGTTTATGCGTAGTGGTTTCCCCAGTCGTATATAGTCATGTTTTCATGTTGATTGGCCTTTTTCCATTTATATCCTGTATTTTCTTTATTGCATATAAATGCTAGATAGGCATATTTTTATGTATCTTGCTATGTCCCCTAAGGACCGATGATCTCTTCAGGTTTAGCGATTACATGGATTTAGTTAGCAGAGCAGGATGGTGGATGATTACGATATACTTGCAGGATTCAGGTATTGATATTATGTTTATTGTCTTCTCGTGCTGTCATTCCTTATCATGAGATATCCTGCTTGTTAGCCTAGTTTATAGACTCACATTATTTTTCCTTGGAGTCTTATCGGACATATATGCTAGTGGGCTGCAGACCATGACCTATAGTGTTCATTCGTGTTTATATTACTCTTGTAGATTTGAGATATAGTTTTGCCTTACCATGAGTTGGCAGTTTACCATGCTCTTGACAGCTTTTACGTATTCGAGTCGGGTTGGAGTCCACTCGATATGTAGCTGGCTTGCTCACGAGCTCACGTTCGAAAAGCGGGTGCAGGTCGTGACAAGTTTTTTTGGTGGCCCATGCAGGTCAGAGCATATCGTTTCGGTTACGTAACTGTACTGATATGAGCCAGCGACTATGACTAAACCTTAGGAATCTCAATCCACACTGTCTTGAAAATTCTCCTAGAAAATTTCTCTACGCCCTTGAAATTTCATATTTTTTCTCGATTATTCTCCCTTGTTTTTGTACCATTGATTCTCGTCCCTTCGTATTTCGGGGTGATGAATGATCGTGTTGCCTAGAATTTATCAAAAATTCTTAAGTTATAGTATAAGATTGCTTGATTATTTAATTTTGGTTGTTTGATAGATATGGGGGGATTATAGATGCCATATGTCTTAGATATCTATGAGTGATGATTCTAGCAACTAGATGGAAGGTTTTAAAGTTTTAGTGACCTACCTTTGAGGGAGTAGTATGATCAAAGGTGGGTAGAAGTCCTCGAGGTTTTGTAGTTACAAAATGGTTAGGAAAAATATACGATATCGTGAGAAATTAAAATTTGAGGAGATTAAGGTAAGAGTGGACTTATTTTTGAATTTTAAGGAATAGTTATGAATTAGAATTTCGAGCGAGGAAAATTATTTTTAAGGTAGGTAGATTTGTAACTCCTCTTCCCGGAAAATTTTGGAATATTTTTTTATTTGAATTAAATAGTGATTTTTAGAATGTTATAAATATAGGTATCTTATATATACAATATTACTATTTATAATAATATTTTACATTTGCATAATGAGAATGGTTAATAAAGTATTTTTAGATTTTGTATTAATTAGAGTATCTATGTATGGATACATATAGTTAGAGAGAGAGTTGACTATAGAAACTCAAATAAGAACTCATGAGTTCCTCTAGGATTTTTGATATATATCCTCACACACTAATGATTTGAACTCAAGATTGTGTTGTTTTAGGCCAAGTAACCGCAACCGCCTTCTCTCCTTTGCCAATGGCGAGGTACGAGGGATGATCGCAGAGGAGGTGGTAGTGAGATATTTGCTCATGGTAATGAAACAAAGTAAATCTTCTAAGCCTCTTCTCTGATTCTTGATGATGATGATGATTGATGATGGTATTACTGAATATAAATTGATGCTTCACTGCAAATTCAGTTTCATCAGGCTCTTCTTAACCCCATCCTTTTTCACAATAACACTAATAATAAGAAGAAGAACAAGAAGGGAAGTCCCAGCCCGACCAGGCCCAAGGCTTGACCCCTTGTGATTGCACAGCCCGGCCCATATAGCCTCTTCCAAACTCAGCATCAGCCGACCCCAAGCATTTGAACCGAACATGTATATATTCGGGATAAAGAGATCTAGAGAAAGTTTCACGTATAAACCCTAACCCTAAACTGCGCCACCACCCCTAGCACCTGGACGACCCTTTCCTGGCCTCCGTGTGCAGCTATGAGCCGCAGCAAGGCCGCTCGCGAGCACATCGGACTGACAACAGCTGCAATAATAGCGAATTATTGATCATTTTTGAGGTATGATTTCTCCCTGTATATTCTTCCGATTTTCGATCCGTAAATTGTTACAGAAAGCCTACTAGACCCTCTTCAAACCCCTTTAGATGGATTTTATTCTATCATAGTAGAAATCCCAGAAAATTGATACGAAGTCGATCAAATAACTGATCGAAAACAGAACATATAGGACAGTCCAACTCCTCGATTGGAAGGCAGTTTATAAACCAAACAAAAGGATTTTTCGAAAACTAATTAAAGGTAGTCCTACACAACCTATAGGGCCCTGCAACCCAATTTACAGAACTCGATTTTATTGACTACGCGCCGAGAAATCGGATCTCAAATATTGACAAAAATTGTGAATTTTCAATAAAACTCTTCGATATGACGTGCGTTCCGCCAAACCGGGCAACATGGTCACGAACCGAAAGCATAGAAAGGTGCGTATCGACTTCACGGACGTGTGGGCTTCGACGGAATTCAAATTGGTTACGCGTACGCGACAAATTTGATGCGTATCCGTCGAAATTCACCGTATCGACCACTTTGCAAATTTCTCAAATACGTTGTTCACGTTCGTCAGATTAAGACGAAACTTGCGCCAACGGGACTGTATCATTTTTTGGTCCTGTATGGCAAGTTTGGTCCAATTATGAGACTGTTGATCGGATCGTCGTTTTGCGGGCCCCACGATCCGACTCAACGGGCAATTTTGTGCACGCCCCACTAGAATCCAATTTTGGACATACGGTTGGGTTCGTATCATCAAAACGAATCCGTAGGCATATAGTTTGACAACTTTAGAGACCATTGACCCTGGCACGCTTTTCGGTGCAAAGCGGGTCCAACGACGGACACCATTTTGACCCAAAATTACGTTTTGCCCCTGTGTCTAGAATTGAGCTTGAGGACAGGCAATCCTAGCTAATTTGACTATTCTAAAATTTTTGGTAATGTCTATTTCAGCTTTCCGAGACAGTTGTGAGATTTGGACTTTATGGCTTATTAGTTGACGGTATATTGTTGGTTCTTCGTGCTACCACCAGACAATATACATTGCATCCCTCTACAGTTTATTTACATGCATATTCTTATTATTCTAGTTTTACAAGTTGATTATTTACATGTGATTTGTATATCATGCATGCTAGTATATATATAGTCCTTGTTCATAGTTAGCTTTGTAGTTCATATTGGATCTGTTCTCCCGTGTATCTTGACTGGGTCATGTCGTGTCGTCACCTGTACTTCGATTGAGTCGTATCATGTCATAGGATGAGTAAGTCATAGCGAAACTGCTGAACCATGAATTCTTGAAGCTAACCTGCGAGTCTATGCTAGGGGCGAGGGTTAGTAGTTATCTGTACCTTGATTCCTGAAGCTAACCTGCGAGTCTACACTGTAGTAACCCTAGAGGGGGGGGTGAATAGGGTCAAGCTAACTAATCAAGTACTTAGCACACGCTAATGGGCAATTTTAAAAAAAAGTGCAAGAGAAGCAACAACAATACCGACACACGATATATCCTGGTATCCTCCCAAGGGGCACTCCAGTCCCGGAACTCTCTCCGGCTTTAATCCACTATTTGAGTAAATAGTTATAAATGAGTTTGGATCCAAAGAACTCATCAACTTCAACACGAGTTTGGATCCGAAGAACTCGCCAACTTCTTACATGAGAGCTTTAGTCCGAAGGCCTCTCCGACTTCAACAGAGAGTTTGGATACGAAGACTCTCCAACTTCAACCGAGAGTTTGAATCCGAAAACTCTCCAACTTCAATCGAGAGTTTGGATCCGAAGACTCTCTAACTTCAACCTTTCACAATAGGTTTTGATCTTTTATACAACAAAATGAAGATCTTACTTTTTAACTCAATAACTCTAACACAATTTGTAGATGACAAATGAAAGCTTTGTAGAGTTGTTTGTGGATAGGCTTTGGTGGTTTAGAAATTTTTAGGCTCAAAGCATCAACCTTGAATGAATAGGTTCAAGGCTATTTATAACCAAAGCATTGAAAAGAACTCAAAGGCAACTTTTCAGTCAGCGATCGGTATACCGTCGGCACGAACCGGTATACCGTCGAAATACCGGTCTGGAATTGCAATGGCTAGAAATATAGCCGTTGGGATTATTAAATGTTCGAAATCCAACCGTTGGATTTTCAAGGTTACTGAATCGGTATACCGTCGGTATAGATCGGTATTCGTCGGTATGTCGATTTTGTAGACAGAAACTTTTTGGGAACATAAATCGGTATACCGGTATAGATCGGTATACCGTCGGTATACCGATTTTCATCCGAAAATGATCCTGGGCTAATTTCTATCCTAGCTTTCGATTTTGTCATCTATTTCTTGTGTTTACAATTATTTCTAAGACTCATTACAGACTCCAGAAATACTGTAGCAGGTGCAGGCTTCTATAGAGTCTTGCAATGATGATGGCATGGCATGTCTTCTTTCCTTGATAGATGTTGCTTCTTCCTTGACAACAACTGTCCAAAGATATCTAGTTTGTGAAAACTGAATACCTTTCGGGGCCTTCGCCCCCAAACATCCGACGAGGGGCGCTGCCCCCTCGACCCTCGTCTGCTGACCGGGCAGCGGAACCCCCGAGTGCGTGGTTCCGGAGATATCGTCGAGTGGTTCAGAGAAATCTTGTGGGATCCGTCGTCTTTGGCCCACCATAATTTCTTCATTGCATATGTCCACATTGATCTTGCTTATTGCTTTTCTGCATGTACATGTTAGACGAACAAAGCAATATACATGTAGCAAATATGATAAGATAAAGCACAATAGGACAATGCTAAGTTTAAGTATAAGAGCAATAGTGAGCATAAATATTAATGATATCATAATGTTAAACTTAATTGAATAACCATAATCAAAACATAGTTTTGATTTTGGTAACTCAAGTAAATTTAAGATATATAATGAAAACTCATATCACTAATATGTAGAACAATAAACACATATCACCAAAGGTATAAGTATAAGTAGAAATGCTATAGTGATAGTATAAAGATTAGTGATAATGAAATGCTAAACTTAACAGATTAACCATATTCAAAAATATGATACAATCATTGGGCCAATAATCTTTCCCTTTTTGATTATGGCAAATCGGTTAAGTTTAGTACGGACATAATAGATGCATGTATCACTAATATACAAAAGACATAAGCAATATCACTAAAAGCATACCACTTAGATTACTTCTACACCACTTAAACTTACTTCTCCCTTTTGACATGATAAAAAATAAGCTCTTCCATAATGGGGAAGTCATAGACAATCATGACAATCATGATCAAGATATACTAATGAAATCAGATCAAGATATACTAATGAAATCATGATCAAGATATACTTAAGAGATAAAATAAAATCATTCTCAAGCATAGAATCAGAGCATGGGGAGTCATAGACAATCATGATCAAGATATACTAATGAAAAACAATGGAGAATGGTGTAATGACAAGTTTATAAAGCTACATTGCCAATGTAGAACATCAAATTTTTAAAAGAGCATGTCAAAACACAATATAGTTGGTAAAACAAATAAAATTGAAAACAGTCAATAAATAGTTTTACCAACTTGAAATCCAAGAAAGAAACTCTAAAATATAATATTATATGTTTTGGAAGGAAGCAATATACCAATTGAAATAAAAGATTTCAATCAAGGATTTCAATTAAAAACCCATGAGGATTAGATAATTGCAAAGTAATTGATATAAAAAAACTAATTGAGATAGTTGGAAGATATAAACTTAATACCAATTGAAATATAAACTTGAAATATTGATCAAAAAGCCATTTAAAGTCAATTGTCCAAAATAAATAGTGGAACAAATAATGAATGATCAGTGAAATAGAGCAACTGATATAAAATATTCTCTTTATTTATAAAATCTATTTGCTTACCCAAGTTAATGCATTTGAACTCAATTACCTTATCATGCTATATGAATATCATTCAGATAAACATGAAGGTAAAGGAGAAAAATACTTGAGAAAGAGACATTCAATCGACTTGAATGCTCCCCCTCAAAGTATTACCAATATAGATAAACAAGACTTTTAGGTAAGTCCTCAATAAGAAAAGCCAAATCAATTAAGCATATAAAGAATGCCAAAACAATGAAAGCACAATAGTCATCAAGATAAGATATGGAAGTTAATATTAACAAGATGACTTTTTTAATCCATATAAAAGAGAGAGATAAATAATAAAGACACTTGCATACACTCTCATAAATCCTTCACAAATAAATATCATGACCTCAATCAATAGGATATGAAATAGAAGAAAATATGGGTCCATGATGATCTAGGTATACGACATATTACGGGGTATAAATGAATTGAATCAATTATTTGCTTCCCCTCAAAATATGCGTCTAGTTCCAAAGCACTTATAGCATAAAATATATAACTAAAGGATTTGAGGGTAAATCGACTATGGATTTTTCTCCTTGCTCAATGCATATAAGGCTACAATATCGTCAAAAGATAATAATATCATCTTTAGTCAAGAAGAGATATCCAATTAATAGCCGCTAAAGATGAAAAATTAGAAAATATTCCAATTAAGCACGTATAATCAAAAGATGGCATACATTAATCTATATAGAAGGATCTCATATTTAAATATGATAGATCAATGTATGTTATCCTTTGAGAAAATGTTATCATAAAAAAGAACAAAGTCAATTAAGAACAATCATGATGATAGACAGAATATTGCTCAAAAATAAAATAAAAATAAAACTCAAATATCATGTCCATGATTATCTAATTAAGAAAGAATCAACCAATTTATTACTTTACATGGACTAGGTATGTTTCACCATATATGTACCCATCAACGGGTAAAATCCAAACCTTGCTAATGGTAAATAATAATCCATAAAGTTCAAATAGCAAAGGCCCATATGTGAAAATCTATGAGTAGTCAAAGTAGAGTAATAAATTAGTTTGATAATCACATAGTAAGATAATATAGGACTACTCAACCATTAGGATCTTTTATCAATAAAAATAAACAAATTGAACATGATCCAACAAATCTCATAAAGAAAATCCCAAATCCATAGTTATAATAAAATCTCATAAATCAATAAAAAATATAGAAAAGAGTCATTTTCATTAAATTATTGCAAATATGATCAAAAAGAGATGTAAATGATAATACGATAAATCATGACTCAGAATGAAAAAAATTTAAGAGATACTAATGACTAGTATAGAAGAAAGTTAAAGTAAGGAAACACAAACCTCTTTTGAAAAACAAGATCAAATCAAATGTTTGCCAAACTAGTTTTTAGAGAACTAGACATACGTATCTAAAATAGAATACAAATTACATCAAGACAATTTATACATCTTGTTTTTGGAAACTAGCATATCATATATAGATTGAAACGGGAAAAAAATAGCTAGAAGAGTGAATGTGAACATAGATTATATAGCTTAACAATATATCATAACTAAGCAAGCTACATAACTAATTAAGATTAATGAGGTAAGTCATTAACAAGATAAAAGTGCTCATTAAATCTTAAGTCACAAACACTAAAGATACTTGCTTAAGCATAGAGTTCACAATTAAGGGCATACATTATGAATGATCAAAATAATTTATAGACTCTTTACTAAGTAATGATAAGAGCAAGAAGATAGCAAACAAAAAGAACTAACTCTTATCAAATATGGCTGAAAAGATATTCATAAAAATAATAAAATAAATCTCTTTGCCAAGTATTGAGATTGGTCCAGGATAATGAAATAATAGATCGATCTAGAGAATGCAAAATATTATAGCCATTATGACATAAGCATATTCTCTAGAAATAGAAGATCTCAACATAAAGCTCAAACCATAGTAGCTAAATTCATGAGAAATATGATGTAACAATTACATGTATTCTCATGTGCTACAAAAACATCATTGGGCAACAATAATTTTAAGAAAGCATAGTATCCAAGGAATGAACAATGAAAGATTATTAAGATCAAGAAAGCTAGATGTGCTAAAGATATCAAGAAGTACATTTTTCAAAGAGCTTTTATAGTGCATCATAGTAAATTATAAAGATACAAACTAGAAAATATGCACTAATTAAGGAGGTAAATTTAACATGCAAGGTAAAGTACAAAACTTTGTGATCCTTAATAGAACATCCATAATTAGTCATGAGCAAGACATTAATAAATATTTTCTCTCAACATCCTAACTTAAGGGTATATATAAAACAAATAAATATCAAAAGTTAGGAATCATTTATATATATGAAACTATATATATCACGAATAGGCATACATGAAAAGATCAAAAATCAATTAAGAACATGTATCCATAATGCCAACCAAAAATTCAAGAAGATATCAGCAAAAGAAGACTTTAAGGAAGAAGCTAATTGATTCAAGAAGCACAAATTTTGGTCAAAGGAATCAATAGCTAAAGTATGAGATAAGCACAAGTTTGAAGGTAACAAGTATAATTAAATACTCTTCAAGTCAATATAAAACTTTAGCTTAACTCATATGCCCACATAAAGATATTTATACAAAAATATATATCAACATAAGAAATACATAATCTACATGTAAATGAAAATTTAATGAATATAGTCATCTATCCTTAATGAATGTTTAAAAAACTATCATAAATTCAAAACACATATAATAAGCTTTATTAGGCAAAGTCATAATTGATTCATAAGAGGTTTAATCAAAATAAAATATGAGAATCAATAATAAATATATTATATAAGCACAAGGTTAAAATGGAAGTATAAGTGTATACTTGTCAAGTGATAAGAAGCTTGTGCTAAACACATATATGCACAAATACCGATTAATATAAATATGACATATTAAAAACAAATCGACAGAAAAAATAACTATCTCAAAAACTTTAAAGACGAAGAGTTAAAATCATATTAACTTAAATCAAAACCAAGCTCCTATGGACTAGAGTGATATGCATGCTTTATAAATAAAGATTAAGAATAACGAGCATACATATATAAATGTGTCACACAAATAGAAAATGAGTGTTAAACTACATAGTGTGAACTAATCATTTAAGCTGAGTAACTAGTCATGCTAGATAAAAGAATTAATAAGAAAATTAGCTAAGCATGCTAGTATTATATCTCACATTGATTTATATAAAAGGCAACTAAAGGATATCAATGTGAGCTAGCAGCAAGACATCAAGAGAAACATGCTAGATTCTATAAATATAAATAATTTAAAGATAATCGTTTAGCATGTTACCAAAGTGGCTCTAGTGGCCACGCTTGTGTTGGTGTAATTGCTTGGAAGATGACCTTTGAGCTTTGCAACCACCACACGCTCCTCGGTGCTATGTCCAGATATAAGAAGCTCCACATACAACATTAGGCGAAGACTTTAGTATCCAAATAAACTTGGATCCACATTTATTAGCTTTATGGACCCATATACTATTTACTCTAGCATTGGTAGAAAAACTCCTACGAATAGGACAGGTTAAGCTCATGTGTCCAATGCGAGAGCAATAGAAGCACCTAATACTAGTGTGTGCATATGTATCAGAATGAGTATGATTATGAACATGTGACATACTAGAATGATGAATATTTCTAGAGTGAGCATGCATGAATTTGGTCTTAAGAATATCATGTTCTAATAGCAAATCATCATGCAAATAAGTAAGAGAATCAAATTTAGCATTTAAAGCATAATTCTTTTTTTCAAATAAAGCAATTCTAGAAATAAAATTATTATTTTGTTTCTTTAAAGAGTCAATAGAAGAATTATGCAAATGATTTAGCTCATGTGTTTGCCTCTTAAGATCTTCTATTGATGAGGAAAGAGATTTGATTTTCAAGATTAAAGCCTCATTCAAACTCTTTAAAGAAACGCATGACGAGTTTTGAGAATCAAGTCTAGATAATAAATCATTATTTTTATTTCTCAATAACTCATTAGCTTCTTCTAAATGAACAACCTTTTCAGAAAATTCTTCATTTGTAAAATGAAGGTTATCAAGAATCTCTAAGGATTGTCTAGCCATGGCTTTCCACTTAGAGCATTTCTTGCATTTAGAAGAAACATGATTGTCCATGCTACTAGAAGTAAAACCCTCTTTATCGGAGGAGGAGGAATACGATGCCATAAAAAATTAACAAGGATCTACTCTAAGGATGTTAAGCCTAACAATAGAGTCCTTGCTCTGATACCAATTGTAGTAACCCTAGAGGGGGGTGAATAGGGTCAAGCTAACTAATCAAGCACTTAGCACACGCTAATAGGCAATTTAAAACAAAATAAGTGCAAGAGAAAAAGCAACAACAATACTGACACATGATATATCTTGGTATTCTCCCAAGGGGCACTCCAGTCCCGGAACTCTCTTCGACTTTAATCCACTATTTGAGTAAATAGTTACACACAAGTTTGGATCCGAAGAACTCGTCAACTTCAACACGAGTTTGGATCCGAAGAACTCGCCAACTTCTTACACGAGAGCTTTAGTCCGAAGGCCTCTCCGACTTCAACCGAGAGTTTGGATACAAAGACTCTCCGACTTCAACCGAGAGTTTAGATCCAAAGACTCTGCAACTTCAACCGAGAGTTTGGATCCGAAAACTCTCTAACTTCAACCTTTCACAATAGATTTTGATTTTCTTATACAACAAGATGAAGATCTTACTTTTCAACTCAATAACTCTAACACAATTTATGGATGGAAAATGAAAGCTTTGTAGAGTTGTTTGTGGATAGGCTTTGGTGGTTTAGAAATTTTTAGGCTCAAAATATCAACCTTGAATGAATGGGTTCAGGGCTATTTATAACCAAAGTATTAAAAAGAGCTCAAAGGCAACTTTTCAGTCAGCGATCGGTATACCGTCGGCACGAACCGGTATACCGTCAGAATATCGGTCTGGAATTACAACGGCTAGAAATATAGCCGTTAGGATCATTACATGTTCAAAATCCGACCGTTGGATTTTTAACTTAACTGAATCGGTATACCGTCGGTCTAGATAGGTATCCGTCGGTATGTCAATTTTGTTTAGCGCTTCGAGCTCTTGGAGTTGCAGACGGTAGCCTTCTTCAGTAGTCAGCTCGCTGGCTAGGGCTACCCGAAGAGAAAGAATCTGGATTTCTAGGGGAAGAGCTGCTTCGCTCCCATAAACCAAAGAGAATGGCGTACTGCCTGTTGGAGTCCGGACCATTGTACGATAGGCCCATAGACATTCACCGAGCTTCTCGTTCCAATCGCACTTGTTTGAAGGCACGAACTTCTTGAGAAGTTTTATAATGGTTTTGTTGAAGGCTTCTGCTAGCCCGTTAGCCGCTGGATTATAGGCAGTAGAGGCTACGTTCTGGATTCGATTCTTATCGCAGAACCGATAAAATGCATGGCTTGCGAACTGTGGAACATTATCATGGATGATCCTGCAAGGTAGGCCGAAGCGGTAGATGACGTGATGTTTGATGAAACTGATCATGTTTGACGTCTTTACTTCGATGAGCGGTATAGCTTCCACCTATTTGGAGAAGTAATCGGTTATGGCTAGGATGAACTGATGTCCCTTGGAGGATGGCGGGATGATTGGTCCTATGACGTCCATGCCCCAAGCTTCAAATGGCCAAGATGCTGCCGTCGGGTGTAGAAACTTTGAAAGTTGATGAATGAAATCGGCGTGGAACTGACAAGCTCTACAACTCTTTGCATATTCAACAGCATCCACTATCATTGTGGGCCAGTAATAACCCATTCGTTTGAGGCGATCTTATAATTTGGTGCCTAGTTGATGTGTACCACAAACTCCATCGTGTGCCTCCCGGAGTGCATGTTTGGCTTCTATGTCTGATAAGCAGCGTAACAGTAGCCTGTCGTAAGAGCGTCGGTACAACATCTTGGTAGATGTGTCGTAGTAAAATTTGAGGGATCGTCTTTGGATGGATACTGCTTCCTTCGGATCCTCGGGGAGGATTCCATAGACAGCGTAGTCTATGAAGGAAAATCTCCAGTCTTTAGCATCGACGTTTGTTTCTGCTGCATAACTGTGATGAATATGCAAGGCATCTTTCACACATAGTAGTTCTCGACTAGACACTGTGATCGACTGCTGGGTATTGATAGGAAGATCAAGGAAGCAGCGAGACCGGCTAGAGCATCTGCTTCTATATTCTGTAGTCGAGGTACGTGCTCGATGAAGAATCCAGTAAAAGTAGACGCCAACTCGATTGTTGCTCTGTGGTAAGGGATGAGATCTTTGTAGCGAACTACGTAATCCCCTCGGACCTGACTAACTATTAGCTTGGAATCGCCGTAAGCCTCTAGATAGTCAACTCCCAGTTGCTTCACCAGTTGTAGGCCGATTATTAGGGCATTATATTTGGCCACATTGTTGGCGTATGGTTCCACGAGAGAATATGCATGATGTATAACCAGTTGATCAAGTGACACGAGCACGATACCTACTCCAGCCATGATGTTTCCTTTGGGCCCTGTTCTTGATATGCCATCAAAGAACATTTGCCAAATAGGGATTTCTTTAGTTGTAGTGTTAGACTCCACCACTTCGTCGGGAATTTCGTTGTAGAGTTTGGACGACTCCGGCACCGGATGAGCTGCTAGAAAATCAGCTAATGCTTGGCCTTTTACTGCCTTTTGAGGGACGTAGATCATATAATATGGAGTCAACAGCATTGCCCATGTAGCTAAATGGAAATTGAGAGAACCCAATTTAGTCATGAGTATTCTGAGAGGGTTGACTTTAGATATGATGTGGATAGTCTGCCCAGACACGTAGTGGCGTGTCTTCTGGATGGCAAATACTTGAGCAAGGCATTCCTTCTCCACCGGTGTGTATCTGTGTCCGGCACCCACCATTGTACGACTGAGGTAGTAGATTGCCTGCTCATGGCTGCCTTCATTCTTCTGAGCTAAGAGGGCACCAAGAGAATGGTCCATAGCGCAGACATATAGTAAGAAGGACTTCCCCATTATTAGAGCTACCAATACTGGAGGGCTTGTAAGATACGCCTTGATGTCGTCGAACGTACGTTGACATTGTTTAGTCCAGACGAAAGATACACCTTTCTTCATGAGCTGGGTGAAAGGTTGACACCTTCCAGAGAGGTTTGAAATGAATCGTCTGATGTAGGCTAGCCTTCCTTGTAGTCTGTGTAGCTCTTTGAAGTTTCTTGGGGGATGCATGTCAAGAATAGCCTTTACTTTCTCCGGGTCCAGATATATACCCTTTGAAGTGATGACGAAACCAAAAAACTTGCCGCTGGAGACTCCCAGGAAAGACTTGGTTGGATTCATTTTGAGTTGGTATGCACGTATTAGTTCGACCACCGTTCTCAAGTCTTGGAGGTGGTTGCCCTTGAGATGACTTTTGATTGCGATATCGTCTACGTAGCACTCCACAGTTTTACGCAAATGATCGCAAAAAATTGTGTTCATGGCTCACTGGTATGTCGTCCCTGTATTCTTTAATCTGAAGGGCATCACCGTATAGCAGTATGCCCCCAACGGTGTTCGAAAAGATGTGTGCTGTTTGCTATTAAAATCTTTTGATGAAATTTCAATACAAACAGAACAGTGTTACAATGTAGGACTTAGACGTAGTCTTAGGAGTACACTTTTGTTTATCTGGGTCCCTTGTGTCGATGGAGCGAGTGGTAATACGTTGACTCCGTTGACGATCTGACGACGGTTATTGGTTCTCTGAAGGTCTGAGTTGCTCTGGGTGCTGGAGCTTGCGAGGAGGAAAAAGGCGTTGAGTGTCTGTATCTGCCTCGGTGGTTGTGCGATGTCTCTGTCTGTCTATGTATGTTCGTGTCTGGAAGAAGGAAATAATCCCTCTATTTATAGTCTGCAGGCTGGCTGCTCATGCGCGCATATGTAGGATGTGCCTGGACGTGGGGACGCCACGTGGTGATTGTTGATGGAGGCACATGGACGAAGCGTCCTGATTGAGGAGTTTAATTCTTCATGCTACTGTTGTGGGCTGGTACGTAGCAGGGGGAAGAATCTTTCTGTTGCTGAGATCTTGGGTGAATCGAGTCAAAGGACACGTGTCGTAGGCCCATGGCTCGGAGATCTCAG
This sequence comes from Iris pallida, assembly GCA_029216955.1. Lineage (NCBI taxonomy): Eukaryota > Viridiplantae > Streptophyta > Magnoliopsida > Asparagales > Iridaceae > Iris > Iris pallida. The sequence goes on along the minus strand of JANAVB010017348.1, from coordinate 17,154 downwards.
ATTTGGTAGAGAATGATCTGGTAGGATGCGCCTGGGATTGGGCACATTAGGAGACTTTGGCCCGTAACCTTTGGGAGTCACGAACCATTCGGGGCGCATGGCTTTTGAGGTGCATGCGAGGCTTCAGTAGTGACTTTACTTCTGTCTTTAGGGATCAGAGAAAAGTCTGAGGTGCATGACTTTTGAGGCGCATGCAGAGCTTCAGAAGTGACTTTACTTCTGTCTTTAGGGATCAGAGAAAAGTTTGAGGTGCATGGCTTTTGAGGCGCATGCAGAGCTTTGGGCGCATGGCTGCGGAGGCGCATGCGAGAAGGTTGGGCGGCCACGTGGCTTGTAACCGTCGGAGGGGAGAAATGATGATGCTGACGTCGGCGACTCTTTATCTTCTGCAAAAGCTGTCAACTGTTCAGTCCTCGGGGGACGTGCTGCCAACTCTGTCAGACTTCAGCATTTAATGTTCTTGACAGGTGATGGAATGTTGAGTGGGCGCATCGATCGGCGTTCCACTAGGTGTGTCACGCCCCGACCCGGGAAATCGCTCATCCTCGCTAGATTTTACCCGAATCATCGTCCTCACTGGGGCGTGATGCCGCACGAGCCTGGAATTGCGCTCATGCAAGGCAAGATAACAGGTTCATATAGAACTATCTCAAATCGATAACATAAGCAGCGAAAGGAAAACATAGTATAACATAAGAATCTCTTTTATTGATTTTGAACTGAGGATTACAAAGGCTCTTAATAGCCCAACATATATGCCAATTGGCTACAACGCTCATGATCTCTCTAGCTCACAAAGGATTACATTGTTCCATACATTATGTCTCTTTATAGCCACCAAGTAGTCTTCGGCCGAACATCTCCATGTCACAAGTCCGAACGCCTATGCGGAAGCTCCTCTTGAACGCCAAGGACTCCATGCCTCGGCACGTCCAAGACAAGCTCCGCCCCGAGCCGATCATAACCTGACTTGCACATAAACTAGTGGGGGATTAGTGCTTTCGTCCTCGCTTCGTACTGATCAAGAACCGCTCGCACCAAACCAAACACTTAATCCATTTAGTGAAACATGCATCTTAATTTGTGATCTTTCTATTTAGCCTTAGGATCGATTTCATGGCAACACTTAAACATAGCACATTATCGTAAATGTGTCCCAAACCGTGTTCCTGCAGCAGATACATTTAGACGTAATCTGAAACATAAACATAGTGATTAGTGCTCATCCCGTCCCATTTTCTTTAGCCTGCAGTGGTTATAACTTAACATAAGCAACATACGAATCACGAAACCGACCAATCATAAACGTAAACATATGCATAATGGATGGCAGGCACTGCGCCTGCACCCAACTCTCATCTCAGCCCATCGGCCCTATCTATATGAAGGTCACGGTATTTCGCACCGTAATGGACTTGGCATCTTATATGTGTAAGCCTAAGATCGCTTCGATACGGGTTGCTAGCCCAATATTCGAAGGATCACAAACTTACGGATATCATAGCTTATCACAGCACTGGATGGTCGCAATCCGTCCGAATGTTGTGCACCATAAATATCACACATAATTCCCTCCTAGGCCGAACGGTCCCGGCGCCCCAGCGTAACCGTTCGAGGAAAGCCGTACCCGTGCACGGGCCATCCGAGTCTATTGACCATGCAATACGTACCATATTATACAATCCATAGCATACCTACCGATCTCGTATTCCATAAACATAGTCTCACACATAAATGGTTTCCCGTGCCATAAACGGTTTCCCGTGCCATAAACATAATCTACCATTCATATGGGGAGCTCCGTCGGCGTTATGCCCCAACACATCCATATTGATGCACGACGCCCAACGGCTTAGACATCTCGTACTCATATTCAGCGCGTACCATTCGTAAGTTGTTCTCATAGCCTAATTTCGTAGTTACTTAGTCTTTTCGTACATGAGTGCCCGAGGACACGCTCAGCGCCGTATTCAATATTCTATGCCTAGTGTTCAATGTTCTCGGAGCCGTATATATGATGCACATCTCAATATCATCTTTCAATGTTCTACCATCATTTCCCTACTGCGACTCGTACACTTGATGAACGTCGCTTCAACTGTTCGATTGTTCAATGTTCTACCTTAGTGTTCAACGTATATTTAAATCTTTCATCGCCGAGCCACGCTCGCTAACTCGATAACATCTTACGCATACCATAACATATTTTATTAGACGTGAAGGAATAGGGAGAGAGTCAAGAACCCGTCCACCTTAAGCCGATACGCCTTGCCGTTTCGCCGATTGAAGCATCTCGCTTCCATAACTCGATCGCATAGCCAACTCTCAAACATAGCCATTCCTTTGAACTACTCGGTTGACTTGGCCTATCACGCCCATACCATGATCCGTAACCCAGCATAAAGGCATAGCCTGCACACCAGATCAACTAACATTAGCACTTGCTTGACGGGACTTATCATTTGCATCGATTCGATTCATAGATTCCAACCGACTCAAAGCTTACCCTTGGCCAACGTATCACTTGCATCATTTTGCATCGATACCTCATCGGGTCAACGCAACTCTTCGAGTCAACGACTCATCGTAATGCACCTTACGGAACGGGGCATTACATAATATACCACTCAAAACAAGGTTCGTCCTCGAACCAAAACCAACACTTAATCCAAGTGCCTCGCATAGATCGCTTCACGATCTCGTGCTACTATCGTTGAATCATATAACTTAGTTTGGATCATACACATATTTTAGGCGTCCCACCAATATATGCATTTCAGCCAAGCTCAGTTGTAGGATATCGGGACAACTATCAAGCTCAACTTAAATCCTCAAACATCCATCGGTCCGTACTCGACTTAGTCATATCTTAGCGCCTATTCCCAAAACACTCCTCGTATGTGTATTCCATAACATGCGATCATCTTTCAACATCTTATACATAACTTAATTCAACCATAACTTCGATCTCATAAGTTTCTCGCCTGTCATCTAACACTCGCATTGCATCAAGTCATTGCGCATCCAATCACAACAATTCTCTGTAACGCCTGTTCGCCCAACCGTTTGCCTATCTCTCATATAACTCAAGTCTTTCATCCAATCTTTCATAACATTTAGCCTTAACGACATGGACTAAGTCCAATATGTCTAAATTCTTTTGCCTATCATTTGCACTATGTCTCGGACACAATTATCCTAATACGACCCACGTTCTCAGACTGTCTACGCATCACTTCTGGGGCTACCCCCGCTAGGTAACTTATCCAGACATCATGCTCGCGCTCTCCCGACACACAAGAGGTCAACTTGAGTCTACGATGCTCAAAGGCAACAATCTTTCCGACCCAAGGTCTCTCACGATACGCTCGTCTCTGATTCTCGATCGAGTATGAATCCTTTACTCAATATTCGATTCAATCCGACTAGTTTATTTCATACATAGATCACGCTCAACACACATAGCCTAATCGTTACTCAAACCGATCTACGACACAACTCTTAGGGTCGTTCCACTATACGTCGCTCTCGCGCATTGCAGAATCCTTGCAATCGCCTTACCGTATCACTATACTAGGCACGTTCCTCAACATATACTCGATCATTCCTTATCCTCAATAAAATTCCTTATGCGACTTCTTTAGGGTTATCCTATGGGACTTCAACATTTACTTGATTTGGCGGTCAAGTCTTCTAGGGTCACCTGCCCCGAAACTACGCTCGATAATTGAAGATCATCAACGAGGGACAGTTACAATGAACCATGCTATACTTATCGTGGAGCCAAATCAATTTCCGACACTTCCTATGGGACTTTACCCAATCCGACATACTTTACCAATCCGCAATTTATCCATTCCCCCGTGCAACTGATGCGACGCTGCTACTCGAATCACTCGTATACTACCGTCAACAATATCGCACAATCCTCAATTTCACCTTCGCATCAAACCACAAGTCCATATCAAATTTGCCACGCCTTGCAAGTTTAATCATCCCCGCTGGATGAATCACCATACCAACGCTCACGCGGAATGATCACCCTAATTTGGCGTGACGCATATGCGATGCTGGAATTGCACTCGTTCAAGACAAGAATGTCAGCATAGTGGTGATCTGCGAAGCAATCCATACACTTTCGTTTTCTTCCGAGTAACATCCATCGACTCTCAAATTCCCCGAAGCATTCCTACCGTTATCATCCCAATTGCCATAACTTAACTTTCATCCTATTCGTCCAACAACAATGCTCAACGTAATTTTTGTTCATTCGATCAGAGTATCCCCGAGTTATTGCATATCGTCTTTGATACGCCTCAATACCATCGTCGATATGCATAACTTGAACATCTTCCTTTCTCATAAGCTCAAACCCGTTGCAATTATTGCCATTATCCGAACTCGAGTACGAATCAAGTCTTGCACTTATCAAGATTCATCCAGTTGTAACTACTTAACATCATCGCGACACAATTTCAAATTCACATATCCATTCTCATATCCCTAATTCGCACTTTCAAATCGTGCTACCGACTCCTCGTGCTAACTCAAATTCGTTCGTACGATTTCTTCGTACCTATTCAACTCATTCCGAATAAATCTTCATACTAACTCAGCATAAGTTCGACCGGGTCGACTATTTCCTCAACTTAACATTCCTTCGCTATGCTCAGCCTATCATTCGACTTACGCTTAACGAATCCTCGCCCGACGTATCCTCCGTGGATATGACTTCGCACATAATCGTTCAACTCAATTCCTCAAGGCATACTCGCATTGACTTCTCTCAAGTCATTCCCACTCGAGTCTCGGTACTACTCCATCCGTTGAGGACAAACCTATCGTAACAACATAATCGTCTCGACGAAGTCTATCACAAGTCACCAACCGGCTTAACATAGATATCGCTAAGTGGTATCCCATATACCACTCTGGATCGAGCCTATCTTTATCGATACGATACTTTGCTATACTGATCGCATAATTGGTATTGCATATACCACTCAAAATCGAGTCATTACTCGACATCACACTTCGCATAGGTCCGACTTCTATCTCAACTTAACAGTCCCATATGGCGATCCTTCCGATCCCAGCTCTAACGTTAGCTCAAGTTTGACACACATTCAATCTAACCGTGTCATGGCGATCATATCGATCACACCCGCAACATTCGCTTATTCAAAGCTCAATGCGACATATGGCCAACATACACGTTCGCCTACTCGATCTCGACTTAGCAACCAACTCGACTCGTACAATCGCATCCGCGATCTTTCAATCTCGCTCATTGCAACAACTCATTCTCGATACTTAAGGTCATTACTCAATCTCGCTTAACATATCGCTATCCATCCGCATAGCCATACAACACGCATCATACCATATCGACTCGTTGCACCGATGCAATGAACGATCCACGACTTTGCTGCACTCCGTGCAACCGATAACACATAATCACTCGCATAGCCACATAATAGGTATTGCCTCATATCTCGATTCGTTGCACTTCGTGCAACCAACAACACGTATCTCTTCGCACTTCGTGCGACAACAACACATAACTCCTCGTACTTCGTGCGACCAACATCACATAACTCATTGCACTTTATGCAACCAACAACACCATATTCGTTGCACTTCGTGCAATCAATGACTCATAACTTTCTTACACTTCGGGAAACCATAATCTCGTAATCCGTTGCACTTCGTGCAACCAACACTCCATAACTCGTTGCACTTCGTGCAACCAACACTCTCCGATGGCACCCGGAGATAGCGTGATAGTCACGACATACTTATGGCAGACGTACTCACTTAATATAGATTTATTGTATAGAACATCCAATGTAGCATCGAGCAGATCCATGAGCCATGCGGTTGCGGAAACAACTTAGAGTCAACTGAATTCGATAGCGAAGCAACTGAGGGTCAAAGAGATTCTCGCACGGTCCAAAGGATGGAGCCGCTCTGATACCAACTTGTCACGCCCCGACCCGGGAAATCGCTCGTCCTCGCTAGATTTTACCCGAATCATCGTCCTCGCTGGGGCGTGATACCGCACGAGCCTGGAATTGCGCTCGTGCAAGACAAGATAACAGGTTCACATAGAACTATCTCAAATTGATAACATAAGCAGCGGAAGAAAAACATAGTATAACATAAGAATCTCTTTATTGATTTTGAACTGAGGATTACAAAGGCTCTTAATAGCCCAATATATATGCCAATTGGCTACAACGCTCATGATCTCTCTAGCTCACAAAGGATTATATTGTTCCATACATTATGTCTCTTTATAGCCACCAAGTAGTCTTCGGCCGAATATCTCCATGTCGTAAGTCCGAACACCTATGCGGAAGCTCCTCTTGAACGCCAAGGACTCCATGCCTCGGCACGTCCAAGCCAAGCTCCGCCCCGAGCCGATCATAACCTGACCTGCACATAAACTAGTGGGGGATTACTGCTTTCGTCCTCGCTTCGTACTGATCAGGACCCGCTCGCACCAAACCAAACACTTAATCCATTTAGTGAAACATGTATCTTAATTTGTGATCTTTCTATTTAGCCTTAGGATCGATTTCATAGCAACACTTAAACATAGCACATTATCGTAAATGTGTCCCAAACCGTGTTTCTGCAGCAGATACAGTTAGACGTAATCTAAAACATAAACATAGTGATTCATGCTCATCCCGTCCCATTTTTCTTAGCCTGCAGTGGTTAGAACTTAACATAAGCAACATACGAATCACGAAACCGACCAATCATAAACGTAAACATATGCATAATTGGTGGCAGGCCCTGCGCCTGCACCCAGCTCTCATCTGAGCCCACCGGCCCTATCTATATGAAGGTTATGGTGTTTCGCACCGTAATGGACTTGGCATCTCAATGTGTAAGCCTAAGATCGCTTCGATACGGGTTGCTAGCCCAATATCCGAAGGATCGCAAATTTACGGATATCATACCTTATCACAGCACTGGACGGTCGCAATCCGTCCGAATGTTGTGCACCATAAATACCACACATAATTTCCTCCTAGGCCGAACGGTCCCGGCGCCCCGGCGTAACCGTTCGAGGGAAGCCGTACCCGTGCACGGGCCATCCGAGTCCATTGACCATGCAATACGTACCATATTATACAATCCATAGCATACCTACCGATCTCGTATTCCATAAATATAGTCTCGCACATAAACGGTTTCCCGTGCCATAAACGGTTTCCCGTGCCATAAACATAATCCACCATTCATATGGGGAGCTCCGTCGGCGTTATGCCCCAACACATCCATATTGATGCACGACGTCCAACGGCTTAGACATCTCGTACTCACATTCAGCACGTACTATTCGTAAGTTGTTCTCATAGCCTAATTTCGTAGTTACTTAGTCTTTTCGTACATGAGTGCCCGAGGGCACGCTCAGCGTCGTATTCAATGTTCTATGCCTAGTGTTCAATGTTCTCGGAGCCGTGCACATGATGCACATCTCAATATCATCTTTCAATGTTCTACCATCAGTTCCCTGCTGTGACTCGTACACTTGATGCACGTCGCTTCAACTGTTCGATTGTTCAATGTTCTACCTTAGTGTTCAACGCATATTTAGATCTTTCATCGCCGAGCCACTCTCGCTAACTCGATAACATCTTATGCATACCATAACATATTTTATTAGACGTGAAGGAATAGGGAGAGAGAGTCAAGAACCCGCCCACCTTAAGCCGATACGCCTTGCCGTTTCGCCGATTGAAGCGTCTCGCTTCCATAACTCGATCGCATAGCTAACTCTCGAATTTAGCCATTCCTTTGAACTACTCGGTTGACTTGGCCTATCGCGCCCATACCATGATCCGTAACCCAGCATAAGGGCATAGCCTGCACACCAGATCAACTAACATTAGCACTTGCTCGATGGGACTTATCATTTGCATCGATTCTATTTATAGATTCCAACCGACTCAAAGCTTATCCTTGGCCAACGTATCACTTGCATCCATTCGCATCGATACCTCATCGGGTCAACGTAACTCTTCGAGTCAACGACTCATCGTAATGCACCTTGCGGAACGGGGCATTACAAGGTGCATGGGGCCGTATGAGGGCGCATGCTTGTGAAGCGCTTGGTGCTGATGGGCGTGTCTGTTTGATGCGCGGTCTGGCGGCACATCCTCTCCGCTTGACCCATCTTTATTGGTGCAACTGCTACGTTCTTCGAGTGCTTTAAATAGCCGTTTTTGACTTGGCTGAATTCGAAGCGTCAGGTTCATCCATTTAATGCAAATTCATTGCATGGGATTCGGAGAGCCAGCCACTTGACACATAGGTTTGATTTGCCTGGCCTATAAATAGTGGCATAGAGAGAGTTTGCTTCTTGTTCTCTCACGTCCTCCCGAAGTGAATTTGTTTGCTCGAGCACATTCTGTTGACAAGATGCTCCCGAGGGTGAAGATGCGACGTAATGTCTTCATTGATGCACTTGAAGATGACTGTTACATCCAAAAGTCAGAGTCGAGGGCTTCCGAGGCAGGCGGAAGGTGCCTGTTGCATCCAAAGATCAGGATGCTCGAGTCTCGTCTCCATTATGCTCAAAAAGCCACAAATCGGAATTGCGGTGCTGCAGCATTGGAGGCTCTTTTTTCTGTCAGAGTGGGTGTTGCCCATTCTGGTTGTGTTGAAAGCTGCTTCTTTAGCCGTGGTTTTGATTGCGGTCTTCCTTGGTCTTTGGAGGCTCTTTCGAAGCCTCCCCTGGCCACAGGTTGATTTACGGTGCTCTTCTTTTCCTTGGTTTGGGGAGCTCCTCCTCCAGCTAGAGGGTTGATTGCCACCCTCGTTCTGCTCAATAAATGCTTCATTAGTCGAAGCATTGGATGGCGCATATGCTGACACTTCATGATGCGTCTGGCTGGAAGGGTAGCACATAACTGAGCTGCTGAAGGGATGCACATAACTGAGCTGCTGAAAGGATGTGCCCGGCTGAGAGCGCATGGTGGGATGCGCCTGACTGAGAGCGCATGATGAAATGCGCCTGTTCAAGAGCGCATGATGACTACTGCGCCTGGCTGTAGACTTAGGGTCTTTTCTTTTTGTAGAAGTTCTCCTTTGTACAGCCTTTCTAGACATGTAATAGACTTTTATATGCAAATAAAAATCCTCTTTCAATGTCTATACTTTTGTTTTGCTGTGTCAAGTATTTTGTCTGAGCTCCCTGGTGCATGTAGTGTTTGGCGCATAGGATTTCTAGTCGTGAAATTCCATGCTTCTACAAGACCCCCTTCAAAGTTTTCAAAACTTTTTTGTCAAGTTTTGGAATACGTTGAATAAGAAGCATGGTGGTTAGGGTGCATGACTGTTCGGGCGCATGGATACTCCGCGCATCAGTGATGGGGCGCATGCTCCTCTCAGTTAATGCAAATGATAATGCCTCGATAACCAAAAAGATTAATGATGATCTTTTTGGATTATTTGCAGTTATCTTCTCGCAGAACTCGAGGCGGCGGCTGAGGTCATACTTCATTGGTTCACGCGTGCGACTGAGCCTATAAATAGGCGTGAGGTAAAGAGAGAGAGAGAGTTCTTCCTCTCTTTTGCTTTTGTCTTTTAGAGTTCTTCTTCGAAAAAATCCTAACTTTCTCCCTTCAAGGAATGGCTCCCAAGACTCCTCGTGGCGGTGCTGGCAAGGGAAAAGAGCCTGCAGAGTTCGCCGAGGAAGACGCTCCTGTCACCATTGTGACTCCGGCCGACGTTCGGCCTGCGGTGACGGGTGGGGTGGCGTCTTTTCCATTATTTTTTTGTTCAGGCGAGTTTTGGATCACACGGCTGAGTTGGTGTGCTCTAACTCTTTGTTGCCGAAGCGCATGGACCTCTGTCCTAATGATGTGCTGAGGTTTATTCCGCCGACGTGTATGGGTTTAGGCCCTGATTATGCGCCAAGGTTTAACTACTAACGCGCATGGGTTTACACCCTGATGATGCGCCGAAGCTTCATTGCTGACGCGCATGGGTTTACACCCTGATGATGCGTCGAAGCTTCACTGCTAACGCGCATGGGTTTAGACCCAAATGATACGCCAGACTTTTTGACACACTTTGTCTTCTTAGAGCTTCTTGTAGTGCCCCGCTCCTCGCGGTCCACTATGTAATACCTACGGCTTGCTGACTCAGTCTTGAACTGAGTATTTGGTAAAATCTTTGTCGGTATCGATTGATCACGGATGAAATGCAATGAACCTTTCCAATTGATGGATTGGCTTCAATTGAAATGAATCCAAGTGTTTTGCTGAATGTTTTTTTTTCACTGCTTGGTTTTGATGAATGCGTTTTCGTGTTGGTTTTCGATGATTGATTTTCATTGTTCGCTTTCATCGCATTTTGCATTCATTCCAAATCTTGAGAGAAAGAGACGAAGTATGCTAATCAACTGTTGGTGCCAATGTAGGCCGCGTGAATTGTTCGTGAACGGTACGTGAAGTCCCTCATTCTCTTAACTAAGATTCATCTCGGTGAGTTGCTTGAACCGGGTTTGCATTTATTTGTACGCCCTAATAAAAATGATCTCTACTCTACTCTGTTGTCTTGTCCTTGTGATCAACGATACCTCAATAACAAACGATAAGAAAAAGAATAAATGCTAACGAATGACTGCACATGAAATGAAATGTTATTGAATGCTATCGAATGACCGAATGAGAACTGAATGCAAATGAATGACCGAACGATTAAGGCTAGTCATGAACTGGTCGCTATCTGTCGTACTGCTAGGTTTTATCTGATAGAAAGAACAAGTCATGTATTGGTCTCGGATAACTTATTAACAAGGTAATAGTCTCTCGACGATTCTGGGGGCACCTGGGATCGATCGGCCTAGGAGAGATTATAATAGCACCCCGGGGTAAATGCTACACCTCGGGAATGTTGTGTCCTTAGCGACGAGCTAAACCATTGAGTCACAGCGGCTAATCATGGGGGACGGGCCCATGGACCACCATATAGTTAGGTCATGCATGTGAACAAATCCTTAAATGCAAACCTAACAATGAACGATAATGGTAAAGTATGCTTCCTATATTCATATATAAATTGTGCTAACTTGTTTTGTACAGGGATGACTGTCGGCGTTGGTAAGTTGGTTATGAATAGTTCTACTGTCATGTTCTTATGAATTGTTAAAAAAACCTAGACAAGTAGAAAGAGCACTAGTAAATATGTAGCTTCACATGTTGAATTAGTACAGATATTTGTGAGTTTCGGCGAAGAGCCGCTCGCCAGTACATGATGTGTGCTGACCCACGTTGTGGGCATCCTTTTTAGAAAGCAAAAGGAGACAGGAGGATTTCAAGTGAGGCACCGAAGCTCGTCTAGCCCAGTAGAGCTGTGGATCGCCTCGAAGCTTTCTTTCATTTCAAGTCAAGTTCAAGTTTCTTTTCCTTCTGAAGGTGTCTTTCAATTCCAGCTTGTAATAAAGGGATATCATGTATGGGCATTGTGGCAAATTTCAAAAGTGTGTTTCAAAGAGTATCATGTAGCCAAATTATAAGGCAAATCTGAGTTTGCAAAGCTTTGTACTTGTATTCCTATCAAGTTATCAATAAAATGAGTATTTCCATTTCAAATCTCTGTGTCCAACATTTGGTTTTCTGTAATGAATGGGTGCGTGCGTGTGTTTTGCTTAACTAATGGGTGCGTACGTGTGTTTTTGCTTGACTAGTTGTTTTTGTGCATGTATATGGCCTTGTGCAAGCGCAACTTAGGCTTGCACGGCATCACGCCTTAGCGAGGATGATCGATCCCGCAGGGATCCAGGCAAGACGGACGACCCTAACGGGATCGGGGCGTGACACTTCTTGCCTGACTTTTGTTTTTGTTGTGTCAGTGTTGATAACTATCCCTTTGTTGAATAAAGTCCTTCTGGATGCTTCTCTTTGTCAAATGGGAGTTGATTTTGACGAAGAGGTTATCAACTCCACGAAAGATGCTATCCTGCTGAATCAACCTCCTGAGAGAATGCTGCAAATCCAGAATTAGTCGTCGATTTTTCTCCAGAGTATGATGGAGAGCGGTAAACTAGAATCTGCTGAATCCGAGGATGTGACCTTCTTAAAACCTGCCTTTTTGTTCGGTGACCGACTGATCTCCACCGAGGCAAAGATACTGAAGATCAAAGAAGACTGGTTCTTCTCTGCGAAGGGCATGGTTCTGTATATGCGACAACTTGAACGCCAGTTGCCACTGACGGCCTTCTACCGTTTAGCTTCCAAGAGGAGGATGTCCTGGGAACTTACTCCTTCTCAAGGAGGGGCAGTGGGGGGTACTCTTTCGATTGATGCTACTTCGAATCAAAGGGATACCTTGGCCACCTCGTGAGCCAGACCCTCGTTCAGTTGCCGAACTTTGCGTCCTGGGAGCCTTTATAGTAAGGTCCCTAATGACACCTTTGCCTTTAGTGCTTCGACTTTGCAAATCGGATGCTAACATCGAGGGTCATGTATCCGAAAGGTAGCTTTAGGGTTGAAGGTTGGTGTCACCACATGCCGAAGTGGGACGAGTTGACCCTTTGGGTATTGTCAAAGTTCAAGACTGAGCTTAAAGAAATTGGGCTGACGGTCGCTATCCGTGCCACACAGGCTGACATGGATCTCAATAAGCATATGTTCCTTGCGCTTTGGAAATGTTCAATGCCCAGACTGGCACTTTCTTTACTCCAGTGGGAGAGTTGGGATTGGCTCTCCATGAAATATACGAGGTATCCAGGCTTCCCTGGGGCTCGAAACCGTACGAGGAATATTTCCATAAACGAAGAGATCCTTGTCTTGGAAAAGAAGGACCCGAAGATGATGGCTGTTTTCAAGGAGGTAGCGAGCCATCATTATCTGATGCAACGGAAGGACAAAGGCAAGTCTCAACCTCATGTGACTGCTTAGAGGGATTACGTCTTCAAGCAGGATTTGGCGGACTCCTCGAAGATCCGGTTTATGACCCCGCAAGGGCTGAAACCTGCGGAAGTAACTTCCAAAATGAGCCGACTAGACGAGAGGGCTCCCCGTTCAAATGAGAGTGGCGAAGACGCGTATAGCTGCTTCTGGCACTGTGTGCACCGGATGTCATCTAAGGCCGTGTTGATGGCATACTTGATGATATGGCTCCGGGATTGTGTGTTCGCAGGCGGATCAGGTTCCGTGGAGAGGGTACACCAGAACCCCATTTTGCCAACAGTAAAATTGGCTTTTGGTCGCCCTTTGGCTCTTCTCCCCGCGATGGTGTGTAACTTATTGCAGGGCTTGAGGACCTTTGCTGAGGTTGTGATCCGTAGGAAAGGTAGGAAAGACAACTTTCTCCGGGCCGAGCTACCATTCCATTATCTGATTGGATGATTGATTCTACATCATCCGAACGTGATGAGTCCAGGCCCGGAGGAGGATCACGTTGAAGGTGACGCTTTTATCCGCCGCTTCTACAAGAGGAAGTGGTTGCACACTGGCGTCCCTGTCTGTAGGAGAGTTTTGTCCTATCTTCAGGGATGGAAGATTGTCAATGTCGGTCCCATCTTCAAAGATTTCGAGGCTGACCAAGATTTGGATGACTCTGGTAAAGATGCGATTACTCTACCGAAATAGGGTTTTCGTTGGTTATAAAGTATTCGGCCTTCCCACTTGGTCTACCGTAACCAAAATAGGTGTTATCTGGTGCCATATCTGCCAAGCCAGTTTGCTCGCCAGTTTGGCTATACCCGGCTAATGTTACGGAATCCCAGTAACAGTCTGGGGTTTGTCGGGAGTTTGTTGGACGGAGCCTCGGGCTGGCAATATTACAATGTCGGGTGCACTGGTGTTCGTTTCACTACGCCAGTTCGCAACCTTCGGCTGCAGATCCTATATTCGGCCGTTAAGCTGTATTGCACCATGAATAATGTGTCTCCTGATTATGATAGGGAGACCAGTTTCATCATTGGAACTCACTAGAGGCTACGACGAATATGTTGGTGGCAGCTCGATTATATCGTCCACCAGAATTGGCAAAATATTGGGCTGCTGCTGTAGCATCAGTGAGAGATCTCCCTGCTGGAAAGAGACGGGCTGACGCAGAAGCCGGTTCATCTTTACCAAAAAGGCCGAGGAAAGTGATGACTCCAAAGGCTGCATCAATGGAATCAGTCCCTGCCGAGGTAAAGAGTCCTCCACAATCTGGCTCATCTTGTCATTTTGGTAACCTGTGCTTTTTTTCTTGTAGGGATCGTCGAAGAAGAAAACCCGTATTTCGAAACCGGGGTCAGTAAACGGAAGGAGGTGGCAAGCTCTTCTGATGAGTGCATTCCTCCGATGGTGACGTCTCCAATGGAGGAGAATCCTGAAGATGTTATTCCTACAGAGATTTTAGTATCTCCAGACTTTGTCGGAAGAGACACTGAGGTTGCAGCAACTTCCGGGATGGTGCAAGCCACCGTAGGGGCCTTGGACGTTGAGGGTCCTACGGACACAGGGCTTCCAATTGAGAAAGTGGAGTGGAGTTCATCGTCTTCAGATGACGTTCCTCCAAAAATGTATGAGCATGTTGTGGGGGCAACAGACGTGATTGAAACCGAGGAGAGGGTTGATTCCCCTCTTTGTCATGATGAGGGGAGGTCGGCTGCAGCGTTGCCGAGCCCTACCCCAGACTCAGCAGCGGAGGCTGAGGTGGCTGCCGACGGGAGGTGGCGACAGATCCCGTCCCTGTAGAGGGATTTGATGGTGATAATGAGACTCGTCCGCCGATCCTGACTTCGAAGGGGTCGAGTCAGGAGACAAGTGTTGATCTCACCGTTCTGCCGGAGGTGGAATGTCCCGTACTGCCTGCTGATAGTGCGTTGGGGACTGATGAGGTAGCCGCTGACGTCGGTGGTCCTTCCGAGTTTGAGAAGGGTAAGGGTTTGGCGGAGCCCTCTGTTGCTCCTTCTACTTGGGGTACTATATCGATGCCTCTCTCGGCTCCTTCTGTTCTTTTGGCTCCTCGGGCTAGTAGTCAAGTCCCCGTTGGGGAAGAGTCTGTTGATGCCGAGGTTCCAGCCTCGCAGGTTGAGGCCGACGGGCCTTCTTCCGCTCCGCTATCCAGAGTTGCTCCTCTGACTCCTGCTATGATGTCGCAGGTGCTAGCGGATGCAGATGAATATGTGAAGTTCATCATCGAGGTGGTGTATAAAATGCTGCAGAGGGGCATATCGGCCGTGATGGATGCAAATGGGAGCTTTGCAACGGCAAAAACTCTGGCACTTCCTCATATCAATCTGATACATTCCCACCAGGGCCATGATCATATGGCCGACATTCTGGAGGCCTCGGTGGCCGAGTTGGACCAGCGGCTTTCCGTGTTTCAGTGTATCTAGCGAAATGATCTCTCCGTCCTGATAGACGCGGAAAAGGAGAAGTTGATCGCTGAGACTGAGTCCTCTTATCAGGCCACCGTGAGTGTCTGGGAACGCGAAGTGGCTGAGGCTGAAGCTGCAGTAGAGCGGTTGTCTCAGTCCACGCAGGAGAAGGTGGAGTTGCGAGCTGCGTTGGACGCTAGTATCGCGGAGGTTGATGCCCATATTCACCGCCTTGAGGACCAGCGGGCCCGATTCCTATTAGATGCTGAGTGTGTCCAGGCTGAACATGTAGCATTTAAGAAGGAGGAAGCAGCTTTCATCCACCGGGCTCTTATCCTGGCTCAGCAGCGGCAACAGTTGGATGAGAAGCATGAGGATGACACTTCTCCTGAGGCCATAGAAGCGATGCGTCAAGAAGCTGAACACCGGGTCCTGGCGACTATGGAGACTCGAGCGACAACTTGAGACGTCGGATTGAAGAGCTTTTGGCCAACCCCGGGGATGTTTAGGGATTGTAGTCTCTTCTTTTTTGTGTATTTATAACTCTTGCTGGAGGGTGTAATCCTTTACTCTTTTTTGAAAATAAAGAATACAAAGCTTTTGTGGTGTGTTCATTTTTGCTGTCATGAACTTGATGATTTGTGTGGACCTATTATTTTTTGCGCACCTTGGTTTTTAGGTACAGATAATAAGTTTGAAAGAACCAACATGTTTGCTCAGAGGTGATATGGATATGGCAAATATGGGATTCAAAATGACGGAATCTTCCTACTCAGAGGTGTTATGGACGTAGTAGGAATGACTCTGGGAATACGCGGAAATACTCAGAGGTAATGTGGACGTGGAAGTTCTGCGATCCATGTACGACAACGCAGGGGTTGTCTGTATGGGATGTTTACTCAGAGGTAATGGATGTGGTAAACATGATGGGTAGCATAGTCTTACGGAGTGTAAGATTTCGCTTTGTAGGGCGTAGGGGAACAACTCAGAGGTAATGTGGACGTGGTTGTCCTTCTACTGGAGGATGCCACGGAACAGCTGGGTTCCGGAAGCATATGATTTTGTGGAAGGGAATTGTATGTTAGCCCTGATGATTGGGTCCACTGATCCTTTGTGGAAGTATATGTCTGAAAGATGTCAAGAGTAGTACTTCTTTAGGAACTTGCTGTTGATGGGCATCATGAACAAGTCCCCATTGGGTTTAGCGAGGCGGTAAGCACCGTTTGAGTATACCGTCTCTATGATGAAAGGTCCTTCCCACTTGGGCTCGAACTTTCCTGGTGTCTTGTGAGTCAACACCAACGACCTCATGACTGCCAGAACTAGGTCGCCTATTTAGAAAGTCCTTTGCTTGACCTTCTTGTTGAAAGCCTGTGATATACGGGCTTGGTAGAGTTCAATGCGTTGTTGAGCTAGGAGACGCTTTCCGTCAAGTGCCTCCAGTTCTCGCAGACGACGACGTTGATTGTCCTCTTCTGTGAGTTGGTTTGTGATTGCTACGTGGAGTGAGGGTATCTGGATCTCGAGAGGTAGTACCGCTTCGCTTCCGTAGACCAGGAAGAATGGTGTGTTGCCTGTCGGGGTCCGTACCGTTGTGCGGTAGGCCCAAAGGCATTCGTCGAGCTTTTCGTCCCAGTCGCGTTTGTTGGATGACACGACCTTTTTGAGTAGCCTGACGATAGTCTTGTTAAACGCCTCGGCCAATCCGTTTGCTGCCGGATTATAGGCGGTTGAGGCCACGTTTTGAATACGATTCTGTGTCACGAATCTGAAATATGGTTGATGAATGAGGACCGTTATCGTAGATAATCCTC
>JANAVB010017347.1:0-20883 GCA_029216955.1 Iris pallida | reverse complement strand
GCCCCAGTCCCAAAATACGAGGACTAGAACGTATCATGCCAACTGTATACATACGAAGTATATGGACCCCTCGATATATATATAAGCTGTAAAATACAGTAACCAAGTACTAAATCGCATCCACACAGATAAATATGATATAAAGCAACTTTGAATTTGTCATGTACACAATAGTTGGGCAAGACGAAGTCCACAACCAAATTAAATTTGGAAAAATATACAAGAAAAGAATTTAGCAAGCGAGAGAAATGGCGAGTCCAAGAGCAATCACCACGAAGGAAGGAATGGCCTTAGCTAGAGCACCTGCAAAAATCACGAAACACACACCTGGCGAGATAACCAGGTCCTCAGAGGAACGTAACAAGATACATCATGCCATATAATACTGAATATAAATATGCCACAATCAAAGAAAGTGACAAGATACTATAAGGTAATCTAACCAAACTAAAGTGAACATGCAGTGAGAATAAACCTTCGTCGCATGAGCCTTGGCTGTAATAGGATCTGGTATAGTTCCCACTTGGGCACCAGTGACCGAGAGCATGACGTTCAAAAACGACAATGGCCAACCTGAGAGGCTCATACCCGTATCTCCAGCGGAGCTTCCGGGTTATAGGGAAGTGCAATAGAAGCCCATATGATAAGAAAATGTTCTCCCCACCCAATGTACCTATCATGTCGCATCTACGACCATGTAACACTACTAACCGTCAAGCATTCTAACATACAACTATTGACAGTTAGACCTAACGCACGTCCTGTACGCATCAGTGATCAGCCAACACGCAAGTTCGTATGCTATATGCTACTCATATCTCACACATCTCGTGGTACAACAGTGTCAAAGTTTATGTAATGCACTAAACTACTTAACTCTATATGCAATCAAAGGATAAATAACAAGGTACAGTAAATATCACTGAGCAGGCAGTAATCAAGAACTAGAAATAAATGAACAGTGATATACAAATAAAATATAACTAAAAATAAACAGTATAATGGTAAGGTATCTTGCCTGGTGTTACGCCTGGTGTGCGATAATCTGACAAGTCCAGCTTTGTCCAATTGCCGAGGTCCACGCGAACATGGCCTAATTTTGCGAGAGAATAGAAACGTATGAGTAGTCGTGATCAAGGGGATAATCGAGGAGAATTTGTGGACAATTACGTATCATATTTTTAGAAAAAAAATATTTATAATACTAGAAATTAACCTTATTAGTAAAAATAGGTTTTTAGACCAATAATTAGAGAATAAAACTCGTTTGTAAGCAAATACCATAGTTTTTGTAAAACTAATTTATAGAGAGAAAACTAGTAGCTAAAAGTAATAATCATTTGTAATATTTGGAAATCGTCTACTGGTAAACTTGTAAGTTGTAAAATATACAAATTTTGTAGAAAGCTAACCTTTCCTTAGTCAAAAATATTTAATAAATTTTTAAATATTGCCTATTTATTTAATAAAAATAATTTAATATAAAGTCATAATTATAACAAATTTTTTTAATATATTAATAATACTAATAACAATACTAATAATAATAATAGTAATAATAATAATAAAAAATAATAACAGTAATAGTTATTAATAATAATGATAATAATGCTGATAATAATAATAATAATGATAGAATTAATAATAGTAATAATAATAATAATGATAATAATAATAATAACACTTCTTAAAACCCACTACAGCAATTCCTCCCCCAAATGTACTCACGAGAGAGAGAGAGAGAAAGAGAGAGAGAGAGGAGAGTGAGACAGGAAGGAGAAGGGCCTTACAGTGGCTCCGGCTGTGCTCCGACGTAGGGCGGCGAAGACGAAAGGGCGTGCTGGGCGGAGCGGCGTCGGGATCCAGCGGGCAGGGTGCGGTGGTCGGCTGTGGCCCCATGCACGGTGGCGCACAGAAGATGAGGCGGCGGATGGCGGCTCCGTGCGCCGGGGAGGCGACGGCGATGATGGTTTTTCGGTGCGTCGGCGGAGATCTAGGTGCGGCTGAGCGAGGGTTTCGAACGACGGCGATGGGGCGCTGGACGCGCTGGATCTGGAGATCGGCGGATCGGGATGGCCGGAGAGGTGTGCCAGGGCAAAATTGCTCCGGACGGCGGGATCGGCGGAGTAGAGGGGCGGCGTCTCCAGGTCGGTCGACGGCCACCCGTGGGGCCCTGCGCACGGTGGTGCTCACGTCGGAGACCGGCGGGCAGGACGCTGTGGCGGCGGACTCAGTGCCACGCTGACTGCGGCGGTTGGGGCGGCCGATGTGGGATGCACGCGGTGTGGGGAGCTCGTCCGGGCGGAGGAGCCCCGGTCTGTACGACGCGGTGGCGTGCCGACTCAGGTGAGGTGTCTCCTCCTTCTTTTTCTATTGTGTGGTTGTTGTAGTGATGACGGTGGTGGTAGCGGCGATGGTGTCGATAATGGTGGTGGTTGGTCTGATGATTGGCGAGGGTGGTGATGACCGCAGTTGGGGGCTGATGACGGCGAGGGGTTTGGTGGTTGGGATGGTAGAGTTAGGATCAGGTATTCGATGATGTCAGGGTGTGTCCGACACGGGGATAGGGATAATGTAGTTGTAAAATATAGAATAAGAGACATGATGGTCATAGACACGATGCACTTGTGATTGTGGTATGGAAATTGGAGGAGTACCTGCCTATTTATAGGATGTGGAAATTCTCAATTGGATAGAATTAGGAGTAGTTTAAATCCCCTTTTAAATAAATTTAAAATAAATCAGATCCAATCCAAATACAAATCCAAATTTAAATCTAATTAAATTTCTAGTATAAAATCAATGAGATAAATCATTTTCAAATATTTAACCATTTAAATAAATCCAAGAATTTAAATCAAGATTTAAATCGCCATAATAATTCCGAATATATTTTCCAAAAATACTAATAAAATAATTTTGAAAATACAATAAATATTTACTAATGTCCAAATGATATTTACATAAATCTACTTTTCTAATATACCATTTTATAGAAAAGAAATTATTTATTATTATAACTATGTAAATAAAGGTTTTTATAAATAAAATAACAAATTGGAATTTTGGGATGATAACTAAAATACTTATTATATATATTTTGAAACTAAAAAAAATAAGAAAAATGTTTTTCTAAAAAATATGTACGCTCGCACATATTCGTACTCGTCGAGCAATTTCGAAAAATAAAATTTCGTGTGCGACGTAAAATACGACCACGCGACGTACAATACCAAATTTTAAATCAGTACCAAAATAAAATAAAATAAAAATCAGTAGAATTTTAGGGGCTTTACAGCATGAGGGTGGCCTCACGTCAGAGCCGTATGGACGTCCTTGAAGCGATCCGCATAAAGAGCTTTGGAATTGGTGGATTGTGCCAGCTATAAAGATTTTTTTGTCTCTCTAGGAGCACGTCATTATGTCACAGTCATCATTTTACCTTTATGTCAGAGCTGTCAATCCTTTGTGTCAGAGCTGCCGCATTGTGTCAGAGCATTTAATGAGCCAGCTGCACAGAGTAGTTATGGCCATAGAGGCCTAATTTTGAACCGCATAGGTCCACTTGGCCTTTTTCCGAGCCGCATGGAGCTATCGGGGACTTTCGAGCCGCATGAAGCTCTAATGGACTTTTGAGCCGCATGAAGCTCTAAGGGTCTTTTGAGCCGCATGAAGCTCTAAAAGATTTTTTTAGCCGCATGAAGCTCTAAGAGATTATTGAACCGCATGAGACTCCTACTGTTTTGAGCCACATGGACTTTCCTGTCCTTTTCTATGCTTCTACAACTCATATCCTAAATGAGCTCTCACTCCAAACACAACCCCTCTCATGCAATACTATAAATATAACACATGAATACCTATGTATCTACTCTATATAACTTATGCCACACCATCTCCTATAACCCAGGACAGTATATATATATATACATATATGCAATATATATGTATCTCACATATCCAGTCCATAGAATATGTATATATGACACACACACACACACACACTCATGCATATATATATACATGTTTAATATATATAGATAACACATATCTAGGTATTGATGCAACGATATTTAAAAACATCTAAACCTTGTCACCATGGTGTTCGACCAAGAATTTATATGTTGCTTCTATTTGGGATGTCAATTTCATGATACTTTGAGTATTTCTTGTCAAGTGATTTAAATTGTCTCAAGTTCTAATGTGTGCAGCAACAAAGTT
The DNA here is from genome assembly GCA_029216955.1 of Iris pallida. NCBI lineage: Eukaryota > Viridiplantae > Streptophyta > Magnoliopsida > Asparagales > Iridaceae > Iris > Iris pallida. The sequence continues at coordinate 16,662 of JANAVB010017347.1, read as the reverse complement.
AAATTGTATTGATAATTCTTTAATAGTGAGTTGAATATCTATATAAGAACATATAGGAGAGTACATTTATAATTTGTGTTCTTGTTCTCTCAGGAACTTGCTAAAAAATGAAGATGGATGCATGTTGTGAATAGGGGAATGCTGTAGATATGGAGGGATGTGCTTCGATATGGTTTTCTATTTTTTTGTTTCATTTTGTAGTGTTGGTGAATTATGTTGTGGTTGGACAAGTGAAGAATACATGTGGTGGGATGTGTATTGGAAGTTTTTGTTGTATGAACAATACAGTTTGTTAATATGAAATTTGGGTTTTATAGTAATTTGATGTGTGTAGCTTCTGGATTGATATAATGTGTGGTTGATTAATATTATATAATTCTTGACAAAATTTTGGCATGCTTATCTTGACGGTACTCTGGATAGCTTCTCTTGACGGTTGTCAAACGTCAACTTTAATTCATATCATGCTGCACAATATAGCCGTGAATTAGTGCTTTTCATGACTGGTTTTGTCCGTCAAAACAAATACTTTTATTGACGGCTAAAGACCGTCAACTAGGTCGAAGTCAAGAAATATTTTTGCCTATGTTGATGGTTCCTAAAAGGAGCTATCTTGACGGCTAAAAACAGTCAAGAAAATTACTTAAAATGACAGCAAAAAATCGTCAAGAAAAGCCATTTCAGGGACCGTCAAGAAAAGGGGGACTTTTCTTGACTCCGGCCTAGTTGACGGATCTACAACCGTCAAGATACCCATTTCTTGACGGGGAATCACCGTCAAGGAAAGCCCTTATTCTTGTAGTGCATCCATATTACCTCTGAATTATCCACTCCTACCTAATATTATATATCCGTCCACGTCTATATTACCTCTGGTCAGATATAGAACATTCTCTGCTATTACTTCCATATTACCTCTATTAGCAGCTTCTTTCAACTTATTATCTATATTCAAGAACCTTTAATATAAAACGGATAATAAGTCCACATCAAATTTTCCAGCGGAATACCTACCGAAAATATCCTTTCGTCAAAGATAATCACGTCTATATGACCTCTGAATTATTTACTGACTCCTATTTAAATGTTATATACCCGTCCACGTCTATATTACCTCTGATCAAGGTATAAAACATTCTCTGCTATTACGTCCACATTACCTCTATTAGCACCTTCTTTCAACTTATTATCTATATTCAAAAACCTTGAATATAAAATGGGTAATGAGTCCACATCCAATTCCCCAGCGGAATACCCACCAGAAGTATCCTTACTACATCCACATTACCTCCAGTTCTGAAATTTTACAAACTTCATTCATGAATTTCAAAAAGCCAAAAGATTCTTTATTGAATCATTCTCAAAAAGGTATAATACAAGAGTTTTTTTGGCAAAAAAAAGCCAATTACAAACAAAAGACTTAAGGGATACACAATCGATTGATGCTATACCTTAGAGCCTTGATTTTAGCTTGATATTTGACAGTGGCACGACGACGTGCTTCTTCCTGCCGAGCAGCTTCTTCCTTGAAAGTAATCAATTTCATATGCTTCTCTTCCAACTTTACCAGATGAGCCTTCAATTGGTCTAAAGTTGTGGCAGTCGCAGCAGCCTGAACCACGTAAACTTCCTGCTCAGACGCAACTGTTCGCAAGTCAGCCTCAAACTGGGTAATCTCTTTATGAAGCTGCGCAATCTGATTGTACTTTTCAGCGATCTGGATGGCCAGCTTATTCTTTGAGGCAATACGAGCCCTACCTGCAGCATCAAACTGTTAATACTAATCAACCAGCTCACTGATCTCTTTAGCCAGCACCTCCTTCCTCAGCTAGAAAGTAGCTTCCTCCTCCTCAAGAGATGCAATCAGAGCCACGTCCTCCTCAAGAAACAAAGATATTGGGCTTCGCTGACTAACTTCTCGGAGATTGGCCACTTGATTTTCCAGGTCAGCTATGACCTTCGTTAAAGCATTAGCTCGCTCTTCATAGCCAACAATGCTTTCAAGGACTGTCACCTGACATTCAACAACAGCCTTCATAGGCCCGAAGGCAGCATTTCAGTTCAAAACTCCAGGAAGCTTTACTTTCAAAATGGAGTAGAAAGCTCTTCAGACTTCCTGAGCCATCTCATCATCTTCAGAAGAGGTCCTTGGAGATGAAGCTTGATGGGGATCCTCTATCCCAAGGAGAGTTACTTCGAAGAAAGTCGAACCTGACAAATAAAGCAATATACATATCAGTAACAAAAAAACTTACTTAAAGAGTATAAAGGATTTGTAATTTCATACCTCATGCCAGCTCAGTATCAACTGGAGTTGGAGAAATGAGAGCAGATCCAGGTAGCTAATTGTCAACATCAGCCAAAGTAGCATCATATTGCTTGCCTTCTACGGTCACAGCTGGACCCGAAGCATATTCAATAATAGTCATCTCAATGGGCCGATCAAAGACTTCTTTAGTAACCGATGCCAGTTTACTTGGAGAACCAAAGGAAGCTTCCTATCTAGCCCCGGTATCTGGAGCAACCTCTGTACTTTATTTCCTCTTCTTGTCTACAAGGGAATATATGATGGAAGTCAACCTCACAAGTTGCACGCAAAATTAAAGTCGAAAAATCTCATCCGAAGAAAAGTGCAAGAATGACATACCCAGAGGTGGATGTGCTGATTGGACTTGATTTTCATCTAAATCTTTCACTATAGCTCCTATCGCAGACATATCCCCCAAAGAAATATCATAGAAGGGACTGGCTTTCTGATTGCCATCATGGTCTGGGCCTTCGCCCTGATCATCCTTTGCTCAAACCCTACAACTGAAGAAGACCCACCTTCCTCCATCGGTTGAGGACGAGTAGGGGACACCATTATTATGTCCACCTCTTCAGATGAAGAAGCACCTGCCGTGGCCGTGACTACAACGTCCTGTCCAAAAGACAAATGCAAGGGTGAGAGAGTGTTATTTGTAGATAGCACGGATACTGGTTCTACCAAAACGGCTATGGAATCCAGAAAGGGGTCTACCTCCGAGATAATAGCAGCCTGTGACGTCGTTTCGCTCCTCTGAATCTGACGTAAAGATCTTTTGGGAGAAGGCGAGCCGACGCTTACATATGTGACCTTCTTTCTTCCTCTGGAGACAACAATCTTCTTCCTTTTAGACCGTTGAACCAGCTCAGTAGAAGCTTTCCTCTTCTGAGGAATATCAGGAAGAGGATCTTCAGCATCCTTTCTTTGAGGTACTGTAACAACCGGCTCCTCAAGAGCTACTCTCTGCCGTGGTGCTGCAGCCAGCTCAGCTGAAGATGTGGCATCTTCCCTTCTGTGACCCCCCATTATGCGCACTCGTCCTATATCAGCAAGAGTGGGGGCAAGTCTAGTCCCTGATATTAAACTCTGCTCACGGTCATACCAAGGATGAAGGGTATTGACCTGAATATAGAACTTGGCAGTAGCAAAGAGCATATGGATTTCAGGCTTATCTTCTGGCGAGGTAAAAACTGCTCTCGTACATCTGGCGTTGTAGTAACCCCATGCACGTGCCCCGTCGATCAGGCTTTCTAGCGACTAAAGAAGAGGGCTGGGGTTGCCCAAATAAAGTTGGCTGTAGCCAAACTATCGTGCAAAGTGACTCGGCAGATATGGTTCTAGAAAAGTGTGGTTCCTATTCCTAAGCACCAGATGGGAAGGCCTGATAGACTGGAGCCAACGGAATGCCCTAATAGGAAGGCTAGTAATGAGTGCTCCCTCATCTACCAAAGTGTCCCCTGTACGACCACTACCAGACGGAGGCGACACTCTGAAGAACACATAAATCTGCAAAAAACTCAAAGCCTTCCTGCAAATAGGCAGCCCTGCGATGGTCCAGTCTGCATCTTTGAGTCTCCGAAGAAAGGCATCTCTTGCCAAAGAGTCTGCCATCAGCCCGGCATTAATTAATCTAGGATAGTGCAGCACCAGCCATCCCATCAGGTAATGAAAGGGAAATTTAGTTCTGACAAAGTCCTTTCTACCATCAGGCGTCACCGCATTAACAATAAAGTGTCGCAAGCCTCGATGGATGGCACAAACCATCGCAGGAAGCAGGGCAAGCTGGTATCCAAACGCCATCTTTACAGCCGAAAGTATCATACCCCGGCTTATCCTTTCAATAGACCCTGAACTACCATGGACTACACAATCGCGGAGCCATGTCAATAGAAAGGCGGCTGGCACAGCCTTTTCTGACAACTTAAACTCAGCCTTCCTGAAAAAATGATAAACTGGGAAGTTTCCCTCGGGATCATCACTATCTTCAGTGTCTACTGCCTTGTGATCTGTCATCAGTTGCTCTATCTCAGATCTCGTCGAGGGCTTACGAGTAGAAAAAAGACTGGGCCGTCTCCTTCTTCTCTGATAAAGATGTAGTTGGTCCAAGCTCTCGAATGGGGAACGGACCCCTCAGTCTTACACTTCTTTGTGACCTGGTAACAAATAAAGAGGTGACAGAGTAACTCTTTGTACACCTCCATCATCTCAGAGTGTTCTCTCCAAATCCAAGAGCTCATCATCACAGGGGACGTATTCTTCGTATGGCTCGGTCCTCCAGAAAAGTTTTGATATCTTCTGCATCTCGTAAAGAGCCAGACCCATCTCCCCACCCGGAGTGAAGAAGGTACATGTGTGATAGTTGTACAACTCCACCAATAAGATAAACATAAGCCAATTAACCTTTATGCCATACTGGGTGGCTCTAATGGCATAAAAAAGGCCGGTAGCTTTTAGGGTGGCCTCGTAAGTCGACAGCACCCATTCAGTAAGGTCGCTCCAGAACGGGACAGAGTATCTCCAATATTCTATCTGCAGCTTCCTTCTCGGATACGACTCCTTCTTCGACAGCATCAAGTTGGAGAGAGTCTCAGCAACATAAGGGTGAAGATCAGTCGGGACATCGTTTATTATGGCCCTATAATGCAGCCCCCTCGTAGAATATGATGTGAGCCCTTGACACACTTGAAGGTGTCTTTTCTCCGGTCACCAAATTTAAATTGTATCTTTCCAAAGACGACCCCATGCAGTTCAGGGGTCGGGTCCCATTTCATTTGCCTCTACACAACTTGATCAGTAAACGCCGATAGAGGGTATTGGCGCTTCATCGATGGTAACCATATCCTTTGGTTATTTAACCTGACCACCAGAGGGTCTTCTAGACATATTGTCTCTTCGTTCTCAAATCCCAGGCTATCACCAAACAAGAAGTATGGTCTCTTGAAGCTTCGCGCCCCTTCGAGCATGAACTTCTCATCGTTCATCATCTGCTTCAAGAATATTTTGTCATGTTCAAGTATAGCGATCACCCGCACCGAAGGCTGGTCATGGCTGATCCCCACCTGGGCATTTTTGACCATTGCGGTAACGAGGCTTAAATCCAGAGCATGGCGGGCAAAGCCGAGAGGAATCCTACTAAGAGTCGGGACAACCATGTCAACTGTAAAAGAAAAAGTCAGACTTAGAATCTACAAAAAAAAGAGCTAAGTGCTGGAGAAATTCTATACGCCCTGATGTTATGCCCCAAAGGGCCTGTGGGTACATAAGCATCGTCAAAGCACGTGTTATGTGTTGGCGCATGACACAACAAAATATGTAGGTACATGACACAATAAAGTGTGTGGGCGCATGCATCTGTGAGCGCATAAGAATGCTCACAGAAGAAGAGTGTTTGCTTTGGACGCATATCGATGGTTATGCGCCCAAGCAGCTAAAAGTCCGAGCTCACAAATTAACGCTCGAAACTTCATTTTTTGAGACATTTGCCAGCTGCTGTAGCCTTCTTGCCCTTCACAGACTTTTTGGGAGTCGAAGCAGCCTTGGGAGACATGATTGCTCGAAAGAGAGTAAAAGAAAAAAAACTCTTTGAAATTTCTAAAGAAAAAGAAGAGAGAATAAACTCTCTCTCTCCTCAAGGCCTATTTATAGGTACGAACGGAAAGTTCTGCGCCCATATGGCCTACACGCCACACGATCTATGCGCCCATATGGTCTATGCGCCTACGCAGAGACTCGATCTTTTACAGATTATGCGCCTACTATTTGCTGATGCAGACTACACATAGACATCGCATAAAGAGCGGACCTTTTCAAATTTTATTCCAAAACGAGTCTATCGCTTCAGATTTCCAAGGACGATCTCAACAGTCACATTTTTGACAGCCTGGCAAACATCTATGCACCTAAAAGGGTCATACCCATCATGCGCCCATAAAGCTAGTGAAGATAGTTTTTTCCATGCTTCTTTCAAAGTATTCTGACACTCATTCGAGTCTCAAAAAATGTTAAAGGGGTCTTGTAGAAGCATAAAAAATATAAGACTATGTACCCCACATGAAGAAGAATACTATGTACCCACATAACCAAAAGGGGGCTATGCGCCCACATAACCAAAGGGAGGCTATGCGCCCATATGATCGAAGAGGGGTTATGCGCCTACCTGATCGAAGAGGGGCTATGTGCCCACATTGTTTTCATGCAGATCAAACATGCACCCAAGTGTTGGTGCATAAACTTACTCCAATACTATGCGCCTAAGGCAGCAGATCCCTACGACTCAGTCAACATCCATGATCAGTCGTGCACCAAAGCATGCGGCTACGTCTGTCTCCACGAGCAATCGTGTACCGAAGCATGCGGCCACGTCAACTCCACGTCAACCCTACGATCTACCCACGATCATCCAGTGTCCATGTGCCAACAGCCTATGCGCCAAAAGGGTTGTTATGCGCCCACAGTAAAATCAGTATATTTTCCACCTGTGGGCGCATAACAGTCGTTTCAGTACAAAATGAAAATAAATAGATGGCGTCCCCCTCTACAAAGATGCACAGAACGGAGAGCATTTCAAGAGCCAAATTGTTGTCATTCTTTCCAGTGAGCCGAGGGTTAGCAATTTTCTTAGGTTTTCTCCCACTTTTGTAAATCGGAGTGTCAACGGAGTAAAGGAGCAACTGTCACTCGATCTCCATCGTCCCATTCCGCAGAATTTTTTTTGTACTCGGGGATCCTCAGTGCAGGATCTCTCAGGCGTACTCGATTTGTGGTGGCTTGTGCTAATAAAAAAGGCAACATTTCTTCTTCTTTTTTGTGTGTGTCCATCATGCAGATTTTATTTATCAACCATCAGAATTCTTGCATCCTTTTGCAGCATCATGGCACTTTGAAGCTTGGGCATGGATGTCATCGGTCCTATTAATCCACCTTCATCTCGAGGACATCGATTTATTTTAGCTATAATCGATTACTTCTCCAAATGGGCCGAAGATATTTCCTTAGCTGAAGTCAAGACAAGCATGTCATCAACTTTATCAAACATCATGTGATCTATATATTTGGTGTTCCTCAACGAATCATTCATGACAATGGACCTCAGTTTGTCAGTCAGAAGTTCACTCGATTCTGTGATGACAACCGAATCAATAATGTTGCTTCCACAGCCTACAATCCTGCAGCTTACGGTTTGGCAGAAGCATTCAACAAAATAATCATCAAGCTTCTCAAAAAGTTTATTTCTACTAATAAACAAAACTGGAGCAAAAATCTTAGAGAATGTCTGTGGGTCTATCGCACTACTATACGCACTCCGACTGGCCATACACCTTTCTCTTTGGTGTATGGATGTGAAGCTGTCCTTCCGTTGGAGATTCAGATTCCATCACTTAGAATAGCCAATGCCAATGAACTCACAATAGAAAATAATGATCGTATTCGACTTCAGAAGCTTGAAGCAATTGACGAGAAGCCGCTACTAGCTCAACAATACATCGAGCTATATCAAGCCTGTATCTCAAAAGCCTTCAACTGTAAAGTCAAATTATGAGCATTTCAAAAAGGCGAGCTAGTCCTTACTGTTAGACGTCCTATTACTATGACACACATGAGCAAGGGCAAGTTCGAACCAAGTGGGAAGGTCCCTACATTATAAGCAAAGTTTTCTCAAATATAGTTTATCAACTGTCTGGTATGGATGGCCGAATTGCTATGATGCCTATTAACGACAAATTCCTGAAGAAATACCATGTTTGAAAGTGTATACTGTATTTTGTAATAAATATTATACATACTTCAAATCTTTGAATCCCCAGTGGAGTCTATCCTGAGTGACAACATCATCTACTCTATCATTGTAAACATCATCTTTTGAAACACAGCTGTTTTAAAAGATATCATATTCTTGAGTCTCAGTTGGCTCAAGGATAATCAATAGATGTTTGAATTCACATCCACATTACCTCTGAATTCTGCTATCTACATTAACGACTCGTCACATCCATATTACCTCTGATGATGCCGAAATAACAATATTGCGAGTTATATTTTGTCATGCCATATTACCTCTAAACAGATATAATAAGTATTATTATTTTTAAGAAGTATGTCATGTCCAGCACCTCTGAACATATTTCTTATTCCTATCCATTACTTGTGTTTTAAACAGATACGCAATAAGTAATAGAGCCACAAAAACTTCATTAATATTTTTATTCCAATGACGTACAAAACATCAAAATTGTACGTTCAGCAAAAAAAAATGGTTACAATTGGATAGCTTCATTTGGGAGGCTGAGTGCTAAGTTCAGTTATCATTCTCTTCAGAGCATCAGCCCTCTATGTTCTGGAATCAAGTACCATTTGCCAGGCCAAGGCCCTTCTAAATTCTGGATCAAAAGGTTGCAGGAAGTTAACTCGACGTTCGATTTTTTCAGCCTAAACTCGAACAAATTCCTCTCGCTGCCTTCTTAGGTCATCCAGACGGCTTGCAACAACTTAATGCATTTTAATTACTTGTTCTTCGCGTCTCTTGGCTGCTCTGAGTGCCTCACGAAGCGTGGTCATCTCAGCATCTAATTCCTGAAGACGAGCTTAGCATTTAGTCGCTTTCTTCTCATTTTCTGCAGCTTCAGCCTTACAAAACTCAATAGAAGAAGTAGTTTCGATAATGCTAGAATCTAACTCTGTAGATCATGTTGAGAAGGCAACCACAAAATCTTCTAAGGCTACCATCGCCTCATACTCAGCATCTACGAGCCACTGGATATTGCCTCTTGTCAGATCTTGGTAAGATTTGATAGGATCTTCGAGCGCATCCAAGATATCCTCCAAGAAGCTAACCCTCTCTAGATCGCCAATATTGCTGATGGCTTCTATGATAAAGGAGGCGGTTCTCCTTACTGACTCATAGGGGTGGCCATTCTCCAAGACCATCTGAACAAGAGTTCTTAAGGAAGTTAAAAAAGCGCTGGTATAAGTCTCGACGACAATATTTGTCATTGGTGATACACCAGGAGTAGCCACTTCAGTCTGAACCCCTCTTTCTGTAGAAGAAGATGGAATCACGGATTGTGCACCAGAAGATCTTGGTGCATGTATCCTCGAAGAGCTTCCTTCCACAAGCTGAGTCCCTATATCCAGAGGAGACATGGTTGAGCTAAAGCTGAAAGTTGCGAAAGTCATTGGAGCCACAGCAATCGTCCCCACGGGACCCTCTGTAATAAAAAAGACATAATTATTATCATATCAGACAATCTCAAAGGAGCAATGGTAAATGAAGTCAAAATTTTACCTGAGCCCGACGACATATATGGAGTCTCACGAGGTTTTATATCCATCTCTATAAGGAGCCTTGTCATGGTGGTTTCAGAGACAGCAGTTTGGCTGGTCCCAGCCTCTGAACCGTCTGACAAAAATTAGCTGCTTTCAGCCTCTGAGTCGGCTTGGCCATCTGGGCTGCAGCTATCTCTGTCCCCTCTGTCTCAATAACATGTTCAATTGGGGTCTGAATTTCTTCAGCATTAATTTGAGGATTCTCATCACCCTCGACATAAACATCCCCTTCTATGTCATTATTAGGGGTCTTACCATCTTCGATATCGATATCACCTTTGATATCAACATTTTTATCTTTACCTTCATCACCACTTGAGCCCTCATCGCCCTCAACATCAGTACCAGAGTCTTCGCCGCTTTGCAGTTCTTCAAAACTCTGATTAGCATCACTAGGGCTCTGGTCACTATCATCTTGGTGATCGCCACCATCAACTTGATCTTCCTTGGTCATTAAATCCTGGATCAGTACTTGAGTAGGGGTTGTATTCAGACCAGGGTCAGAAGCAGTATCGATCGGATCCTCCTTTATTGGATCAGCACTAAGATTGTAATCTAGCAGCGCCTCAATCATCCCCTCCTCTTGAGAAGGTATTTCGCTTGGAACATGAGCTACAAGAATTTATGGTACATAAGACGCTGGTACTTCAGGATGCACTGTCTCTTTTTCACCATGAATCAAGGTTATTCCAAATGTTCATCTTGAGGAGTGGTGATTCTCCGAGACGGATAAATTATGGGCTCTGTATCAGTCATAAGGGGAATATCCATTGAAACACCTGGAGTTGGTTCATTGGTTGACGGTGATGTCAGGCCAGTTGCAGCAAATGCCGCCAATATTGATGAAGACAAAGGAATGGTGAATCCCACGACCAATGGTTCTGAAACAACAATACCAGGAGTATTTTCTGCAACCTTCGGAGTTGGAGCGCTGGTAGCTGAAGGTTCTGGAGATGAATATATATCAATACAATTTGCCACAGGGTCAACATCAAGTAACTCATACTGAAAAGAGAGTAAAAACATCACATTGTGGAGAAGAAACACCCCCGGGTGACATTGTCCTTTGTTCTGGAGAAGAAGATACAAGAGAAGCCACGATCTTCCTTTCTTTGACTTTCGTAGCCAATAGCTTTCTTCTGGCCGAATGCTTGAATAAAGGTCGAGGAGAAACAACAACAGTCTTAGTAAAGACAGATGATTGGGGCTGTACTTCTTTAGGAGCAGGTCATTCTTTGCTTATCTCCTCTTCAGCACCTATACTTTCTCTTCTAAACGAGGATGGGGTCGATCCCCTGAGGGAAGTAGTCATGCCTGGTGACAAACCAGCTACTCTCTGCCGTGTCTGAAGTCTAGTACTGGCTCTGGGTCTCTCAACAGCAGCTGTTTCTTCTATCCCATCCCACCCCACAGTAGGAGAAGGAGGAATATTTTGAGGTGACTGGGTGGGGGCCCCTACTCTTAGCTTCTTCGTAGCCTTCTTCCCGGGGGATTTCTCTTTCCGCTTCTTGAGAAAACTGCTCAATGGATCTTGAGTTTCATTAACTAAATCCATATTTACTGTTTCTAGAGGATCCTCGGTAGGGATATCCTGTTCAGCTTCAGTCAAATCTATCGTAGTTGTATCTCCATCAAATGCTTTACGAGTACCGATGAAACTATTATTCATCGAATAACCCTCAAAGAAAGTGTTGGCTGAGGTATAGAAGCGTGCGTATGAACTCAAGATACGTGGACCATCTTCTACAATGGCAGAAGGCATGGTAAATAGAACCCTTGTGCCTCTTGCATTGTAATATCTCCATCTACGGGCACCATCAATCAGATGACCGAAAGCTTTTAGACAAGTGGTTGCATTTCCAACATGCAACTGATCATAGCCGAACTGGCGAACAAAGTGACTTGGCAGATATGGCTCTAAAAAGCAGTTGTTCTCGAATCGGTACACTAGATGAGATGGTCTAATTATTTTCAACCAAATAAAGGCCTCAGGAGAAGGGCGAGAACCTTTCGGCTCTAAATCTTGGATGGGGGCCGAAAAGTTTTCATATCCAAGTTGAGAAGCAGTACAGAAAAATATCTAGTCTGCACCCTTGTTTAGTGCTTTCCTGCAATCAGATAAAGACATAACCTTCCATATCGCCTCAGCAAATCTGTCGATGAAATTAGCTGCCAACGCTCCTCCGATCCCAAGGTCAAGATCCATCAATGAAGGGTGATGCAATAACAACCAGCCAAACCGATATGTGTATGGCATCTCGGTACGAGGGTATCCTCTTCGGTTGTTAGGCTTTTCCATTAAACTATCAATAAAGCTTCAGAGTCCCGCATTCAGCCTACTGGTAATGGCCGAGAGAATATCCATTTTGTATCCGAATACCAAGCACATTACTGCAAAAAGCACGCCACGATAGATTCGGTCGATAGTACTAGCACCTGGGACGACAAACCGTCGTAACCACAGGGAAAGAAAGCCTGCTAAAGTGGATTCGGAAGATAAATTGATACCACTCTGCCTTATATAACTTTTCAGAGGGGTATTGACATCATAGTCATTCCAGGGTTTAGCTAACTCTGTATCAGCTCGGCCAGTCTCCTCTATCAGTTGAGAAATAGCTTGAGCATCAAGCGACTGAAAAAAGTGTGGTGTACGTTCAGATTGATCTTGCACTTTAGGGTCTGTATTATGGTCGAAGAAGAGGTAGACCAACCACTTCGAGATATAGCATGTGGCACCAGTCTTATACAGATGCATGCAGATGGTAAAGTGACACAGTAATTCATCTAAAACTGCCACCATCTGAGGATTCACTTTGGCTAAATCCTCTATCTCATTTTCTGTCGATACGTACTCTTTAATGGGTTATCGTCCATTGGCAGACGAGAAAGAAATTGCATTTTATTGAGAGCAAAGCCTAGTTCTCCATAATGAGTGGCAATGGTACCACTCCTACTGTTATACCTTTCTGCTAAAGCCAAAAATAAGTTGGAGTGATTTTGGATTCCACAAGTAATGGTCAGAACAGCTTCGTAGAGTCCCAGTTCTTGTAACTTCTCATGAAAGTTGTCAAGAATCCATACAGAAAGACGGTTCAAACGAACAATCTCCGGATGCATTAAGACAGTTAATCTCATGCTAGTATTGTGAGGATATTCTCCCTCAGACACAGCATATATATTTACAAAAATAGGGATTCTGATGGGTTTCATTACGGTTGTACCATCAGACGATACACAACCTGGTCTTAAACCCCTTAAGCGGGAACTATACTGATCATATCTGCAGAAATAGATGTCTTTGTTGTGCTCTCCACGACGGTGACATATTCTTCCTACCCTAGCTTCTTGGAAAGGAGTCAAATCCCATGACATCTTTCTAGGGTAGCTGGCACGAGTATATTGAGATAAAGATAGATTTCTTATCATCTCAGGCAGATATACCAATGTATCTCCTCTTATGAATGCATGTCGGTCCTTTTTTGACTTGGGCTGAGAGTCTGCAGCTACGGCCTCTCAAAAGAGGAAAGTTAGCTTCTTATAAAAATGTGCATCCTCAAACAGAAATGGAATACCACTTATTAAACAAAGCTGAGTTATAATTTTGATTCTCCAACATAGATCTCCGGGTCTTACGTAGGTCATACTCTGGAAAAGGGACATGAGACAAGTTTTCCTGGTACTTAGACACCCGAAAAGCAGATGCCAGTTCCTCGGCATTAGGGTCTTCCCTCAGATCAACTATAAGAAGAAAATTTAGAGTTAAAAAATATTAAAAAGATTATTTCCTCAAAAGAAATACTCTGCGCCAATCATGGATGGTGCAGGGTATGAAAAACCAGTCCTCAGCCAGCGCATACAAACGACAATTCTTAAGTCAGTTGGCGCATCAATCGATTAGTGTATGGTTTGCGCATAATGACAGATGGTGCAGCATGTTGAGAATATGATAAATGGCGCAGGGCATCATTGGTTATGATTGTTTTAGCCAAACACTCTGAAAGAGGTGGCACAAGGTGCAGATGGCGTAAAGCATCGACCAATACTCTGAAAGAGGCGGTTGATGTTGGCCTATTGATCGTGCTACACGCAAATGGCACGAGCAGTCCACTGTCATCTCCTCCGTTCAATTTCTTACCTTCCAAGCCTGGTTTTGCCTCTTCGACTTTCGTAGACGGCATGATGTGCTATGGCACCCTCAGTAGGGGCACAGCGAAGTGGCTCCGGCTACTTTTTTTCCTTCTCGGTAGCGGTGGATCTCTTCGGGGCCATTGCAATCGGTTGAAAGCTTCGAAAGTTGAAGAAGAAGAGTTCGAGAGAAAGAAATTTCAAGTAAAGAGTATTTTTCTCTCTTCTCAACTATTTATGACTAGCCTGAACATAACAGTCGCACGATCTACGCCTGAAAGTCGGTCGGTTAGGATACTGCTCTGCGCCAACCGCTTCTTATTTAAATTATTTTAAAATTTTTAGCTTTTCAAATTTGAAAACTTTGAAGGGGGTCTTGTAAAGCCTAAAAAGTACAATCAGCATCAGGCGCTACTCATAAATAGTGCCAGCAATTAAATCATCAAGTGGCGCTAGACGTCAGATGGCGCGGGACATCAATAGGCACTGATCATCAAATGGCACTGCATGCTACGTGGCCATCTTTTCGTAGAAGCTAAACAGTTATCATCATGACTGACAGCATGTCAGTCGAGAAATTCGTTCGAATCCCGAGCACGTGGCACTCGAAAAGATTTTGTCAAACGTGTCAGATTCGTCAAAAATGACCAACAGCTGTCTCGCGCCATCAACAATTGGCCCGAGGTAATCAATGACACCATATCATTCAGAAAGTCACAAAATAGAAAGTAGCGCCTGGCGCTACCTAGCAGTTGGCGCTACCTGATCAAATCATCCTGAAGCAGTTAGATAACATGGCACACATGCCACTAATCTCGAAGAACGTGTCTGTGATACTGCCCATGACCAATCACATATCAATCACAACATGCCATGCATCCAAGCAGTTAAACTAACCGTTCGTACTAAAGGATGAATGGTCTGCCAGTTGCAGTGTGCTCCAACCAGGATAACTACTTAACAGTTATCTCGAAACTCTATAAATAAATTTCCAAATCACTTTCAAAGGATGACTAATGATCATAATCTCCTGAGCACTTGTTGCAACACTCTCCAATGGCTATCTTATTCGACATCGCAACATCCAATGGATAAAGTGATCGTCTTATGTTCATATTTCTATAATTGTACTTCCCTGGAAATTAATTGTACTCTTGTATTATTTTCTTAGTTTGTAATCAAACTTTTATTTTTGCAAACAGCCTTGGCTAATAATCAATCAAATAAATCCTATAGAGTGTAGTACAATAAAAGATACTCCCAATCTATAGTATGTCTCAATTGTAATTCAATGTAAGTAACTCCCGGTTGTGAACGGTCAAGTAGCCAATCCTTGTATCAACCTCCTCTTCTAAAGGAATACAAAGGTCAAATAAACTCCTATAGATTGTTGTATAATACAAGATACTACTCTATAGTATGTCTCAATTGTAGTTAAATGCAAGTAACTCCCAATTGAGAATTGTTAAGTTATGTCAACTCAGGTCAAGTCCAAGTCAATCAGTTAGTATCAAGTCAAGTCAAGGAAACATGGCATAGAACTGACAATTTTATCACATGACATGGTGAACACGAAAAAGACTAATAAACAAGCAATAAAAATAACTAATATTCTATTCGTGCATGTAAATCTAGAAAAGTAAGCAATGTAGTAGATGATAAACAAGTACGAATATGAGAAGTATGTTACCATATGAAAAGAAATACAATAGAAAAAACATGTAAATACTGTATAAATTATTGTTCAAGTAGTTTTCCAAGATTCGCGATATCCTGGTCGCAAATCCGCTTCCAACTTGGGATTTTGGAACATTTGCTAAATCTAAAAATTTGTCTTTTTTCTTGATTTTAGAATTCGATTTGCGTCTCATAAAAGGCAAAATTAAATTAAACTAATTTAAGGAAGTCATCAGTTAGGTTGTCTATGTACCTGCAAAGATGGCTCTCAAAATGATCACATGGTGATCGAAAAATTGTGTCGCGAATCCTTGCGCTTGCTGCTGATGCTGTTACTGCTGTTCCAAGCGCTCCGCCGGCTCGCGCGACAACGTACGTCGACGGCAAGGTCGCCGTGGAAGAGGGAAGGGTCTGGCAAAGGATCTGGTTAAGGTTTCTCCCATTTTATTTCTGTCGACTAAATATAGCAAGGGATCGGGCCCTTTTTGGTTTGGATATCTCGCGATATATTGACTATATTGCGAGATATTCAAAGGTTTTTTTTTCTTTATTATTTATAACTCTCTCTATATATATATATATATATTAATATATATATTATAATTACGGTTGCTGCTTTCGCTACTGCTATTGCAAGCGCTTGGCCGGCGCTCAGGAGCCTCGCGCGATCGTATGCACCAACGACGAGGTCGCCAGAGAAGAGGGGAAGGGTCTGGCAAGGGATGTGGTTAACTTCCTTTTTTGTTTCTGTCGACTAAATATTTGGGGGATCGGCCCTTTTGGGTTTGGATATCTCGCGATATATTGATTATATCGCGAGATACTCAAAGGGTTTCTTTTTTTCCTTTACCATTTATAATTCCTCTCTCTCTCTTTCTCTTTATATATATATATATATTGTTCGCCATGAAATATAAAAGAACAGAATAATTATCGGAGGACTGGACTTTTACTTCACAATACAAACTCGCTTATACAAAGAAAGCCTAGGGACGAAAACCTAAGGTACACAAATCTAAGTACAATTATTTATTTTAGATTCTGGAGGGTGTGATAGAGGCTCGGAAAGCGACGGCAGCTCTGCCTTACTCCTTGGACGATCGGATGCAGCCTTGGCTCGGGAAGAAATGCTCTCAGTGCTCTCTATGCGTGCCTTTGTCTCTCTGCTCTCTCTCTTCAAATCTCTCAAAGTGCTCTGGTACTCTTCGAAAAAAGTTCTTCCAAAAAGTCCT
>JANAVB010017346.1:0-70726 GCA_029216955.1 Iris pallida | reverse complement strand
GAAAGACATTCTAATAGCCTAGCTAAGGCTAACCTACCCACACATGCTCAAAACTGAAAACCGAACTCCAAATAGCCTATGAGTATTTCTACAACACTTGGTGTGTCCCCTCGGATTTCTTCCAAGGATGGCACAAAACGTAGCCAATTATCAAATGAGGACTCAATAGAGCCTCTAAACCATTCCTAAAGGTCATCCCTACACATGGGTGAGCTCCTATGGGTTCATACCAAAATTTGGATTGAAATAACAAGTTTTTGAGAGAGTTATACCTATGGAGTGGTTTCCAATGAAATCCAATGGACGGGATTCCGACACGAAGTTCCTTAGCAAAAGGACTCTCCTCCTTGCTCCTAGCTCCATAATCCTTGTAGGCTCCTTCTTCTTGAAGGAAAGTGAGGGATGGTGGAGGAAAGGGTGAGATTGGGAGAGGAAACTATGGAGGGAAAGTCTCTTTTTGGAAGGAGCTCTAAATAAAGAAGATGGAGGCTTGAGATGAGAAAATGAAGTGTGGAGAGGCTCTCTACTTGGCCGGCCACTAGTAGCTAGGTTAGGAAATTAATTCAAATGTCCTAAAAGCCCACTAAGTTGTCATTAGGCTATAAATGCAATTGTAAGGTTTGGGTCAAAAGGGTCAAGTTCTAATCTCTAAATGAACCTATTTAGTCATGTGGAATTAGCCTAATTGTATTAGACTGATTAGTGGGATTTGTGGCCATGGCTAACTAATCTTTGGTCCCGACTAGAGTCAAAACTACCCCGGGTCCCCGTTTAAGTCGAATTGAGCTGAAATTCGAACCCGACTCAAATAACCCCAAAATATTACAATAAATAAATAAATAATTTCAAAATAATCCAAAATAAAAAAGACAAAAATACCTCTGTTTTTGGAAACTGGGGGTGACAATAACCATGCTCCCCATAAACGACTCGAACTTTCTGTACCACTGCCTCGGAGCCTGCTTCAGACCATACAAGCTCTTCCTCAACCGGGAGACCAAATGTGACTTGCCCTTCTCACAGAATCCCTCCGGCTGCTCCATGTACAACTCCTCCTCAAGATCACCGTGGAGGAATGCCGTCTTCACGTCCTCTGCTCGACCTCCAAGTCGAGACTGGCTGCTAATGCTAGCACCACCCGAATAGACGAATGCTTGACGACAGGCGAAAAGATATCATCATAATCTACGCCTTTCCGCTGACCGTAGCCCTTGACTACCAGCCTCGCTTTGTATCGAGGGCGAGTAGCATCATCCGTCTGCTTCACTCTGAACACCCATCGATTCTTCAAAGCCTTCTTACCCTTTGGCAACCGCACCGATCATAAGTGGAATTGGTGTGCAAGAACTCATCTCCTCCTGCATAGCCACCATCCACTCCTGCATGTTCGTCTTCCATAGCCTCTGCGAAACTTTCGGGCTCTCCCCCGTCAGTCAATAGCACATACTCATCCGGTGAGTATCTCGTAGATGGTCGACGATCCCTGTCACTCCTCCTCAAGGAACCACTGGTGCTGGCTGTATACCGACAGCCTCCTCCCCTTCAGGAACTGCCTCCCCGGCATGCTCATCCTCCTGAGGAACACCCTGACCACCATCAGCGGCTGATGATCAAGGTTGGGAGCAACTCCATGTACCGGCTCCCCCGTAACTGGATCCTCTGCGATGTCCTCTGAAAACTGCTCGAAGCGAAATGACTCTAACTCAGGCAATTCCTCAGCCTCAGAAGGCGTCTCGGAATCCTGAGTGTTGGTCATGGTCTGATCCTCGCGACGAAACCACGCTGCTTCTGTAGAGCTTTCCTTCCACTGGGTCGTAGAGTCTATAGCCAAACTCATCCCGACCGTAGCCGAAAGACGCATCGCCTCGTCTTCGGCTCAAGTTTGGTCCTCTCGTCCTTCGTACATGCACGAAGGCCTTGCAACCAAACGCTCGCAGGTGATTGTATGACGGCTCTTTGCCGTACCATACTTTGTCAGGCATCACCCTGCAAAGGAGCACTAGGAGACAAATTAATAATATAAGCAGCTGTGAGAAGAGCCTCACCCCAATAACTGCCCGCAAGTTTGCTTCTGACAGCAAATACCGCACCCTCTCCATCAGTGTCTTGTTCATGCGCTCCGCTACACCATTGAGCTGAGGTGTCTTTGGCGGAGTCTTCTGGTGTCGTATCCTTGCTCTCTGCAATACGCATCAAAGGGACCGATGTATTCGCCGCCATTGTCGGACCGAACACACAACAACTTCTTGCCCGTCTTCCTTTCAACAGAGGCCTAAACTCCTTGAAAGTAGGCAGCACCTGATCCTTGGTCATTAAGGCATAGACCCAAACCTTCCTGGAACAGTCATCAATAAAAGTCACAAAGTAAGAAGCACCACCAAGAGATTTTACCTTCATAGGATCGCAGACATCCAAGTGATCAACTCGAGCAACGCCGGCTTCCTCGAACTTGGGTGACTATGGAAAGACACCCTATTTTGCTTTCCAGCTAAACAGTACGTGCACTTCTCCAACTTTGTAGACTTGAGCCCCGGAATCACCTTCCTGTTTACCAAGTAGCTCATCCCCTTCTCGCTGATATGGCCGAGCCGCCTGTGCCACAACTCGGTAGACGCAACTGCGTTCACTACTGTGTCCCCTGTGCGCTCCCCTCCATATAGTAGAGACCGGACTTCTTGCTTCCTCTGGCAATCACCAACGAATCTCTGGAAAGCTTCTACTGACTATTCCCGAAGAGACTGAAGAATCCCTCGTCATCCAACCTTCCAACCGACACCAGGTTGAAACGGATATCAGGGACATGACGAACATCCTTGAGAACAAGAATCGCACCCGTCTTCGTTCTCAAATGCACATCTCCACGGCAACCGCCTTCGACACATCTCCGTTGCCCATCTTCAACACGCACAGTCACCTGTCGTGTAAGTGGCAAACAGTGCCCTGTTGTGAGATACATGTGCTGAAGCTTCTGAGTCCATCAGCCAAGAATTGTTATCGCAGGCGAGGTTAGTAATGACCTCATCACCTACGACGATCACATCGCCTCCATGCGTCGAGGCCGCCGCTGTAGTGTTCTCTTCTTGCTTCCCCTTGTCGCCCTTCTTCTCCTCTTCCAAGCGAAACAGTTCCGTTTGATATGGCCCTTTTTACTGCAATGGTAACACTCTGAGTCCTCGTAACGACCCTTGGACTTCCCCCTGCTCTTGTCTCTGCCACCACCTGGACCCCTGCTTTTGCCCCTTCCGCGGCTCTCTGAAACTAATGCCTCTGAGTGGTGGGATGGATGAAGTGCCCTGAGAACGTCTCCGCATCTCTTCATTCAACACCCGCTCTTGGCAAACTCCAGACTGACCACGCCCTCTGGAGCAGAAGCGATCATAGATACTCGTACGGTCTCCCACGAGTCTGGCAATGTACACAGCAGCCATAGTCCCTGAACTTCGTCGTCGAACTTGACTCCCATAGAAGATAGCTGATCAACCAGCCCTGGAACTCACTCAAGTGATCCGAAATAGACGCCCCATCCTTGTACCGCAGACCCATCATCGTTCGGATTGGGAACAACTTGTTTACCCCGGTCTTCTTCGTATACAAGGATTCCAGCTTATCCCACAACGTCTTTGCGTGCTCAATATTGGCAACGTGGTTGTCACGTTCTCATCAACAAACTGCCGTATGTACCCACACACCTGTTTATGCTCGAACGTCCAGTCCTCCTCGGATTTATCACTGGGCCTCTCGGATGCAAACACGGGTAGATGCAGCTTCTTGACAAATAGCAAATCTTTCATCTTGCTCCGCCAATAATGATAGTTTGTGCCATTAAGATTCACCATGCGCACCGACTCGCGCATCCATCTCTCTCTGGTTTTCTCTGTCAACTACTGACACCCTTTGAACCCAAAGCTCTGATACCACTCTGATGGAAAAGAAGCGCGGAAACCTTCCCCAAACCGGAGAGTACCTACGAGAGGACCGAGCATACAACGCACGAACCCAAAACAACCACACAAAACAATCCACGCAGACACAGAGAATTTTTGACGTGGAAACCCTTGCGGGAAAAACCACGGGACGATCGAGTCCAACCCTGAGAAGCCTCCACTAATGGAATAGAAGAATTACACCCTCTAGAAACTCCTCCCGATCCAAATCGGATTCCCACAACACTCAGAGATAAGAACAATGATTACAACGCTACGAAGAGCGAGAACGACGAGTAGAGATTACCCGAACACGATCTCCTTCGAATAGCGACCTTCAATCCTCCATCTTCTTCTCCGAAGTTACAATGGCACTCTTGCCTCATTCTCTCTCTCAAACTTGTGTTACCTTGCGTTATGGGATTAGGGTTTGGAAATCCCAACTTAACTCTCCAATCCCGCAACAAACCTGGACCGTTAGATTAGATCCAGTGGTGAAACTCACCCGAAATCCCGCTTCAGCCCCGACGACACAGAGTTCGGCCAGAACTCTGTGTCGAGCATCCAGAACCTCACGCCACAATGCTGGAGTGGCCAGACCGAGTTCGGCCCGAACTCGCCATGGGACCAAGTTCGGCCCGAACTCGGATCCCCTGTTCCAGAACCTCCCTCTGGGCAGCAACAGCAGCAGCGACTCCACGTCGCCTACTTCCCGAGCTTCTTCGATACACGAACGGCGCTCATAGTTCGAATATGCTTAATGACTGCTCAAAATCATATGCACTTCTGGGTGGCATCATAAAGGACGATGAGCTCGGCATGATGTGAAGAAGTGATGATAAGAGTATGCTTTGTAGACTTCTAAGATATCACAATATCCTGAATGGTAAAGACAACCACTTTCGAATCTATTCTTGTGTAGGTTAGATAAATAATCTGCATTGTCATAGCCGATAATTGGCGGATATCATTCCTGTTGGAGTGGATGGGGTTCCCAACCTATGTGGAGAAGACCCCGGATGGATGGTTTGTTTCTCCATTCCGGTTATGTTAACATGTTCATAAGCAGACGCGATAATAAATAAAAAAATTAATGAAAAAGAAAAATTCATGATTTTGTAATGTGGAAATGCATATACAATTGTGGCTCAATAGTGCATGTTATGTTACATTTTATTGGCTAGTAATGGTGGCTACATTTTTAATGACATGAAATACTGTAAGCTCTTCACTAGTGACACAATTCCTACCCAATACTCATAAAATTCTTCGTACATATATCCATCAATCCATCCAGAAATAATTGAATAATCCTTTCAAGGCAGAAAAGAAACAAGTATGAAGATTGTAAAGTGATGGTTCTTCCTCCTCCTTATGAGGTGCTTCTCTCCTCCTCCTCCTTGTCCTTTCTCCTCCTGTCCTCTCCTAAATTCACACCAATGTCATTTTTCTAAGGTTCATGCATCTTTGGTTGTGGATATGTGAATTTGATGAAAATTGTACAATGACAAAGATTGTACATTGAATTTAATGGACCAACTGTTAGCTAATTAGGTATGGTATTGATAATTTAAATCCGTATAGATTAACAATTTTAATTAGTAAATAGAAAATGCTTTGTTTCCCGCGGGGTGTGACTGCGGGCGTGCCCGCACGTCGCGTGTCACCACCCCACTGCCCCCCCCCCCCCCCCCCCCCCCCCCGCTATCTTCCGGGCCCACCCGTCCTCTCTCCAATTAAAATACGACACGTGGCCCATGGGCCATGACTGCGATCTAAATCCGCGGGCAACCTAGCACTGCCCTTAGTAAATATAAGCAAGGGTGTATTTGATATAAAAAAGATACCACGCTGAAGCTGAACTTTTTTTTTATTATATAATGGTATAAATTAACAATATAACTAGAAAAACATATTAATATATGTAAGAATATATTTGAAAAAAAAAAATCCAGGATGAAGGTGAACCTTTTCTATTATCTAGTAGTATACATAGATTAGAAGATTATATATAAGATAAGATAAGATACAAATTAATATAAAAATTATTTCATTTGGTCAACTGAGACTACCAAAGTTGATATCTTAAAAATAATGACTACTAACTATATTTTCTGATTGGGTTATCTGCACGGATGGGCAACGCGTGTGCTCTAGAAGCATCCGGCCCAAATACAACTCGTAACCCGGTTAGCTGGATCCACATCAGCGAGTCAGGTTACCGGGTCCATAGTAGGGTTACCAGCCACTATTGCATCGCCATCCCTATATATACATACATAAAATCTCCACCGCCTCCATCCCCACTAAATCCCCAAAATTTATAGGTTTTTTTTTCTGGAGCTGCGCTTCTCATCTCCTTCTTCCTCCCCGAAACCCTAACCCCAAGGACGACGCCATGATTTACGACGTGAACTCCCCTCTCTTCCGCTCCTTCCTCAGCCAGAAGGGAGGAGCCGCCGACAAGAGGTAACCCTAACCCTAAGGAAGTGATCCTTGATTTTCTTGCTAGTCAAAGTATGTAGCTATTCTAATGCATAGCGTCCAAAATGATTCCATTTTTTTTTGTCGGTGCGATATATTGATGAATTAGTTACGAGTTTTGCTGTGAAATGTATTATTTGAACATCCTTGATTGAACCTTGCACGGACACGAGAAAATGTGTCCGTGTCCGTGTCCGTATCAGTGTCTGTACTCGTGGGACGTTTGTACCTATTCGATGTCTGCATCTGGGACCTGTATCTTGTTCTTATGTACTACTGCAACATAGCTGACAAATTATTACGTGATACGCAAGCAATACTATTAGTGAATTTGGACTGGTCGCTAGTCATCGCTAGTACCCCAGCATAGTTAGCTAGTCGATTCGATGTGCGTATGCCTTCCCCGTCGGATACAACTCCGGATCATGTTATGGGAAAAACATTCCCTGTTACGTAGTATGATGTGCACAGTGCCTTGTTCATGGACAACCGACAGGGAGCTTCCTATTGTATTTTGCTTACCCTCGTTAGTGGTATGCCCTTAAGCTGGATGACCATGGGTAATGAAGACTTCATCTTCTGTTGATGTTCGATAGCATCTCGTAGATATTCTATGAATTCATGTGACGTGTGAGGCACGCCATTACTGTGACTTTTCAAAGTTCAAACAACTTTGTGGTAGATTATGTTGGAATTTTAAGTTTGAGGCTGACAGAATGGTTGCAATCATTTCTTGCCCTTGGTTCAGTTGAGCGGCCCTGTGAGGTGCAATCAATGTATTCTGGTTCATTGCTCATCCCTGATATCCAAATTGGTAGATTTCCTAATGTCATTAGTTCAATAGCATTTTTTTAGTACTATATGAATTTCTATTTATTTTTTAATCCTAATTTTGCCTAGTTCTACCTGGGCTCTTGGTCCTCACCTGGCCACCTTAACTCTCACTTCCTTTTTATAGAACTTATCTTTACACATACTCCCATACATGTAGAGAGGATGAGCTAATAGGTAACAAACGTTTGCACATGTATTTCCCATGATTTTGTTTCCCTTTCCCCATGCTATCTTGTTTTTGTCCGATTCCTCCAAACATTACCCGAAGAACATTCAAAGAAATAAAGATCAATAATGTATGGAAAAAGTAGAGAAGATGCGTCAAGTGTGACTAAAACATATGATCTGGATAAAATGTTGGGAACTATAAGTGAATTATTGTTGCTAGAGAACTTATTATTTGACGAAAGGGCAAAGGTTTAGTGATGTTTCAGAATCTTTAAATTAATTTCCATCAATGATAAACGACTTTTTGCACACATGATCTTGTCTTTGGGCTGCATTTTGGAGGGCAAGCTGTTGCAATGGTTGTGGTGTTGTAAAAGTTAGAAGTTGGGAAACAGAAAGATGATATGAAATAAGAAATGATTATTGGGTGTTAGTGCTTGGGTTAGTCGGTTGGGGCAGAATTGGGTTGGATGTTTTGATGTCAAGAAAGTTTCTAACTGGATAACATAAAGTTTCAGAATATCATAAAGATTACGCTAGGTTGGGGAGCATGAAAAGCTTCAGAAATGAATATCATAAAGTTCTTATCGCCGAACCTGATGTCAAACCTCCATGATGGTGTTCCTGCAGTAGTTCTGTGAAAGAGAGGGCTTGCCATGTAACCCAGAAGCCAGTTGACGCACATGTAAATTAACCTGCACATGTAAATTAACCTTTCTGGTTATGAAATTTAAGATCATGTAGCCAAAGCCAACTTGAAATCTGAAAAGATCAACCTCTAATTCCTAATAGTAAATTGTATCATCGTACTTCTTCGTCTAGTCTATATTCTTTATAATATAGGGGAACATGGAGGGTGCTTCTTGATTGCATGAGCTTAAACTGCATATCCAAAAGGTACGTCTCTACCAGTTACTCCCCCCCCCCCCTTCTCCCTCTCAGACTCTGGCATTATCCTCTCATGCTCATAGTTATCTTGGTTACGAATTTGACACTAACATAGAGGGTTGATGTCAAGTTACAGCAGGTCATAAAAACTCTCAAATCTTTCATGAAACTTTGTTATGCTTTATACCCGACCCATTTTGATTGAAGAAGGATGATACCTATACCTATATATATATATATATATATATATATATATATATATATATATATAG
The DNA here is from genome assembly GCA_029216955.1 of Iris pallida. Taxonomy (NCBI): domain Eukaryota; kingdom Viridiplantae; phylum Streptophyta; class Magnoliopsida; order Asparagales; family Iridaceae; genus Iris; species Iris pallida. The sequence goes on along the minus strand of JANAVB010017346.1, from coordinate 62,157 downwards.
AGAGAGAGAGAGAGAGAGAGAGAGAGAGAGAGGTTTCAATACTCCCGGAGTGTAATTAGTTAGGTTACATCACCTCTGGAAATGCACAGTGGAAGACCAAAATGCATGATCCACAACTGTGCAAAGTGATTTACATGTCTTAAACTAGATATAAATGTGAAATCATTTGGATCGAATGTTTTCAAGTCATGCATCAAGCAAGGTTCAAAAACTCGATTCTTTATCTTTTTTGAATTGGTTGGTGTCGCTAGTTTCAGTGGTTTCGTTATATGCTGGTATCAGTTTTGCTGATGCTTAAAACCTTCATATTGAGCCCTCTTTTTTTATTATTGTTAGTTGTTACTGAAGTATGATTCTTACTGCCAGTATTTGATTCAAGGTCAAAGTTGTTCATATTATATGATATTTGTTACATGGATGTCTAAGATATGCATATCGCTGCCAACAATGTCAATGTAGATCTTGTGTTGTGGTCCTGATCATACACATATTAATAGGTTGATATATATTAACTGCTGTCACCAGTAGATGATGTTGATGATATATTAGCTGCCGTCACCAATAGATGGAAGAAGATATGAGAAGAGAATATTAAGAGGAGAGAAAAAGATAAGAAAAGACAAAACTGCCTCTTTGTCGACATCTGACAGATTACACGACAAGTGGACAAATCAGCAAGAACAATGGATGGACTCAACAACATCATCAATGGAAGGTCGATGAAGAGGGCAAGATATTTTTTTATTCTTACTAGAGATTAATAGAGGGTTTGACATGTAAACCTGCAATTATCCCCCCTTTATCCTCTCATAGAGGGTTTACATAAGCAAAATATGAGGTTTCTTTTGAGCTTGCTTTAAACGGCAAGGGGCTCCTAGGTGTCTGCTTCTTGAAAAATTGGTCTAGATGGTGGAGTAAAGATGATATGATTTGAAGGAAATTGCATCGATCTCTATTGCAACACACTAAGCCAAATAGAATTGAACAAAAAGGGATGACATTTTCCTCCAATAATAGAACTATTTCAGTTAAATTAAAGTGAAAAGGTAGGGTCTTTGAAATGTTTCTTCCTTTTTATTGGGCTCTTTGTATGCAACCAGGCTTTAAAGGTTTTTATGTTAACTTTTTATCAGGTAGTAACGACAGTAAATTCTAACAAAGGTTTGTAGGATTGTCCAATACTAATGCTAACACCCACCGATACTGGCCAATACAGAAATTTGGGCTCTCTTTCCTTGTCAATACAACAGAAGGAAAATTTTGAAAAAGAACAAAAGTATGGCATACAACAATGTCGGCACAATGATTTGGTCTTATCAAAGATCAACATGCTACAATGTGCCGATAAAATTCCTTATCGATACACAGTAACCATTACCATTTGTCAAAAAGTTGTACACTACAAATTCACAACTTTAATACATCTCATTATTATTCTATACTAGTATTAATGCACGTGCTTTGCACGTATTTCGTAGCAGTATTCTAAAAGTCGGCCTAGGCGCCCGCCTAGGCTCTAGGCGCCGGCCCACCGCACCGAAAACCCCCTAGGCGGTGGGCTAGGCGGGCCCTAGGCGCCCCTAGGCGGCCGTGTTTTTATATATTTATTTATATTTTTTTGATTTTGTTTATTCTTAGTTGTATTTTGGATATTTGTTTGGGTTTTAAGATAGTATTTGGATTTTAGAACATTGAAATTTCAAATTTCAAAATTTTTAAAATTTCAAAAAAAAAAAAAATCTAAGCAGGCTAGGCGCTAGGCGGACCTCCGCCGCACCGAGTCCGCCTAGCGATTTTTAGAACACTGTTTCATAGATTATTATTAAGAAGACTAAAAGATGGTTGCAATTATTCTCATCTTTATTAAACTACTTAGGAAGACTAAAAGGCTATTTAGTAAGATCAAATGACACGTCTTGTAATTACATAATTGTCCCTATTAACTTTAAAAAAACAATTTTAATTAGTAGACATATGCAAGGGTATATTTGGAAAGAAATGTTTTACGGTGAAGTTCAACTTTTCCCATTATATAGTAGTATAGATAAACAATTTTAATTAGTAGACATATGCGAGGGTATATCTGTAAAGAAAAGTTTAACGGTGACGCTCAACTTTTCCAATTATATAGTAGTATAGATATTGGGGTACTTTGCCTAAAGCAAGTAAATAAACAAAATATCTGTTGCGGGCGAACAATTCACTAATGTATAATATTATTACATTAAAAACTAATGGGAACCAACAAACAATACATAAGGCTATGCCTAAATGTATCGAGTATTTTTCTATTTTTCAAATACTTTTTTTTATTATCTTTTGGCTTTCCAAAGCCAAGAAACCAAAACACGATTCAATACCTGAAACTGTCAAAACTGCTGAGACCGAGACTCATAGAACGGATCCTAACAGATACTGTGAACCTTTGTTCAAACCCAGAAAATTATATTTTTGATTGTGCCTAAATCATGTTAAATACATAAATAACAGTCGACCTTATTCGGTATCCAAAATATCATTAGAAAATTATGCGTATGAGATTGTGCTAATACATTCCCTGCAATGTTGCCCCCTTTCAAACTTAGATATTTCCAACTAGTTCCCCACAACTTTTTTGAGTCACAATTTGTTATAGAAGTAGTGAATGTTTTTGTACTAATAGTCCGCCAGTTTGTTTACTGAGTTTAATCAGATCTTTTAACATTTATAGCTTATAATACTTCATATTTACTATCTTCTGAGGCTTACTTCATAACTTGTGCCTTTGGATGCACGAGTGAATCACAATAATTGAAATGTTGGCTGCTATCCGCAAAGTTATGATCTTGGAAGTATTGTATGTGTATTCAAAAATCCTAAAACCCCAAAAATCATGGATCTGGAAATTCTAGATTGAGCTGAGATTTTAAAGTATACTGATATAGCTCTTTATCTATATACCTAAATCTATGGCCTAATAGATGGATAATAGCAACATATCTCAAGTTAGTCTTTTATACATTTGAGAGACTAGAAGATGCAATTCATGGATTTGAAAATTCTAGTTTCAGATGAGGTTTTAAAGTATGATGATATCTCCTCTTTATCTCTACCTAAATCTACTACCTAATAGATGGATAATAACAATAGATCTCTAGTTTTTACATTTGAAAGACAAAAAGATAAAATATTGTGATTTTTACTGTGAAAACAGCCAGTTTGCACCCTCACAAATAGTCAGTGTTGGCTTATTTCTTGAATAGTTTCTTAGTCTTGCCTTCTCACAAAATTGGATGATCATGAAGCTATCTTATGGTCAAGCTGTTACATTTCATTTACACTACTGATCCTATATTCCTATTGGTTTTCGCAGAGGCATACAATTTGTTATGGCTGATTAATTCTAATTGGCTCTTATAACATAAGCGCACACACAAGCACATACACTTTCAGTAGTAACCCCCACATGTTTTGCACTCAAGCTTTTTGAGTAGGGCCCAAGTTCTTTGCATAGTTTGCAGTATCGGCCAATGTTGATCCGATACAGCTGATAATGTCCGGATTCGATACTGCCAATACCGATACAATTTGGCATGTACCGATTCGATACCGACCCATACCATTACTGAGGGTCTCTTTTCTAGTCAATTCGACCAAAAAATTGAAAAAAGGCTAATCAACAAGGATGTATAAGCATAGTAAGGTTGTAAAAGCATGTAAATGAAGAAAACTTATTTATCGCAGGTAAACCAATCAACAATGATTGTTATTTCATTCAATTTCAAAATCCAATGAAACAACATAGAAAATACTTAAAAATTATGGCTAAATGCCTAAAATACTTTCTCTAATTTATTAATAATCATTTTGTTTTTATACCAAAAAATTCGATACTTCGATTTGAAACCGCTGATCCCGATACCCATAGGAAGGGTCTGATACGATTCCGATACTACCAACCTTGGTTCTTTGCAGCTGATAATTTGGCCCCAACCCAATGTTAGCAAGCCTGTCTTACCTCATTCTTCGTTGTATTTTATCTTCTGCTGTGGTGGTCTTTTTTTTTTTATCTGATTGTGAAATCTTTTATTACTAAAACAGGAAAACTGAAGAGCAGAAGCCAAGGGATCAGAAGCCAAAGGCAAGTGAGAACAAACCAGTGATGAACGAATGAGTCATTTGAAAGATGAGAGTTCACTATGATGGTTTATAGTTTTAGATGAACAACATAACATCTTATGTACTCTCTTCAGTAATCCTCATCCCTTGTTATGTACTTGTTTTAAGTAGTCTATGTTTGTGTATGGATTTGGGGGCATGATATCATGAATTTCAAGTAATCATCAAGGCGGCCTTCTAAATTATTGAGATTGGTGATCCAAGGTAATCTTTTGTGCCAAAACCTTTGCTGAATGTCTAAATTGATCTCTGTTTTTTGTGTTTTACTACTGCCTTGCAACATGCTGTGTTTGAATCTTGATTTGTCAAATGTAGCATGCATGTAAAGTGTGGATGATACTTGTAACGCTCTTACTGTGAAAACTTGGGCATTGCGATTTGCTGCTTTTGCATGATTGATCAGAGAATGTTCAAGTACCGGCGGTGCAGTGTAGTATTTTCTTCTAATACTTGAATAAAGATCGGGCTGCAGCTCAGCCTTGGTTGTTGTCCGACATGCTCAACCTGGAGAACGAAACAATGAGTCTTAATTTCTAGTTCACTGCTCAGTTACGAATTGATGCAATTCATTATTTGAGCATGAGTTCCGATCGGCCGTCCAGACGAGCTGCAGCACCTGCACAGCAACTTTGATCTTCGCCCGAGCGTTCTTCCAGCTGCCCTGGGCGCCAGCAGTCCCCTCCTGTCTCCAGTGACTAGGCTTGGCCAAGCTCTCACCGCAGAAACTCTGCTCTGGCGACCTTCCCCTCGTCGGTTTTCCATGGCCGACACGTCCACCAAAAACCTCCCCCTCCCCCCCCCCCCATCTCTTGAAAGTTTCTTTGGGATCACTCATGAATAAATGAATAACAAGTATGGACATCAAAGGGACAATTAGCCTTGTTTGGTTCGTGGAATGAAAAGAATCAAGAGGTTGGAAAATGAAGTTATTACGTTTTTTTTCTTCTATGTTTAGGTGTTAAAGGAATTGAAGAGGAAAAGGCAGGTAATTTCTAATGGAGAGAAAATTAGGAGAAAAAATGGTTCTATCCATCCAAGCAAAATTTTTTCCATCTTTAAGTATTCACTTTTCTTCCCAATTTGTTTGACATTTTTCAAACACTAGAAAGAAAATTCGATGGGAACTTTGATATTCGGCCAAGCATTCCTTCCATCTTCTGGCTCCAGTGATTCGTCTTGGCCAAGCTTTGACCGCAGAAATTCTACTCTGGAGACCTTCCCCTCGCCAGTTTCTCGTGGCCGAATTCCAATTCTACCAACCAACATTCACTTTCAACCTCCCCTCCCCCACCCCCCAAAGTTTATTTGGGATAAATGATGAATAAGTAAATAACAAGTATGGATATCAAAGGGAAAATATGGCCTTGTTTGGTTGGTGGAATGAAAAGAATTAAGGGGTTGGGAAATGAAGTTATTACTTTTCTATGTTTAGGTATTAAAGGAATTGAGCATGAAAAGAAAAGTGATTTTTAATGGAGAGAAAATTAGGAGAAAAAATGGTTCTATCTATCCAAGTAAGGATTTACTTTCCATTTTTAAGTATTCACTTTTCTTTCCAATTTGTTTGACATTTTCAAACACTAGAAAGAAATTTCGATGGGATTTGTAACTGCTCTCATTTGGTTCGCGGAAAGAAAAAGGAAAGAAAATCAATCCTTGGTGTTTCATTTCCGTTGGAAAATTATAATTTTTTATCTATTTTCTTTTCCGGTGTTTGGAAATGTCAAGAAAAATGAATACTTAAAAGTAAGAAAATGAATCGTTGCTTGGATGGATGGAACTATTTTTTCTCATAATTTTTTTTTCTATTGATAATCACTTTCATTTCCTCCTTAATTTCTTTCGCACCCAAATATAGAAAAGTAATGACCTGTGCTTGTTTTGGAGAACAACATTTGGAAAATGAAAGAAGAAATTTGAGAAGAAATTAATGAGGAAAGGAAAGAAGACACAACTTGTTCCCCTAGGGATGCAAGAGAACATTTTGGTACTTCATGTATTAAAAAAAGGCTAATTATAAGGGCACAGCCTTTTTTACTCGGGGCTAGCCAAGTGACTGTTTTTCATTATTTACAAGTTTGCCACTGGAAAAATTACTCAGGGCCATCCAAGTGGTAGGTATAAAAGATAAGTCTTATAATTTTTATTTTCTTCCCCACTCTCCATTTCTAAGAAGAAGAAGAAGAAGAAGAAGAACAAAAAGAACAAGAACAACAAGAACATCAATTTTTGCAAACCTAGTTTATTTTGATTTTTTGCTCTCTTCTAATTTCTCAGATCTCTTTCTCCAAACCCTACTTTATTTTTCTTCTTCTTGTTTGGGCATTATGGATGAAACCCTAGTTGTAGAAGAAATTGGGTTATCAAATCTATCAAATCTATTAATCTATTAGTCTATTAACCAATTTTTCTTTATTAATAGAAGAATTATGCATGAAATCCTAGTTGTAGAAGAAAACTATGGAAGAAATCCTAGTTGTAGAATAATTGGCTTCATATCAGGACTGCCACAATTTCTGACAGTCCTAGAAGTATTGAGGACTGCCAGAAATTGTGGCAGTCTTGAAATAGTCTCGATGTACAATAGGACTGTCACAATTGCTGGCAGTCCTAGAAGTAATGAGCACTGCCAGGAATTGTGACAGTCTTGAAATAGACTCGATGTACAACAGGACTGCCACAATTTCTAGCAGTCCTAGAAGTAATGAGGACTACCAGGAATTGTGGCAGTCCTGAAAGGGACATGCTCTACAGCAGGACTGCCACAATTTCTGACAGTCCTAGACATATTGAGGACTGCCATAAATTGAGGCAGTCCTGAAAGATACTTGCTGTACAGCAAGTTCCTTTCAGGTCTGCCATAATTTCCGACAGTCCTAAAGTCGAAATTCCCGAATAAAAAAAATATGTTAGGGTTTATTTCAATCTTGATAATAGAGTGAAATATGCATTTTAGGATTTATTTCCATGCATTCTTTGTGAGGAAAGAAGTATTTAACCTTTATTTTCATGCATTTTAGGGTTTATTTAAATTTTTTGGTGCCATCGAAATTGGGAAAGAGAAGGAAACTAGGGTTTTGATGGAGATGCTGATGATGGAAATGATGGAGAAGAAGAAGATGATGATGATGAGAAAAAAAACTAGGATTTTGATGAAGATGTGAGAATGGAAATGGTGGAGAAGAAGAAGATGGATAGAAGAAGAAGAAAGCTAGGGTTTGTGAAGAGAGAGAGTGAAAATTTGAAATGAGAGTGATTTTTCGGGTTTGGGGGGCTGTGGGGTTTGGACAGCCCCCCTGAATGAAAAATTTGGACAGCCCGAGTAAAAGTTCCTCAAAGCCTGGCTAGTCCTAATCCTGGCTAGCCCCGAGTAAAAAAACATGTGCCCTTATAATTAGCCTAAAAAATTTATATATAACAAAGTCAAAATTTTTGAAATAACATTTGTCTTCAATATATCTTTTATTAATTATATGTTAGTTAAAAATAATTTATATTCATTAATTATATGTTAATTGTAGGAAAACTATTATTTTATTTTAGGCAATTTGTATTCATTAATCATATGTTAATTAAAATAAACAACACTTATTTGAAAAAAATATATTGCAATTTTTTCAAACAACAATTCAAGGAAAATGGGAGTGAGAGTGGGTAAATATACCGAGGGTTATTATATCTCAAACCAACATTCACTTTCAACAATCATCTAAACAATCAAATTCGATTTTTTTTTTTCCACTTTCAACAACGATCAAAATAATCGAGCTCTTTTTTTCTCTCCATTTTTATACATTCCAATTCTACAAACCAAATAACTTTTGAAAAGTTAAAATTTATATGTACATAATGCATGCAATTTTTTTGTTTTTTTTGTTTTGCTTTTGTACTTTCGAACAATTTCGTGCAACCAAACGCCACTAACCATGAAGTATAGAATGTATGAACAGTGTGTTGCTTGAAAGATGAAAAGTCTTTTCTACTGCTGATTTTGGAAAAGCAGCAGCAATCTCAAACCAGGCCTTAATCGGCCCACAGCCCACACCCGCATCTGTACCACACGTGCGGGACGTCCTCATCTCATCTCTCTTGACGGAAAGACGTTTTGATGCTCTCTCTCTCTCTCTTTTAAAACAACTAATATAACAATTACTATTTAAACAATCTATTACTGCTTCTAAACCCACAATCACAAATTAAACGAACAGAAGATCAAGAACAAGAAAAAGAAGAAAGCTCACCACTCTTCTTCTCCAGATCCCAACTCCCAAACCCTAGAAATCCTCAAAACCCTAATTCCAGATCTCCTCAGCCGCCGGATCCCGGTTGCCAATGGATTCTACGGCCGGATCGCCGCCTTCCGCCCAGCTGGTAACCGATCATCACTCTTCTTCCTCTTCTCCCTCTTCGTTTTTTCTTGAAAATTTGGAAGAACTCTGAACGAATCGGTCCTTGTTTGGTTCGGAAATAGGTGGGAAACGCGTTCGTCCACCAGTACTACAACATCCTCTACCAGTCGCCGGAGCTCGTCTACCGGTTCTACCAGGAGGCCAGCAAGCTCGGCCGCCCGGAGGCCCAGGGAGAAATGAAGTCGATCACCACCATGCAAGTAAGCTGCACTCAGAGCTTCTATTTTGAGCTGGATCAGATTACGCTTTGTAGTGCTCGATAGGGAGCAAAACTTAAGAGTTTGGAACGATTTGGGAGGTTTATCGCTCTGTTGAGAAATCTTAGGATTCAAGAACTTTGAATAGTTGCTAGATTAGATGTGATCGCTCTGTTGAGAAAGCTTAGGAATCATTTTTTTTAATAGTTGGTAGATTAAATGTGATTTTTCGCTTCAAATTTATGTGGTTTGTTATATTTTTAGGTTCTTGCTTCAAAATTTAGGCATAGTTTTGGAACGAGGTTTGCTAATTGTATATCTTCAAGAAACTTACCAGTATGAACCCCTCCATGCCCTCCCCTTCGGGAAAGAAAGATAAATGGATAAAGGTATGAAAGAGGAAGACATCTCTTATTTAAAAAGAAATATGCTATATATTAGATCGAGTTGGTGGAATAAAATCTTTTAGTTTCATCGATGAAAGAACGAACATCACAAATCAACTTTTGTATAGCTCTATCAACTTAAGATAAATAAGTACAAACACCCCCACCCTCATCCTACTAACAGACAGATGACTGTAGATTATCTTTTTAACATACTATTATCTTGATAATTGTAGTTACTTTGAAGGATTTTGGTGTTCACATTTGATGGATGTGGTGGTGTATGTATTTTAAAAAATAAAATATACTTTATTTGTGTGCATGTCCGTATCTGTGTCGTGTCCATTCGTGTAGATGTGTCTTTATTTGTGCAACATAGAGGGTTACGTATGACCTGTTTGAAAAATGTCAGTATCCTGTATTCGTGTTGTGTCTCGTGCAACGTAGTGGGTAAGTAATCTGTGTTGATGTCATATGTCATTGATGCCCGTGAATATTCCGTTAATAGCCTAAACCACTTATTAATGTGATAATTAAATAAAAAAATAGAGGACATCCTATTGTTGGGACCCAACCTTTCAGGTCAGCTAAGGAAAAAATGCTTAGGAAGTGTAAAATATGGTAACTAACCTATCTGTTTATTGTTGAACTTCTTGTTTTGAAATGATGTTCATTCACACATTAGAGTCATGTGATATTGTTTGCCTGTAACATGATAAATCGACGATGACAGGCAATCAATGAGAAGATATTATCAATGGACTATGCGGGGTTCAGGGCCGAGCTAAAGACGGTAGATGCCCAAGAATCACTCAACGGTGGGGTTCTTCTTCTCGTGACTGGTTACCTAACTGGGAGGGACAATGTCAGGAGGAGCTTCACTCAATCCTTCTTCCTTGCCACCCAGGATAAGGGCTACTTTGTCCTGAATGACATTTTTAGATACGGGGAAGATGCTGACCACCAGCAAGGGGATCAGATTCTGGCAGATGGCAGTGGTGTGACTCCCCCACTTGAGCAGGGTATATGTCAATGTCTTTAATATAAAGAGTCTTATTTGTATAGTTGTTTTTATTCTTATCTATTTTATGCTTCCTCTTTCAGAGTCTCCCCCGCCAGTGGAGGATCAGGTCCCAGAACGGTCAGAGTCGCCCCTGGCAGAAAAGAACGATCAGGTCCCAGAACGGTCAGAGTCACCCCTGGCAGAAAAGGAGGAAGTGATTGAAGGAGAAGTGCATAGTCCTTCTGATAACGAGGAGGGTTCAACTGTTGATGAGGGAACACCAGAACCTGAGGTGATTGATGAAGTCCCAGATAACTCCGAGGCAGTAGTTACTGATTCTGGTTCTACTATCACGCCAGAAGAGGCACCAAAGAAATCATATGCTTCAATTGTAAGTTCTTTTTTAAGTATTTAGTTATCTAGTTTCCCCATTTCCCAAGTCTTCCTGATATTAAATTCTTTCTTTTTATTCTATTTGTTTTGTGTTCATGTGTGTATAATATTTTTGGTTGGAATGGTGGTGGGTGGTTGTGGTGTAGATGTGGCTAGTTGTTTGAATTCAACATGTCCAAGCATGTTTTCATTTTTTATAGTGGCTTGAGTTGGAGACGATCTTGAGTTGGCACGCAATTCACGCTCACTTTGTACTACGAACTGAACTGAATCTTGAGTTAAGCTTGTTTACTAAATAAGCTAAACTTGTTCCTGTGTCAGATTTTTTGAGCTCTCCGTATACATGTTTATATAAACTAGTGTAGTCAAAGGCGCACCAGCTGCGCCGAACACCTTAGGCGAGGCGCCTTTCTCCAGGCGTGTTTCGCAGCAAGACGCCAACAAGTAAAGGCATGCCTAGGCGCGCCTTATGTATTTGTTCTTTGTTTTGGCTCTATGGGCTCACTTGGCATAAATTGAACCGATGGGCGTATTGGTGTTGACGATAAATTTGATGAAGTTTGATAAAGATGAATGATTGTTCTATTGATTATGCTTTTATTTTACAATTTGTGTTCATTTTATTTTGTTACTTCTTGTTAGAGAACACAAAATTTTGTTAGTTTTGTTGACTGCTACTGACTACTTTGCTAGTTAACTTGTGGTTATGTTTTAACATGTTTTTGTTGGTTTTAATATTTATTTGGTTTTATTCTAATATTAGTAATTTATTTATTTATTTATGTATATTTTTATTAATTTTGCGTCTTGTTTCGCCTGGACACGCCCCTTAAGTGTGTCTTGCGCCTCGGACGATATGAACACTTTGTGCCTAGCGCCCTTTGACTACCTTGATATAAAAACTAAGCTTGTTAAAATTTCATCTTTAGCAGCGATTTGTAATCTTATTTAAGATAAAGGTGTACTTTATTGCTATAGACATAAATCTGATGTGCAGAACGAGATGTAAATTTCTACCAAGATACAGCCTAATTCGTCAATAAACTATTGTTTAGGACAAATAAAATGTGGCTTATCCAATCTTTTCATTGACATCTTGCTATAGCCGATGTCTGGGGAAGTGGTTAATTGGTTGCTCGTCCTCATGGTTCATTTTTTTTATGTGGGTTCTTTATATCATAATTGCTGACTTCACCTAATCCAGAATAAGACATTAAAATTACGTTTATATATACTTCTTTGTTGTTGAGATATGCAAGTACACAGCTTTTGCCAACCGACAATTGAAGTAAGATGGAATGTCCTTTTTAACTGGTCCTTTGTTTATACACACTTGGAAAAGTATACAGTTTGTTTCCCAGCAGTACTTTCTGTATAGATCTATTTCAAATGCATTTTTCTGTAGTTTTGATTATTGAAAATGTGCTTCTATAAAAAGCCAATTTTGTCGAAGTAGTAAATGGGGGTACGAAAACATATTACTGCATGTGGAACTCTATTATTCTTAAAACAATCCACATAGTTTTAGCAGCTACACTACATTAGTTTTGATACTCCAATGCTTGTACAGCTGTTGATTGTATCAAGTGAATGTGCTTCTGATTAGAATACTGTTGAGCCCAATAGAAAGTCAGCTGTATATGTTCCCTATATGCCAATCCTTCTCTGTTCTTGATAGTATCATTACTCAATGACTTATCCATTTAGCATTGCATAGATGATTGGAAGCAATTGTTTGCAATAACTACTCCAGTTGATTTTATTATCATGTTTTTTTTTTCTACACACAAATGATTAAATGAGAAGTTAGAACATCTCTTTGTTCGAAGAATGCTAGTGGCTCACTTTCTTTAGATTAGAAATTATTCTCGCCATAGTGCATGAGGAGTTTGATGAGGCTCTGCTTCATGGCTTGCTTTTCTCCATCAAATACAAGGAATTGCATCATGGTCTCCTTGAAATGAACTGGTAATCTGTTAAAATCAAGTCTCCAAGCATGGATGCAGCGGGAAGGTACTGTCAAAAGTCGTCCACATAAAGAAACTAGTAAGGTGTTTAAAGGCTTAATAACCTTTCTGTGGATTAAGGACCCAACTTATCGTCCACATAAAGAAACTAGTAAGGTGTTTAAAGGCTTAATAACCTTTCTGTGGATTAAGGACCCAACTTAATTGCATACATGTGTTGTGTGAACCCACTCACTCACAAGAGAACCAACAGTGTTCTTCATTTGCTTTGTGTCTGGTAGATAATATCAATCAAGTGCCTATTTGTCCTGTATCATTTAATGGGTCACTGAGGCTTACACTTGGCCAAGATCTCCTAATCTCAGCCCTGGCTATATATATATATATATATATATATATATATATATATATATATTGAAAGAGGTAATTGTGTTACATACTCCTGGCCCGAAGGCCTACAAACTCGACCCGAAGGCCACAATCCGAGCCCAAAGGTCCGCACCTGCACCGCACTTGTATCGCACCCGCATCACACCGCACCTGCAACCGACCTGCACTCTGGTTGGCCTCACATTAATTCGTCCACAGGAAATTAAATGTGCTTCCCTGTTGCTTGAACCTGCAACCTCTGGGGGGATATGCCACAACCACTTGAGCTAGAGGTCCTTGGCTCAACATATATATATATATATATATATATATATATATATATATATATATATATATGTCATAGATGTGTTGTGTGAACCCACTCACTCACAAGAGAACCAACAGTGTTCTTCATTTGCTTTATGTCTGGTAGATAATACTAATCAAGTGCCTAACACTGTTGGTTAACACTGTTGGTTCTCTTGTGAGTGAGTGGGTTCACACACACACATAATATATATATATATATATATATATATATATATATATATATATAGATAGATAGATAGATAATTTGATGATGCCAATCTCTGACACTGTGTTGAGATTCAGAACAGAATAGGCTAGTGACGCAGGACAAGACTTATAGCATAATCTAGTTAGGTCGATAGACAGGTAATTATCTGAAAGTTGCACAAAAGGCTAATTATGAAGCAAATATAATGAATAATATGCGGACTAATAACCTTAACAAGTATTCACATACACAATTGAAATCAACATAGGGTTCGAGTTTACCAAAATGTCGCGATCCTAAATCTGTCCAAAATTTGTGATCTGACTTCAACAGCAGATTCAAAGACCTTGCCAACAAATCTGAATGTTCATCAAACACGAAACTTGTACTACTTGAAGTCAGTTTCCCTAATTGGGGTAGCACACCCAAAAAAATGAGCCTTCATACCGAAAAAAGCATTGCCTGTAGTTGCATACTACAAAATTTGTAGATAAAAAATATAAGTATGCATATGCAACAACCAATTTTATTGATGACTAAAAGGAAATTAAGGATTTTACTAATTGCGTTCTTTAGTTTAGGTTAGCAAAGAAGAACAAACATGGGGTTTTGGAGATTAGGGTTTGAATAGTAACGACGAAGAATTTTATTTAAGAATAGACATCTCATCACAATCAATCATAAATGAGACTCTAAACACATCCTTGGATAAAAAGCTGGGTCCTTGTTGTTAATGTAACCAAATGAAGCTTGGCCCTTGAAGGAAAACTAGTCCTAATTGAAATAGAAACTCATCAAACATGGGTAATCCTAAAATACAAACAAATAAAGCTGATACACCCAAAAGAGTGCACTAAGTCTAGAAAATAGACCCATGTGCTGATTGGTCCTCTAGCTTTATAATATAGGAGATGAAGAAAAAGGAATCTGATCAACTCTAATTTGGTGGATGGAAATAATGTTTGAAGGATTAGCTAATTTATGAGAGTTTCTTCTTATTTATAAGAACTCAAGAATACAAATAGAGAAGGATTAGCTAATTTTGAAGTGTACCCAAGAAGAAAGCTAAAGTCAATCAACCATATACGTCTTTTATTAACCAACCATATACACCTTTTAGTGGGCCATTGCCGAAAGTCAATCAACCATATACGTATTTTATCAACCAACCATATACACCTTTTAGTGGGCCATTGCCGTAGGGAGTCCACCCTCTCTTCATGAATAGGAATTAGGCTTTGTAAGAAACTAACTAAGCCAAAAAATCTTGGATTGGATTGGTTTTTTGAAGCTCCCAGTCCGGTCGGGTTCTTTTTTAGTTTTTTATTTCCCGATATCAGGTTCAAGGTTGAAACACTAAAAACCTGTTTGGAATGAATTGGATCGAATGTACTATATGTCCAGTTCGTAGGTGTGTAGAAGGATATGGATTTAGGTCGAATTAGAATATTGAGTCATACCATTTTTTGATATGCTTTGGGTCTGTTCTAGGATTACTAAGTTATTTGGGTGTATTATAGTTAGTGAAAGACACCATTTGGGTTTGTAGATTGAATTAAGTCTATCTTTCCATGTTGAATTTCTTGTATTCTTGAGTTATTGAACTTATTTTGAAGTTGTTGGCTCTCGAGCCGAGATAAGGCTGTCTTCAAACTAGAGGTGCTATAAGATAATGATAATTACAATCTAGAGACCTAGTTGAACCTACTGCATCAACAATTTATTCCTATATGTAAAGCAAGCCATGTATCTCCCAGGAAAGCTTTCGGCACAAAAGCAGCTATGGTTCCTATTAGGGTGACCATGGTCCGATTTGGTTTAGGTTTTTAGGCCAACCCCGACCTGAACTAACGTCATCCAGAACCAAATTAGACTATCTGAACCAACGGCATTCAGAACCAGATCAGACTGTTTGAACCTATAGAATCACACGACCTATAGAAATGCACCAACTCAACCTGTCAACTCGTTTAAACTTTTGCTTGGTTCTACACATTCAATAAATCAATATAAGATTTAAACATAACTTCTCTCACATGGATTTCAATACTTAAATAGAAACAATTCCTAAACTATTAGGATGTGTCCTAAATCACTATTATTTTAATTTAAAATATATGATCAATCGTATTCATAAACCACAAACTCATTTGAAAAACATATGCAACTTGTAGTACAAAAGGGGGTTGTGATCGTAACTATCCAAGGCGAGGAAGATCGAGTAGGAAGTGGTTGGTACACATGATGGTTAATGACTGATAGAACGAATGTATGCGGCAACAATAAGAGGCCACTTTCTACCCAATGTGGAGACTCAAATCTACTCATATTCTTCCTCTTCTTCTTCTCTTAATATGGGGTGCGACCCACAACTGAATCCAGACTAAACTTAGCCGGATCTGGACTGAATTTGGTAATTGGACCAAATATGCAAAATTCTATATCTGGTTTATTTCAGTTTAAGTGGTCAGGTTTGGGTCCGAACAATGCTTCCAACCGGATCCAAACCCAACCAGCTACACTCCTTAATAGTGGCCTTTCCCAAAAAGAAAATACTGCAACAAAGAGAGAAAAAAGAACAAGAGAATGAAGAGATGAGGGTGGAGAAAGAAGGAAACCGACCTTCACCATCATCGAGTGCGCCATCTTTGTCATGGATCTCGAAGATCATTACTGGACTTGCCACAAACAACATGTATGTTTTTCTCATATAGGTGTTTTTGAGAATTGGGGTGTCTAGTTTTTTGTTTTGCCCAACAATTGACTATTAGTATTAAGTATATGTATGATCAGTGTTGTTAAAGGTGCCCAAAGAACCGACGTTTCACCGCCTAATCCAAAGACATTCAATGCATCTTCTCAAGGCGACATTAGGCGAATGGATAATTAGACGAGCCTAGGCACACACTTAGGTAGGTTGGGTGTTTTATACAACTTTTTTGGACTTCTGTTTACAAGTTTTATGGACTTGTTTGATTTTGTTGGTTTTGGAAGTTGTATGCTTAAGTTTTAAAGTTCCAAAGTCTTTTTTAAGTTTTAACACTAAAACTTATTAAATAGACATAAATAAAAAAAAAGAAAAAAAAAAAGAAAAGAGAGGAGAACATCGTGGAGTAGAGCCCACCCCAATCAGAGAGCTCGTGGAGTAGAGTCTAGCCTAACTTAAGAGCTCAAGGTACATCGAAGGCTTAAAAGGGAAAGATAACAATAGGGTCCTTTTCAAAATCAAAACCACCCTCTTCAAAACTGTCATCTTCTTGAAGACCAACGTCACCTCTACCGAGACTTTTGGATAAGGAAGAAGAGACAAGAATGATGAAACAAAAGAGCAAAATGATGAACAAAATCTATCAATCAATGTGGGCGAAGATTTTATTTTTAATGATGATAATGTTCAAGATGATCTCGAAGACTTAGATGACGAAGATGGATGATTGAATAGAAATAAGAAGGATTCGTTAAATCATTTAGGAATGTGGAAAATTGACATCGTTGATTGTTTTATTTGTTTTTCCGTTTGAACAATTTGTCTTCTATCATAATAGATTATGTGTAATGTTAATTGTTTTAAAACTTTATGTTGTGTTTCTAAACTATTTTGTGATACAATTAAGTTGCTTTGTTGTTTTCTATTGGTAATTTGGTATTGTTTTGACTCTTCTCTTTAGTTTGTTGTCTAAGAACTCAAGTTCGATGAGTTTTTAGAGATATATGGTATATTTGGATAACCTAACATAGACGAGGCAACCCATCTAGGAATGCCTAGAGTTTTTGTAAAACACTGTGCGTGATAGATTAGATGACCGTGAAAACTATTGAGGGATATGGTAAACTATTTACTATTACTATTAAAGGAGACACCAAGGATCAACGTTAAGTCTTTACCTTTTTAAGGTAGTTATGGATAAGATTATTAGGCATATCTAAGAGAAGGTTCCATGGTATTTGATGTTTGCTGATAATATTGTATTGGTTGATGAGAGTAGAAAAAAAAGGAATTAGGCTTGTGTAAGAACTGATCTAAACCAAAACATCGTGGGTTGGCTTGATTTTTGAAGATCCAATCTAGTCGGGTACTTCTTTTGTTTTTATATGCCGATATTTTGTTCAGGGCTGAAACAGTAAAAGCCTGTTTAGAATCGAATTGGATTGAGTGTACTATATGTGTAGTTTGTAGGGAGTGTAGAAGAATATGAATTTAGGTCAAATTAGAATATTGAGTCAGTACCATTTTTGATATGCTTTTGGTCTAGTCTAGGGTACTATAAGTTACTTGGACGTAATAGAGTTAGTGAAAGACACCATTTGGGTTTATAGGTTGAATTAGGTCTTATCTTTCCTTGTTGAATTTCTTGTATTCATGACTTATTGAATTTTTTGAAGCTGTTGGCTCTCGAGCCGAGGACCCTCTTCAAACTAGAGGTGCTATAAGACGGATAATTACAATTTAGAGACCTAGTTGAACCTACTACATCAACTATTTATTCCGACAAGTATTGCAAACCATATATTTCCCATAAATATATTTTGACACAAAAGCGATTATGGTTCCTATTAGGTGACCATGGTCCAATTTGCTTTAGGTTTTTAGGCCAAATCGGACTATCGTTTCTGGAGTACTTTGTGATTGCAATAAAATTTCTAAAGTTAAAGGGAAAAAATCCTTCTAATCTGTAAGAATCGAAGTGTTGGACAATTAAAAAACATATCCATAAAATTAATGTAGCCAAAATAAGAATGTTAAGATGGATGTGTGTCAATGCATCAAAAGATAAAATAAGAAATGAGTTTATCCGTATAAACTATAAAGAGATGGTGCCAATTGAGGACACGACGATAGAAAATTGTCTCAGTAGGTTTAGACATTTGTAACGCAAACCAAGAGATTTTCACGTAAGGAGGTGCGATAATATAATAGTTAATGAAGCTGCTAGGACTAGGGGTAGCCTTAGACGAACATTGTTGTTCTTTTATAGGAATCTATTGGATGAGAGGAGACCATAATGACTTATTAGACTCGTGGATTGATGAAGGAGAGAATGTGGGTTGGTAGATAGAGAGAAGTGGGTTTTGGATCTACTCATGTTTATAAGGTCCTACACGTGTGAGGTTTGTATAAAATGTCTACTCTGCATCTAATCATTTATATACCATTACTGTTGATATTAATTTAGTGAAATTTTATATATATATATATATATATATATATATATATATATATATATATATATAATTTCACTAAATTAAATATCTCCCGATATATTTATATATCGGATCATGTTGAATTTTCGGGTCGGGTCCTATCTTCTAGGTAACCTAATCTACTAACTAGAAAGCCCTAAAAGTAAAACCTACGTCTCTCTCGAGCAGAGATTGATCGACTGCCCCCCCCCCCCCCCCCCCCCCCCCCCCCTCCCCCACTCGCTCTCGAAATGTCGAGCCACGATTGTGAGGCTCCCCCGCTCTCTCTCTCGACGCTCCCCCCCTCCTCTCTCTCTCAACGAGCCAGAGGCCTCTCTTTCTCGAGGTAAGCTCTCCTCGCTCTCTTTTTTTTAACTTTTTTTTATATATTTTTTTTGTTTTAATTTTGTTACTGTAGCTTGTTCTACTTCTTCGTCTACATAATTTTACGTTGTTGTCCCATTTTTTCTTTCTTGAAATGTGATGTTACTTGAAGAACACAAATGTGAGTTTTTGTGTGTTAATTTTCTTTTATTTAATTTTCTGTTAATTCGTCTGCTTCTTCTGCTTGTTTTTTGAAGAACCCATATGATGGTTTATTAGAATATTGAATTGTTAAGAGATTATTGGCATGTGTTTCAAAACCTTTGAACTCAACTCTTTTTTTCTTAGTTATTTACTTAATTTAGGCTTTTAGGACATTTAGAACATTTATTACATCTAGAAATTTGAATTATATATATATATATATATATATATATATATATATATATATACGACATCCAATATCTTTTAAACCCAAACTGATATGAACCCGATATTCGATATCTCGAACGTGTCGTACTCGTCTCCTTTTTTTTTGTTTTGAAAATGTACTTATCCTGTGTCCATATTTGTGCAACATAGGCCATGTCCTATGGAACATTAATGAAAAACATATCAGCTGTTACACTCTCAATCCATCTTCGTTTAGGCCTATATCTACTTTTAGCATCTCTTTGACTAATATCTTATAGCTTCTAACTGTCAGTCTATGTTGCACGTCCAAGCCACTTGATGCGATTTTGTCATTTTATCCTCCAATTGATGCAATATCCAACTACTCATGAGTACATTCATTTCTTATCTTATTTTTCAATGTATTGACACCTGGGAAGCATGGACACTCCAAAAATTCATGTTGTATCCGTGTCGCTCGTGTCAGACATGTACCCTATATCGGCACGTACTTGATGTGCACTACACTAGGACACACCAAATTAGGTTGTAAATCTGTGTTACCGTCTTCGAAATGTATCGTATCCATGTCCCTGCAACATAGATTGGAATTCATTTACCGTAACATCCTCATTTTAGCTATGCTCATTGCTAGGATGTCTCGAATCCTGATTTTTAGGGTATATTGTAATTTGCTTACTTCAAACTATTGTAGGGAAATTTGGGAATTTTCTGTGTTATTTCCTAAAGGTTATTTAGGGTATCTGAGGGCTTATAGATAGCTACCGTCCGATTATCTTGTATATGAAGTCATGTGAAATTAGTGGAAGAAGAAAACCATCTGCTGCTGTCCATTATTTTTCACGATTTGGTTTTCCATGTATGTGTCATCTGCTTTCTCCTTGTGCATTTTCTACTTTATGTCGATTATTCGTAGCACTCATTTTTGGATATACTGATTTTAAATTCTTCAACACTCCGATTTGTAAAGTATGGTTGGTCGTATAGCTGGTTTATGGAATGTTCTTTTCACCTTCAACGGTATCATGCGATCACAAAGCACTCAAAGATTTCCTTTTCAACAATTTTGTTTTAATTCTTTAAATAATATCCTTCTCAATCAGATTGTGTAAATGTTGAAAACTATTGCTAGTCAACCTCTCTTATCCATCAATGTGTACTCCTCACTCTATATTTTTGCCCTTTGGTTGAGGTTGCATTTCATATACTCTGTTATTGTCTTACTAAATTGAAAACCCTTAGATTCCAAAGTTTTTCGCCATTTTATTTTAGAGTCTAATCTTTTTGTATTCTCGTCAACTAGTACACTATCATCAATAAATAACATCATACTGAATATGCCCAATACTTTCATCTTAACTAAGCAAACAAGAAAGGACTTGGTGGTGATCATTGTTTAAGCCAATGCTGAGGGGGAGTGATGTATTATCTCCTCAATGGTCCGAGCGATATTCATAACTCCATCATATGTATCTTTCACAATCTCAATATAGCTTACTAGAACTTGTTTTTTTTCTAGAGCCCATCACATTCTCTCCCTATGAACTATACCATAAGACTTTTGTAAGTCTATAAAAACCATATGCTTAACCCTCTTTTCTCTAAATTTTTCCATTATGCTCCTTAGTAATTTAAATGACTTCCATAGTAGATCGCCTTGACATAAATCCAAATTGTTTCTCTAAAATTCTTGTTTCTCACACAAAATTTATTAAATGACATTTATATTCACTTAGTTTGTATACAAGTTAGAACTTTGTTTTTGTTGAATTTTGGGATGCACCAATGATTTTGAGTTAATTTCTGAATCCAAATTCATTAATGCTAACCCTCTTTTCTCTAAATTTTTCCATTATGCTCCTTAGTAATTTAAATGACTTCCATAGTAGATCGCCTTGACATAAATCCAAATTGTTTCTCTAAAATTCTTGTTTCACACACAAAATTTATTAAATGACATTTATATTCACTTAGTTTGTATACAAGTTAGAACTTTGTTTTTGTTGAATTTTGGGATGCACTAATGATTTTGAGTTAATTTCTGAATCCAAATTCATTAATTCCTATATAATTGAATGGGGGGTAATTTGGCATCACTTACGACACCAGATTGATGCCAGCTTGTTTGCTTGTGTTTGGGTACAAAAGTGAATGGGACTGATTGCCATAAATTATTTTCGGTTTATTTTTTTTTAATCCAGATAGAATAATTTATCTGCGTAAATAGACTATTGGGCATCCTTTACATCATTACTTTGATGCCAGCTTGTTTGCTTTGTTTGTTTGTGAGAGAATGCAAAAGGTCACAACTTGATTGCCATTGCCTATGTAGTTTGTGGAAAATAAGAATCTAGGTTTTGGGTTATTATTTACACTATCCCATAGAAGTTATAATATATTTTGTCTATTACTATTTCTGTTGGTATGTTTTGAGTTGAACTACTGGCTATTAGTGTTAGGTCTGCAGTCGACTTTTCAAACCTTACCCACCATATTGTATGTGTTTGAGGGTTGTTGGTTCTCAATAATATCCAACCTAACCAAGAGTTCTTTGATTTTGGGTTTTGGCTTAGTAATAGTGGCGGTGTTGCGGTGTTTCGCTCAGGAGTTGGTTATGTCCAGCTCCTCGTCCATTAGTTAGGTAAGTATGCAGTATGGATCATGTTTGGTATTTTGGCAATATTCTCAACCGTACTTCTGTGTACTGTGCAGGCATCAATAGAAATGAGTGGCATTTTGGTAGGTCTATACCACAACGTAAACAATATAGTAAAATTGGATCTAAATTCCATGGTTCCATTCTGAGGGTCCAAAAGTAAAGTTGGAGCTATCACAAGATCTGGTTCTCACAAAAGAATCATCTATTATCTTAGATATGCATTATCGTGGTCAAACTTTAATTTTCTCCTTAGTTTTGATATATTTTATTTTAAATTAAAGCTAAATCCAGGAGCATTTCTTTTAGAAAACTGACGTATCCATTCATTTGAGACATGCCACGTGTTTCCTATATGTTTGATGGAAGACACTTGTTAGTGTACCTACAAATTTGTCATCAGACATGTTCATTCATGTTGAGAGACTACACTTTTTTGGACAGGTACAAATTTGTCGACCTATTGTTTTTACTTAAAAAAAATTGAAGTTTGTTATGCTGTTGTGGTATAGGTGCAATGTATTAATCAAAATTTTCTTGTTTTACTTGAGTCCTTTCTATTTGTTGAGGAGTAGATTAGTTATCTTATTTTCTACATATTTATTGCTTTATGTATTTTTAATTCTGTTCCCCCCCCCTTTTTTTTTTTTCCAATTCTAGCTAGGTTGAGTAATTTCACATGGATTGTATGCTCTATAAATTGTAGGTCAAGATCCCTAATGAGAATTATCCCATTCTAGTTACAATGTAGTTTTTTTACTTTCAACAATATTGAACTTACACACACTAAGATATGTAAGAAGTATATTTGTAATTTTATATTCACAAGTAAACACATAAAATCATGTCTGCTTCTCAGAATGGTCATAGCCTACACGCTTATCCATCTCTTCTTATCACAACATCACACAGAAAGCAAGACATTCTTTGTCCACAAATGGCAGAAAAATGGTATTGGGCGTGCTGATTGATTTCTGGACAAAGCTCAAGAGAACAGAGCTGAACAGTTTTTTTTTTTTCTTTCAAATTGTAATATGCTTTCAAAATTCCAGCTGGAGCGGCCGCCCACTCTGGACATAGGGTGGGCCCTCCCCTGCTCCTATGGAAGCTCAAGCTCTAAAGCTCATTCTATGATAGCAAAGAGGGTTTTTTGAAAGCTTGATGACTCAACTTGTACTGCTGACTAAAATAGTTATTTTTTATATTGCTAGAGATCCTGTTTTTATCAAATTGAGTCTACGAAGGACCGTAACACAGGCGACGCTCTCATCCTATGAAAATGTATGTGGTTGCAGGTCAAAGTCAAGAAAGAGGCTGTTGCCCATTCCGCTCCAGCATCTCTTCCTAGTAGGCCAGCACCTGCTAACACCGAAAGGCAGGTAGCCCCTTCTCCTACACCTGCTCCAGTACTTGAGCTTCCTGCAGCCAGTTCAAATGTTACAGAGATCAACATAGTCCAAGAAAGTGAAGGTAGAATAATTCTGTTACAAGGCTTCTCTAAATTAGAGCAATCAATGTATACGGATTAGTTTGTTTCATATTCCACTAATCTAATATTTGACTATTTTCATGATGGTTGTTCATCTGCTTTTTCTCAGCTGAGGGTCATTCAATATACATAAAAAGTCTACCTCCGAATGCTACACCTACACAAGTTGAGGAGGAATTCAAGAGGTTTGGGCCTATTAAGCCTGGTGGAGTACAAGTTAGAAGTCAGAAGGTTATTGACTGTTCAATCTTCTCACTTTATACAGTCCAATTATATGTTCAAAAATGTACGCCCTTCATGATTCTTTTCTATAGTCTAAGTATAGCTTCTGTTTGAATTGCAGCAACAAGGTTTCTGTTTTGGTTTCGTCGAGTTTGAGATGGCTAGTTCAGTACAAAATGCAATAGAGGTAACTTGCTTATGATACCCATGGATAAATTCTTTCATAGACTTGCTTA
Organism: Iris pallida; assembly: GCA_029216955.1. NCBI lineage: Eukaryota > Viridiplantae > Streptophyta > Magnoliopsida > Asparagales > Iridaceae > Iris > Iris pallida. The sequence continues at coordinate 38,236 of JANAVB010017346.1, read as the reverse complement.
CTATCTAAAAGTTTGAACATCCTACTCTTGATGCTGCCTGTTTGGATATTATTTATGTAATTTTCTATTTTTATTTAATTTGGAATCTCTTAAAGTCAGAAAATTGAAATAAAATGTAAGTTTATACCTCTCGCGTTGAGCTTGACTGTCGTAGCTGCGGGTCAATGCTTTTGCATTGTCCCTTTGTCCGTGACGTTACTCTTCATTCTGATGCAAACTTCACTTGAAAAAATCCGGGTACTAATTTTTTTGTTCAAACATTTTGAAACATGTTCAGCACATGAAAATTGGTGTGTAAGGGTGTGTGAATAGGATTTAACGAATAATTAAGCACAATTAATAATGTTAATAGGCAATTTAAAGCATGTGCTAGAAATTAGGCAATAATACAAATACCCGATATATCCTCTTATCCTCCGTGAGACTCCAATCGTGGAACTCTTTTTGGCTTTAATCCACTATTACAAAAATAGTTACATTTGCGAGCTTTGATCCGAAGTCCTCGCGACTTCTTATACACGAACTTTGTTTCGAATGGCTCGTCGACTTCTACACGAGATTTGATTCGAATGTTTACATACTTCAACCTCTTACAAGAATAATTTTGATATTCTCAGAACAATTTGAATATTTCACTTTACAACTCATGTTAAAACTCTATCTCAAATAGATGTTGGCAATTGAAAGATTTTGTATATGTGGAGAGGTTTGTAATATAGGATTTTCACATGTATAGTCCAAGAATTTAGTCTCCAAGAAGTTTTGAATAGGTGAAAGTTTTAGGCTCAAGGAGTCGGTAGTAAATGAAGCCAAAAAGAGTATTTATATATAACACAACTCTTCTAAAAAAAGCCAAGTAACGGCTATACAACTGCTATAAAACGACTATAAAATATTTAAATGCTGAGCAGACTACTCACATACAATATATCATCGATATACTGTTGTGTCAATTTTGTGCGTTTGGAAATGATATGACTGTCGGAACAAAATTTTCGCTCATGGTATACCGACAATATATTGTTCGTATACTATTTTTGAGAGTTCTTAGTTTTGGAGCTTTCTTTTACTGTTACCTATTGTGTTGCAATCATTTTTAGATTTTTCAACTTTGTTCATCTTGAGGCTATTGTCCAAAGCAAACAAGATCTGAAAATCTGATTTATTTTCGGGGGTTTCGTCCCGACACCCCCAGGGGTACTATATCTCGACCCCTATCCGTTGAACGGGTAGATGAACCTCCGAAGCCCTACTTGTAGACACGAAGATCTTGGGTAGGGTTCAAGCAAATCGACGGACTAACCGTCTTTGGTTCATCATGATTTCTTTATTTGCTAAGTCCATCTTTTATCTTGCTTATTACTTTTCTGCAAAATAGATGTTAGACGAACAAAACATTATACATTGTAGCAAGGATGATAAGGTTAATGTACACTGGGACTATGCCAAGTAGTATTATCAATATAGTGATTGCATAATCATTAGTGATTTCATAATACTAAACTTAATTGATTAACCATAATAAAAATCCAAATTAATCATTGGGCTAACAATCCATGCCTTTAGAATGTTCATCAGATAACTAGCTGGTTTACACTCCTTGATCAGAAGGTGAGGAACCAGTATACAAATAGAGAAGATGAATTACTTTGAAAACAATTCCTTTTTTCACTTCTCCAATTGCTGATTCCACCGCTTATCTTTCTTTGGGATTTAGATGCTGCACTCCTTTTAACTTCTCATAAAAACAAGCATTTGTTAAGGTGGTCTGACTATGTGTTTGGCTTGTTACTAGATAAAATTTCTTGAAGTGATAAGACCAAAGTTATCGTAAATCTCACAACCCCCAGTGATTTGCTTTTTGCAACTTTCGTTCTAAATCGTGGAACGTCTCCGTTCCCAGAATGTTGAACGTAATGTTCTAAAATTCAAAACCAAAGTCAATCGAAACTACTCCTAGACTCACACTTTTGTTTCTGTTTTGATCAGAAAAGGGACATGTTCGTTGTTGGTTCCATCGGTGACAACGGATACTTTCAATGATATTGTTACCATATTTGGTGTCTACTGCTGTGGTTGTTGAGATATTGTCGTGAATTAAGTGTGTAAGAGAGATGATTGAGGAGAAGATGATGGTTTTGTCGGAGAAGACGAGACATGACAGATGATGGTGTTGGTCAGTATTAACAACAATGCCGCCCAGGCTTGTGTAGGCGCCTACAAGGTTTGTAGGCGAGACGCGATGTTTCACCACCTAATTCAAAGGCATGTGGGATATCTTCTCTAGGCGACGTCTATGCAAGAAAGACACCAAAGGCGTGATGAGACGAATGGGTAATTATGCAAGCCTAGGTGTGTTGGGTGTTTCATGCAGCTTTTTGTCTTTTTTTATATTAGTTTTATGGGCTTGTTTAGGAAGAAGAGACAGAGGGTGATGAGATAGAAGAGAAAAATGGTGAACAAAATCTATCAATCAATGAGGGCGAATATTTCATTTTCAACAATGATAATGTTCAAGATGATTTGTTAGACTCAGACGATGAAGATGAATGATAGATGATTGAGTAGGAAGAAGAATGATTCGTTAAGTCATTTAGGAATGTGGAATATTGACTCGTTGATTATTTTATGTTTGTTTTTTCATTTGAACAATTTATCTTCTATCATAATGACTTATGTGTGATGTTATTATTTTTAAACTTAATATTGTGTTTCATAGACTATTTAGAAATTTTGTTAAATTACTTTGTTGTTTTCTATTGGTAATTTTTTTTTTAAACTCTCTTCTTTAGTTTATTGTTTAAAAATTCAAGTTTATTGAACTTTTAGGGATATATGATAGATTTGGATAACCTAACATGAGATACATAAGTCACAAAAGATATTATGAAAAAAGAATTTGAGAAGCTGTCCAACCGACACTTTTCCTCCGGACGAGGCTCGATGCTTCCCGGCCAGATAGCTCGCCTAGGAGCGCCTAAAGGTTTTTAAAACACTGGTATCGGTAGTAGGTGCCAGAGATGTCTGCAGCCGTTGCAGTTGTCAGAATTGATTTCTAGAGAATATGAGAGAGAAGGCCAGGAGAGGCTAGGGCTTATGATCTTCTAATTTGAGGATTTAGGAGTTCTAAAATGGTTTTAACAACATGACCATTATATGATGTCACTAAATCCATTAAACCGAGTTCTCTAGAAGCCGTTAAGCCAATATTGTCACCCAAGCCTTATAATTTGACCAATATATTTCAAAAGGATACAAAGGATAAAAGATGCGTTACTGTGTTGGTTTTCTCGTGGAACTGACATGTTAGGGACATTTAAAACAATGGGTAGGTCAAAAGAAACATTGATCGAGGATGCAAAGAAGGATATTGCTTATTAATATTGTAGAGGACATGGTTTTTAACAAAGATGAATGGATTAAAAGTGAAAACAATTCAAATAATCGACCCCAAATTTTTTGGATAAAGCTTTTGCTTCTTGTTGACCATCTTCATGTATATGTATATGCAGTTTTGTATATGTATATGTAGAAAGTTGTAAATACGCATCATCTTTACCCTCTTAGACTCTATAGTGGCGGGACCATCGTAGCACTGGAACACCTTTTACATGCCATTCATCTTCATATACTTCGATCGAATGCCTAAAACTGAATATCACATTATCTATTGTATTTTCTGACTACTTTTTTTACAAGAACAATTCACATATATCCGGCCATCCAAGCATTACCACATGTACACATCACCCTTCTTGTGTCTCAAAGCAAATATAAAAAATATCTCATTTTTGTTAGGTAGTGGAGAAGTGAGCCTTGAGATCGGCATGTGAACTCTTCCTTTTGCTCAGGGGGTCAAAGCAAGGCTTCAAAAATTGGCTGGTACTGATACATATAGGACGTATTGGATCGGATTTTGGGTATTACGATCCGAAACGGCCAAAAAATATCGGTATCGGTAGGGAGGAGAGGCTAGATATGGCGGATTCATTAACGGAATCAGCTGGAAACTGGTTCGTATCAGCCGCTATTTTGTATGTATCGGCCGATATTTGGTTTGTGTCATAACTGCCGATATCGGCAAATTTCTTTTGAGTGTTAACAGAATTTGAATCCAATAATTTCTGACTGATCGGAAGAATACGAGGTTCTCAAGGCCCTATAATTCCTGTAATTGACAAAAAAATCTATAAAAGTGGGGGAGAGAACAGAAAACCATTAAATTTCATACAAAAAGAAGAAAACACACGAGCGGAACCAACGAGGAAATGACGAACGTAGCGACGGAGGATTGGCACACAAAGAGGGGAGGAGAGAGGTGGTGCTGATGGAGGATTGGCACACGCTAGAAGTGAGGCAGATGAGGTGTGGGAAGTGAGTTGGGAAGGAGGCTCGCGGATCTGGAGGGGGAGAGAACCTCAAGAGAGAATTTTGGGTTTTGTTTCTATTCTCTCTCCCCCTCCTTGTTTATATTAATCGATATTTAGGGGGAGGCATCGATTGGTGTGTGGCTAACACATGCACACACTAACCGATATTTTATATTAATATAAAATACTATATTGGGCCCACACGTCAATGGCTTCTTTATTGTGTCTGCATGTGTGAGCCAACACATGATTGTTTTGGGGTTTTGGGGCCTTTGGTCACATCCTCTTAATTAATTGGACTTATTTTGGGTTTGAATTTAGGGAGTTAATTAGTGGGGTTTAATTCGATGTAATGGGTTTGTTTGGGTTAATTAATTGGGACATGGGTTAATCAAATCAACATCTTATTTTTCTTGTATCTTATCAATCAAATCAGCATGTTATTCCGTTCAAAACTAATGAAAAACAATTTAAATAGTACATAAAATTATGCCTATATATTATTAAATACTTTATTAATTTGATATAATACTTTTTTTAGTTGATATATATATATATATAAGTTCAATTATTATTTTGTCTTTCTGAAACCAAAGAAATCCGATACTATAATCTGAAACCGAGATGCTGCCGATACTACGGATACCATATTGGATGGTCGATAGCTGTGAGTCCAAAACTGAGTTTTCAAACCTTGGGTCAAATGTCCATTTCCATGTGACAAAGCGTACTCATGTTTTGTTAATTCACTACGAGCTTTCAAATTAACTATTTTTGACTAGCTTGAAATAAAAATTCTCTTATCTTGTAAGCTTTTGTAATTCTAGTGTTTGGCTGTTGGATGTGCAGATGGAAAGAAGTTGGTAAAAAGAAGTACGAGTCCAGTAGGCAGTGGGAGAAAATGGAGACGAAAATCACGAGCCACCAAATTCTCTACTTTTCCATGAGTTCTCATGTAAAAGTAGGAATTTTGTTCTGGTGTTTTTCATGAGATATGAGAAGACTGGAACTATAAAATGCTCATTTTTGCTCTCATTTCACTGAACCAAACAATGAATACATGTGGACATGTAGGACCATCACAATTCCTCACTTGTTATTTTCAACGAACCAAACAGGCTCATATGCTATGATGAGACCTTCTAACTATTCAAATGCAATTGTTCTTTCTCCTACTTTTTGGGTTTCTTGCATGACTGATATTTCGGTGTTGTCCGATGTGAATTAATTAACTTTTTGGAGGGGTTCCCCCCCTGATTTCAGGCTTCACCTGTACTGATCGGTGGCTGCCAAGCTTTTGTTGAGGAGAAGCGGCCTACAGGTTCACGTGGTAACCAGAATTTTCCTTTAGTTGTTTCTTCTTTGAAATTCAATATACATGCATGTTCGAACAAGGTTATGTTGTTTTTCAATGTTGTTATGATTCATGACTCTCAAAAGCATTTCAAATAATTGCAAGAACTTCTGTATTCATGGATTTTGATGCCTCATGAAATCTTAGTAGCAAAAGAATATGCTTGTAATAAAATTTTGAAATAACTTGACCAGAAGTCCACATTTGAACTTCACAAACATGATGCTAGCAAAAGAATATGCTTGTAATAAAATTTTGATAGAACTTGACCAGAAGTCCACATTTGAACTTCACAAACATGATGCTACTCTATAGAAGCGCTTGATTCATCTTTACACTTTGCAGTCAGTAGCAGAGGAAGGTTCCCTGGAAGAATGGGTGGATTTCGGAATGAAGGAGGGCGAGGGCGTGGTAGCTATGGTGTTGGTGTTGGGAGAGGCTATAGTAGAGGGGAGTTAACTAACAGGAATGAGTACGGAGGCAGAAGTGGTGGTAGGGGAGGAGGTTCCTCGGGCCGTGGAGAGAGCAGTGGATATCAGAGAGTTGATCCTGCACGTGGGGCCCGCGATGGATCCGTAGCTGCCAGTGGCTCCATCAAGGATGTTGCGCCACAGGGGTCGGCTCCTGTGTGAAGGCGCATTTAATGAAGAATTTTGTTCTCGCTAGTCATTCATCAGGTGCTCGTGATGGTATTTCCGTCCGCGGGTGCCTCTCCCGCTCTTAGTTAACAAGTGGGGAGCCCTTAGATGCTGTTCTCTTGGTTTTTCCGTGCACCCCTGTTCTTGGCATTATATGCATGATTAAAATTGGGTGTATAACTGGTAGTTTACTAATGTAGAATATGGATGTAGCATATGGAAGCTATTCATAACACGCTGACACTTTTAGTTCATTTTCGCTGGATTGCCAGCCGACTGCGAAGAGTTGATTGAGAGTCGTAAAACAAAGTGTTGATTGAACTCATGTTTCGCAGTTTTTGTCGAGTGATGGTTCAAGTACTATGCTATCTCTCTCTCTCTCTCTCTCTCAATATATATATATATATATATATATATATATATATATATATATATATATATATATATAAAACATAAAGGTTTTTGAATCCTAGGGCTGACTGTGCCAAGATAAAGAGTAGTTGGGATTTAATCTGGGTGAATCAACGGTTGTGGATGAGCATTATTGAGAGGAGGGTTTTATGGGGAATTCAAAGAGTGGGGTTTGCACTCATAATGGTTGTGGATGAGCATTATTGAGAGTGGGGTTTTATGGGGAATGAGCATTATTGAGAGTGGGGTTTTATGGGGAATCCAAAGAGTGGGGTTTGCACTCATAATGGTTGTGGATGAGCATTATTGAGAGTGAAATTTTATGGGGAATCCAAAGAAAATTCACATCCAGCAGTGGTTGGGATTTAATATTTTGATGGAGACCTCATAATTATTATTGTTCGTTTAAAATTGGGGGTCCAAGATTTTGAGGGAAAATACCTTAAATGAACCGTGTCCATGGGCACGGGTTATGACTAGTATATATATATATATATATATATATATAGGGTGGACATCATGTGACAAATACAATTTGACATATAAAATAACACACAATTTCAGTCGCACATTATTTTAAATAAATGATTCAGATTTGATAGAGTAATTTGTATTAATTAGCATTTATGTCTAATTAAATATTTTACTAATTAATACAATCTACTATTAATTAGCATGCATATTAAATTTGATTTTCATGTATGTAAAATTTGTATGAATTTAAATTTGAAACATTCATTTCAAATTTCAAATGGTGTACGGTTGAGATTGCGTGTTATTTTAGATGTTAAATTGTATGTGGCACATGATATATAAAAAAAAATATAAAAGTTGGTGAAACCACTCTCTATATATATATATATATATATATATATATATATATATATATATATATATATATATATATATATATATTGTGTGTGGATGTGCGCAAAAGGAGTATAGACGCAGCAAATTTGATCCGTGAACATTGAATTTCATATTCATGGGTCTTTGTGGAGTTGGTGAGTTCAGATTGTAATATGTTATATGTATAGTTGGACACTAGTTTCATCCTGACATTTAATTACCATTGCTGTCTATTCTGGCGATGGATATCTATAAGTTTTATTAAAAGTCTTCTTCTTTGGTCATTGTCATGTTGGATCAACTGACGCCTCTCATCACTCACAATAGAATCTTCGTCTTTTACTCATTTGCTTCTCACCAACCCCTAACCTGTCACTTGTTATCAAGAAATCAAGTTCCTATTTGCAATTCCAAATAGAAGAGTCATTAATCATTTGAAGAACAAAGAAAAAACTTCTCCAAGGGTGACATAGAATTCCGCCAGATTTCAAATCTGGTCCAGATTTTCGTACCGGAATCCGACTTGATTGACTGTGTCCGACTTGATTGACTGTGTTACATATATTTAAAAAAAAAAATACCGTTTAAAGCATTTCCTCAAACCTGGACCCTGAGACTAGACGGAGCTGAACAATACATCTGCGGTCCAAATTTACAATAAAAAATAAATCTAGAATGGATTGAATTTGTATAGAAATAGTACAAAATAATCAAACATCATAAAATAACCATTAGCGGCAAAGGTAGTGTGGTCAAAAAATAATATAGTAAAAATAATATGAAATCTAGAATTTAAAAAGTGGTCTAAATTGAGCTTACTATTCTACAAAATGAGTTCCTACAATCTGAATGTAAAAGTTTTACAAAATGAGTTCCTACATTCTGAATGTAATTTTTTTTAGGTCCAAGCTATAGATCCTGTGGCAGGAGCGAGACCATCTTAGAGCTTCAATTAGGCTTTACTATTCTACAAAATGAACTCCTACATTTTGAATCTAGAATCTAGAAATTGGAATCAGCTTTACTATGCTCTAAAGGAGTCTTCACATTTCAAGCTGTAACTATGGTACTGAATACTAAATTACACATATTTAAGTTATTATTTTAATTTAGCCGAATGTGACCTAAAATATTTTAGGGTTTCACATTTGTAACCGAAGTTGTCAAAAAATTACTTAGGAATTTTTTATTATTTTTAGGAAAAAAAATTGACACGGATGATTAGTTACCATTTTTTTTGAGGTGTCATTTTCTCCAAGCTGGACCGTGACCCAAAGCCACCCAACCGTCCAAAGGGAGAATTCGAACACGATACGCTCAAATGGCCCCCCGCACTACCATTAGGCTAGTGCCTTAGTGTCACGTTCCAGAACCAGAATACTGGAGAGCGGGGGACAAACACAGCCAGCTACGTATATAGAAGTGAATTCCACCTCGCTATACGGTCACGGCTGTCTAGATGCATGGGAGTTTAACTACAAGCCAACAGTCTCTTATGGTCAAGTACAAGCCTAGTGTCTCAATCTCAAGCAAGCAAGTAAATGTAACAAAATTGTAAATCATCAGACATAAAAAGTAAGGCATCTCATACATTACATATTCAGATGATCATGAAGCTAGTCATACAAAATGCGAAGACTAGCAAGAGTTTAAGTCATACATGATGAACTCTAGGATTTGTCAATCATGTTACAACCCTTAATCATACAGGAATATAAATTCAACACGAGCTAACACTTGCTCGGCGGCTAAACACCTCAAAAGAATAATTTACAATAAAATGGGAGAGCAAAATAAAATCCACTCGTTGTCATGGTTGCGCCTAGTGTTCACCATCTGGCTGGAAGGCTGGAAGATCCTCGGGGACTACTCCAAAATTTGGTCATACAAAACCAGTTGGGTCAGACCCCAGAAAGAGCAAGTGCCACAAGGGAGGCTTCACTTAAGAACTAAAACCAGCATACTAACACATAAATACATCAATGATAACAAAAGACATGAGTTAGAAAAACAATGCGATAAACGATAAGATAACTAAAGGACTATTCCAGTAGCCAAGTTACAACCCGTAAACCAAATAAGGACCGGGGTTGTAATCCTTCACCTGAACAGAACTTAGTCTCTAACCAATTTTCGATAAAGTAAAGTATAACAGTAATGTGCTGAAATAACCATGTATTGGTCTTGCCTATGCAAGACTAGACGGGATTCCATCCATCAATCACGGCCAAGCAATGAGTACGGCTTGATACTTTAACTAACTAGGGTTATCACAAGCTTAATTACTAACAAGATGCATCGAGATGTTCCAACAGCTACAAGCCCTGCAGTCTTAATCTAGGTTATCCGGTCACAAGTTGAGAGAGTTGGATTAGGTGACTTAGAGGTGCAACACATGACAGTGTGCTGGAAATGTGCCATACTCGACGGCAGGCTACAAGGCCAATTAGAGCGCCCAGATAACGGGACTGCCTGTAGCTGGGAAACCTCTTCATGGACTACTTGATCAATCTAGTCATTATCCTAGTCAGATTCAGTACGAATTCCTGACCGTGGAAATCAGGAATTCATATCCTAGACATGATGCAAGATGAGACATGTAGCTTATACAAGCATAAACACCCACGGTGTCAAGACAAGAGTTACTTAGCAAGTCAAGATAGCCGTCACAACAGCATATCGAGATTATCATGTTAGGTTTACTTATCAAGAGTGCGCCACGATGGGCCACTATTATCATGCCAATGTTGCTTGTCAAGAGTGCACCACGACGGGCCACTATCATGTCATGTTACTTGTTACTTTGTTAAGAGTGCGCCTTAACAGGCTACTATCGTGTTCTATTCTTACATTATCATGAATGAAAGAAACTTACATAAAATAGCTAGTAACATATTCTTGAAGCCAAGAAAAAGATCTACAACTTTCATGTTGGGAGTTAGAAAAAATTATGGTCACAATTCAGCCAAATAGAAAATAAAACAGCCAAAAACAACCAAAATAGGCACTGTGCGGCATTCCGCGGCACTATGCGGCCTTCTGCGGCACTGTGCGGCCTTCTGCGCTACTATGCAGCCTTCTGCGGCACTATGCGACATTCTGCGATACTATGCGGCAGGCTGCACTATGCGGCACTATTCATCGTCCCAGCCAGATTCAGGACAAACGAACTAAGAAATGTTCAAATCTTATTTTGGCCATAACTTTCTCAAAATAAGTCGAAATCTAACTTTTCAAAGGTCTATTTTAGGTAAAATCGAATTCTCTACAACATCAAACAATCAAAACTTGAAAATAATTAAGTTTGGTAGATCAAAACCCAAGAAAACCGAAAAAGGCTACAAACTTAGATCTACAAAAATCCATCCGCCCAAACCGAAAACTCCAAGTCCTAAAGATGCTTAGAATCATGTAGAGAAGAAGATAGAACAATAAAATAGAAGATCCATCATGAAGCAAGTTGTACTTGCCTAAGCTCTCTAGGTTGGTGGGAGAGTAATGGAGAAGAAGGAAAAAAATTAATGGAAGTAATGAAGAGAGAGAAAGGGTGGTTGGGCTTTATAAAGAGAGGTTTTCTCATAATGAACCAAGCCCAATCAAACCAAGCCAAGCCAAATTAAACCAGGCCAAGTCATGACCAACCAAGACTAGGTTAGCAAGTCAAGTCCAACTACGGGTCACCTGACAAACTTCAGAGATCTCGTATACGCATACAAAATACTATAACGGAAAACGGGAGTGACAACTCTACCCACCTTAAAAGAATTCCATCCTCAGAATTTAATCAAGAGACTAGAGATGTCGAAGCAAGCTATATTAATCATAAGCAAGCTACGACTAGCAGTCAATCAAGCAATCATTCATGCAAGCAAGGAATTAAAAGCATTAGGCATAAGGAAGACATTATACCTTATGAGTCAAACATGTGTGGATATCGCGAGCGGATATCATCCTCACGCTCCCACGTTGACTCACCCAAAGAGTGGGGACCCCAAGCAACACGGACTAAACTAATAGCCTTGTTCTTGAGTACCTTTTCTCTTCGGTCCAATATGGATACGGGCCTTTTCTCATACGAAAGGTTGGTACCAACAACCAATTCCGAATGATCAAGGACATGACTCGGATCCAGGATATACCATCGTAATTGAGATACATGGAATACTTCATGTATCTTACATAACGATGATGGAAGAGCGAGACGATAGGACACATCACCTACTCGCTCAAGGATATCGAACGACCCTATGTACCTAGGACTAAGCTTTTTCCGTACACCGAATCGAATGACGCTACGGGTAGGCAAGATCCTAAGGAACACGTGGTCGCCGACTGAAAACTCAAGGGGATACCGATGAGAATCGGCCCAATGGCGCTGGCGATCTTGGACAACTCGAAGATGATCTCTGATTTGTCTGGCCACCTCGATTGTCTGTGTAATCATCTTTGGACCAAGCATCTGTCTTTTGTCGACATTATTCCAAGCTAAAGATGATCTGCACTTTCTGCCATACAGTGCTTCAAAGGGTGCCATCTGGATACTGGCCTGAAAACTATTGTTATAGGAGAACTCCACGAGATGCAGGTGATCTTTCCACGAACCACCGAAGTCAAGTGTACATGACCACAACATATCTTTAAGAGTCTGGATCGTGCGTTCTGACTGACCATCTGTCTGCGGATGATAAGCTGAACTGAACTTGAGACGAGTCCCCAAGCTCTCTTGAAGACTCCGCCAAAAGTGCGATGTGAATCTTGAATCTCTGTCTGATATGATACTAACTGGCACTCCATGCAATCTAATAATCTGCCTGAGATACCTCTCTGCAAGCTGATCCGTCGACTGGCCAATTCTGAAAAGGATAAAATGAGCTACCTTGGTGAGTCTGTCAACTATAACCCATATAGCATCTCTTTCCGCTGGGGATTTAGGTAACCCAGTTACAAAATCTATGGTAATGTGCTTCCATTTCCATTCTGGGTAAACACATACTTAAGACTCTTGTGGTCGGTGAAAATTTCCATCCGATCTCCATATAAATAATGCCTCCAAAGCTTAAGTGCGAAAACCACCGCTGCTAACTCCAAGTCATGGGTTGGATAATTCTTCTCATGATCACGAAGCTGATGTGACGCATAAGCTACTACCTTACCATGCTGCATCAAGACGCATCCCAATCCCTTGTCGGAAGCGTCACAATAGACTAAAAATCCTCTAGTCCCATCTGGAAGCGTGAGAATGGGTGCCTTCATCAATCTCTGCTTCAACTTCTCAAATGAACTCTGACACTCTGCTGTCCAAGCAACTGTACATCCTTGCGGGTCAACTGCGTCAATGGTGCTAAAATTCGAGCGGAATCTGATACAAACCGTCAGTAATAGCCAGCCAATCCTAGGAAACTCCGAACTTCTGCGACGATACTGAGAACTGGCCATGTCTCTATGGCCACTATCTTCTGGGGGTCCACTTCCACTCCACCTCTGGTGATGATGTGACCTAAGTACAAGATACGATCCAGCCAAAACTCGTACTTACTGAACTTCGCGTACAACTGGTGCTCTCTGAGAATCTGAAGAACTACACGAAGATGCTGCTCATGCTCTGTCTTATTCTTGCTATAGACTAAGATGTCGTCTATAAACATAACACGAACTGGTCCAAATAGGGCATGAAGATATGATTCATGAGGTCCATGAATACGGCTGGCGCATTGGTCGCTCCAAATGGCATAACAAGGAACTCCCAATGTTCATATCTAGATCTGAATGCTGTCTTCGGGACGTCTTTCTCTCTGACTTTGATCTGATGATATCCTGACCGAAAGTCAATCTTCGAGAATACTGCCGCTCCTCTGAGTTGATCAAATAAATCATCTATCCTTGGTAGAGGATATCCGTTCTTGACTGTTACAGAATTCAAGGTACGATAATCAACATATAATCTTGACGTACCATCCTTCTTTTTCACAAGAAGTATCGGGGCTCCCTAAGGTGATCCATTAGCATGAATGAATCCCTTGGTTCTGAGTTCTTCAATCATCTTGTACAAGATCTCTAACTCTGAAGGTGCCATCCTGTAGACTCTCCCTGACACTGGTGCCATCCCTGGAAGCAAATCAATGGTGAACTCTATCTCTCTCTCTGGGGTATGCTTGGAAACTCTTCGGGGAACACGTCCGGGAACTCTTCAACGACTCTGGGAAACTGAACTGCCACTGCTACTGCCATCCGCAATACTGGGGGAGAAGGTTCTACTTCGCCCCTAGAGAATGAAAACTCTGTCTCATCGAAAATACCAAAAATAATCCTGCCAATATAGCAGTCTATTCTTGCGTATTGCTCCTTCAACCAATCCATTCCTAGGACCACATCATAATCGGCCATCGGGAATTCTATCAACCTAGCGGGAAACTCTCTACCGCTAACTACGATTCGACACGAGAAAAACACTCTATCTACTCCCATAAGACCGTTACCAGTAAGTATATTGAGCCTTACTGATAATGACTCGGGCTCCAATCCTATCTGTGTTGCGAATCGTGCAGACATAAATAAATGCGATGCATCCGAATCAAATAATACTGATGCTAGAAAAGAGTTGACGAGAATGGTACCTGCCACCACCTCACCTGAAGCTAACTCTTCTGCTACGGACAGAGCCATAGCCTGACCTTTCCCTCTTGGTGCTGGGCCCCTCTGCTGGTGACCTCTCTGCCTGTTCTGGATCTGAGCTTGGGCATACTGCTGAGTTTGATGCGACAATGGCCTCGGAGGTTGGTACTGCTGCTGCACTGGAGCTGGACCCCTAACCGATGGACTGGTTAGGTTTGATGACAATGAATTGGCTCTATTCAGACATGATCCTATCTTGTGATCCGGTGTCCCATAAGTCAAGCACAATCCCTGTGCTCTACGACACTCTGATACTACATGTCCTGGCTCCCCGTAATGAGTGCAGCTTATTGCGGAAGACTGCTTCTGCTTCTGTTGCTGAGGATACGCCGACGTCGAGTGCTGAACCGACGAAACTGTGGTCGCCCTCCTAGGAGCTCCAATAGTCAAAGCCCTAGCTACCGGGGCTGGTGCTTATGACTGGGACATCTGCCCATGAGATCTCTTTCGTCCTCCGCTTCTATCTACAATCCTTTGCGAGGTATACTCATGCCTCTTCGCTGCTCGTAAGACGACATCAAACATCTGGTGCTCAAACTGCTCCACTGATATAATGATCTCTAGGTGGAGCCCCTGCTAGAATCGTTAGGCTCGATCCAATTCGGTTGCCACCAAGGTAGGAGCAAACCGACTAAGTCTAGAAAACTCGGCCACATATCCATCGACCGTTCACCCCATCTGCTAAAGATTAGTGAATCTCGTATGCAGATTATACCGAGCTACGGCGTCGAAGTACTTGGTCTGGAACTTGTTGCTGAATACCGTTCATGAGACAGGCATCGGTAATCCAACTACTAGCATCGCCCACCAGCTACAGGCTAAGTCCAATAACTGCAGGCGTACAACGGCCACCTTCTCTTCCTCAAGAATCCTAGCTGCCTCTATGTCCTGAAGCCATGCATCAACATTGTTAACATCTTCACTACCGTCAAAGAAATGAGGGTTCAGATGCTTGAAGCTGTTGGCCGCGTTGTGTCACGCCCCGCTCCCGTAGGAGCGATCGTCCTCGCTAAGGCGTGATGCCGTACGGGCCTAGGTTGCGTCCGTGCAAGGCTAATCTCCAGAAATGGTCGATTCGAGCTAGGCCACAGAGTCGCACAGAGTGTCCCCATTTGCAGCGGAAAGTAAATGAACACAAGTTGAAGCGAATTCAAACTCTTTATTGATTTTCAAGAAGTTTACAAGCGGCGCTAGGTCGAGTTTACAAGTCTCTCAAGATCTCTCTCTCTCTGAAACATAAAAGGCGTGCCAAGTGGCTTACAATATGGAATGATTCATGGCGATGTTTCGATACATTATGTCCTGTATATGGTGCTTCAGCTCCTTGCAAGGCTCCAGAGTTAGCTCCACACCTTAGCACGTTCGAGGAAAGCTCCACACCCGACGACGTCTCCTGCATCCTGCAAGCAAACTGTGGGGTTATCAGTACATTGTTATGCACTGGTGTGGAGGCTCACTCGCCCACAATGCTATCATTACCAAACACGTTCTATTTACTTTTGTGCACCGTCTATCATTTATTGTCTTTCTAATCTTGCCTTAGGGTCAGTTTTATGGCATATTTTATGACCTATCTCGTGTTACCGATTTCAATGTGTTGCATGGAAATACATGCACGATTTACCCATACTTACCGTCCGCCTTCCCTGTCCAAAGTAAACCAAATTAGTCAACAATTCATATATAACAACTTAACGTAATTCATGTAACATTCAGTGTCAAGGGCATGTCCCTGCCTCAGATTCTAGTACGTCTTATGCGTGTTTTCTAACTCATTTGCACGAAGTACTTTCGATCATTGGTGAGTTATATTCAAGCCTGTTCAGAAGGCACTTCATTCAGTTAACTTAGACTACTTTGTTTCAATGCAAGGACTTGCACGTAGATTGCCACCAGCAAGCCCACTTAATCTATATGCACCGGTCGCTAGCATCACAAGCCAATTTGGACATATTCTCCTTTGGTATTCTCACCTATCATAGCGTGATGGCTGGTACACCTTGATAGTCTTTTGAAATACCCTGCACTTACGTCTACTTGGAATGACCGACCCCACACCCAAGCAGCCCGTAAGCCATGATTTTGCCTAGGCCGGCCACGATGTCTCCGATCGTTGCCCTTGGAATCCCTTATTACTCCTACCCTCCGTATACGAGTGGGTTGTCCGCGACCATTTCGTATTGTCTTGTCATTTTAACTTAACGGCTTGTCCCTGAGCCGTAGGCTGTCTGTGAGCCATACTGCATTATCGACCAGGTTGGCGGCGGCGTCCGTGCAGCACGGGTAGCGAGCCCCGATGCACGTCCCTATCATACCTGTCGCTAACCATTCCTTTTTTTCTTATCTTTTATTCATTCTTTCTTTTCTTTCTTTCACTTGTTCGTTCGTTTATTGATTCATTCACATATTCATTCATTCATTCATTCGTTGATTCATTCATTCACTTATTCGTTCATTCATTCATTCATACATTATGCAAGTCCCCATGCGGGAGTTGCCTTGGCGATCCATCGGTCCCGAAGTCTTCCAATGTTGCTATACTCTACTTGGAACGACTATGTCGATAGTCTTCCTGTTTCATTGTTGTAAACCATTCATTGCTTCATTGTTGAACGCATAAGGTATTTGAAATGTAAGCCTGTGCCTTAGCATGAGCGTGGAGCACGGTGCGAGAGTTCCTATATTTTTCGAGTTCTTTTCCATGTTCTAAACAAGCATACAAGATGGGATTATTCCTTTAGCTAGGTGCGTTGAATCATTTATTAGCATGTGCGGTGTTATCCCCTAGCGATTCTAGCAATAGTGTCCGTATTTTTATGTGTCGAGGCTAGGCAAAGACGGGTTCATCGGAGCCATCCACCTTAGCGATGTTCGCATCGGCCGAGCGATACTCCGAGCGCGCCTTTGAAAGTCTAAGTCTGGATTCATCCTTGACGGGCCAATGTAAATCTTGCATCGATTCTTCATCGGGTCGATGCAACTCTTCGAGTCGACGGCTCGCTTGAGTCGTTGCACTTGCCGTTTGAATCGGCGTTCCGCTAGGGCGGAGCGGGTCGTTACATAATACACCACTCAAAACAAGTCTCGTCCTCGAGACTTCCTGAGTGTAGGTCATCCTACCGTTCCTTAACTCATGTCGTGTACGTATCTTAGACAATATCTATCGAACGGATCTATCGTTCAATGGCATCGAAGTACACTCGATACCTTTCCAAGTTCCGTGTCGCATACGTTTGGTCGATTTTATTGAATGACTTTCCCCTCATTTTAGAGTTGATGGTACTTATTCAATTGTCATGTTTCTTCGACTTGGTTGCTATTGCGCCCTATCGCGAGACTGTAATGGTTGCACGAGGTACATTGTAATTCATCAAACACGAGAGTCATAGGCTGAGGCTAACTCACTTTCGTTTATGCGCATCTCAACACCCACTTGCAGCTGCATTCGAGTTCATCATATCGCTGAGTTTGGATCGTGCACATATTCAAGGTGTCTCCCGAATACGTATATTTCAACCAAGCTTAGCGATTAACGAAGTCGGACAAGCTACTCATGATAGTTTTGATTTTGTCGATCGTTTCGCTAACTTCAATTTAAAATCGAACACATGTGCATCTCACTATCGTTTATCTCGGTCCTCGAGATGATCTGATTCGTTTCTCAAGCATTCTTGTCTACGAAATCAATACGATTTCTTCTTAGCGGGGTCGACCAAGTCTAAGTAATTTCCGTCCGATTCAAGACCAAGTATTGCACTATCATCGAGTATATCTTCCTGTCAGTGATTCAATTCGTTATCCCAACTTTACTTGCGCATCATCCATTCCTATCATTCACTTCGTTTGGGGCCAATCTCGTCGTCGTTCACGCACACTCTCAGTTTCCCGTCCTACTCTAAGTCTTGTTGCCCCAAGTCTATCGTCCGTCCAGACGATACTGTAATGTCAATCGCACAGGTTCAATTACTCGGTATAGGGTCGTCCGCCTATCCGCTAGGTCAGCTCACAAGGTCATAGGTACAAGTCAAGTTCTCGGTTCATCGTGCAAGGTCATCGCACGACGCTCGCCCCAAGTCCTATGGTCAAACCATTTGTTCGTTTGTACGGAAGTTTCTACCCAAGTTCGTTTCACTCAAATTTTTAAACATCGAGCATCGTTCACCCTATTCATATCGAGACATTCTCCGCTCCAAGTCCGAGCTCGTTTAGGAAAGTCATCCTACGATAGGTTGTCCTCAACCAAATCTTCAACATGTTATTATCGTATGTCCACACTAGCAATTTTCGTAGTCTATCTCTTCAAGTATGTTTGATACAATCCACCTATCCATCCTATCCAATTCACGTAGTCGATCACAAGGTCGTCTAGCCTTGCAATATGTCGCGTCCCGATCTCACGCAAGTCTGATTATCCACGACGGACATGAATCACCATGTCCACATTCCCGCGGAATAATCGTCCTCATCGGGACGTAACTCTTGCGTTGAGTCTAGACTTACTCATTTTCGATACGCGTATTGGGTCTACTCAATCCTCAACTTTACTTAGTCATCCATCACACGTCCGATCAATCCTCAAATTTGCCTTCGCTTCAAACCACAAGTCGAAGCGATTAAAATTGCCATGTCAAGGTATTTCGAGTTTGATCATTCCCGTTGGACATGAATTACCATGCCAACGCTCATGCGAAACAATCGTCCCAAATTCGACGTGACGCATGTGCGAGGCTGGAGTTGCACTCACGCAAGACAAGATCGTTGTCGTTGTGGTTATCACCGAACAATCAAGTCACTTTCCTTCCTCATTCCAAACATTCATTTCTATCAAAATTCTCCAACATATTATCCTTCAAAACAATAACTTCTAACATGATCATCATTCATCGAATCAGAGTACCCCGAGTTATCGTACATCGATCTTTGATACGTCTCAATACCATCGATGATGTACATAACTTGACGATCTTCCTTTTGCAGCGAATTCTGAGTCGTGCAACTTAATTCCTCAATTTGCATTGTCTCATGCTAACTCGTCATCGAGCAACATCAATTCCAATTCCTTAGTCATAAACGTATCTCCAAACCAACATTTTCCATGTACGCTATCTTCCAATCGTGCTAACTTCGGTTTTATCTGAGTATTTCGTCTTAACTCAAGTTTCAATCCTTTTGACTAAATTCAAAATCGCATGCACGATCCACTACGTTTCCTCGACCAGAACATCCATTTTATTTTATCGTCTCGAATCTCCATTCAATCATTTTGTAATTCGTACTACGCATTTTTAATTCGTCCGAACGATATCTCGTTTGAGACTGTCAAAGTCAAAACCAACTAAGCATTACTCGTTCTAAGACTTTGCGCGATGTCATCACTTGGCGTCATACTCGTTATATCCGTAAATCCTTTAGTTTCGCTCAAACAATTTCTATAACGTCCATACACCACTCAGGGTTCGAGCCACTCGACTAGTCGTCGACACTCACTCTTATTCTTCTTCGAAGCTATCACATACACCACTCGGGGTCAAGTCATTCTACAGTTCCTCAAAAGGTCATTTGATTCCTGATCGACATGTTCAATTTCGCGTTCGTCCATTCCTCAAAGTATAAGAATCATTTCCCGTGTTCGTTTTAGCGTTGGTCAAGTAGCGTCTCTATCAACATACGTTCTAAGTCTCACTTATTCTCGTCCGAGCGATAGTCAATCTCGCTCGCAACTCGTTTGCACCAGAAGGTCTAGGTGCGCGATACTCGGAACAACTTAGCCAAAAGGCTACGTGCATTACCATCCCGTTCGAACTATACTTTGGTCTCGTGTACTCGTTCGCTATTATCAACGTAAGGTTATTCAAGCACGCACTGCATTTGCTAACTTTTAGCATTTGTTTTCCTTCCAACTCAAGTCCATCGTAGTTTGGCATAAAGGCCTTCGCCTATCGATCCTGTTCAACCGAGTACTCGTACGAGCTTTTGAAAATATTAGACTTATTGTATGGAACATCCCAAGGCACAACGAGAGAGAGCGTATACTTCTTTTGTTTCCAATCGAGCTTTCAAAACTGAGAGAATCGAAATGAAGTCCAAGGACGTAAAGCCGTGCTCTGATACCAATCAGTCACGTCCCGCTCCCGTAGGAGCGATTGTCCTCGCTAAGGCGTAATGACGCATGGGCCTAGGTTGTGCCCATGCAAGGCTAATCTCCAGAAACGGCCAATTCGAGCTAGGCCACAGAGTCGCACAGAGTGTCCCCATTTGCAGCGAAAAGTAAATGAACACAAGTTGAAGCAGATTCAAACTCTTTATTGATTTTTAAAAAGTTTACAAGCGGCGCTAGGCCGAGTTTACAAGTCTCTCAAGTTCTCTCTCTCTGAAACATAAAATGCATGCCAAGTGGCTTACAACATGGAATGATTCATGGCGATGTTCCGATACATTATGTCCTGTATATGGTGCTTCAGCTCCTTGCAACTCTCCAAGGCTCCAGAGTTAGCTCCGCGCCTTAGCACGTTCGAGGAAAGCTCCGTACCCGACGACGTCTCTTGCATCCTGCAAGCAAACTGTGGGGCTATCAGTACATTGTTATGCACTGGTGGGGAGGCTAGCTCGCCCACAATGCTATCATTACCAAATACGTTCTATTTACTTTTGTGCACCGTCTATCATTTATTGTCTTTCTAATCTTGCCTTAGGGTCAGTTTCATGGCGTATTTCATGACCTATCTCGTGTTACCGATTTTAATGTGTTGCATTGAAATACATGCACGACTTACCCATACTTACCGTCCTGCCTTTCATGTCCAAAGTAAACCAAGTTGGTCAACAATTCATATATAACAACTTAACGTAATTCATGTAATATTCAGTGTCAAGGGCGTGTCCCTGCCTCAGATTCTAGCGCGTCGTAGGCGTATTTTCTAATTCATTTGCACGAAGTACTCTCGATCATTGGTGAGTTATATTCAAGCCTGTTCAGAAGGCGCTTCATTCCGTTAACTTAGACTACTTTGTTTCAATGCAAGGACTTGCACGTGGATTGCCACCAGCAAGCCCACTTAATCTATATGCACCGGTCGTTGGCATCACAAGCCAATTATGACATATTCTCCTTTGGTATTCTTACCTATCATAGCGTGATGGCTGGTACACCTTGATAGTCTTTTGAAATACCCCGTACTTACGTCTACTTGGAATGTCCGAGCCCACACCCAAGCAGCCCGTAAGCCATGATTCCTCCTAGGCCGGCCACGATGTCTTCGATCGTTGCCCTTGGAATCCCTTATTACTCCGACCCCCCGTATACGAGTGGGTTGTCCGCGACCATTTCGTATTGTCTTATCATTTTAACTTAACGGCTTGTCCCTGAGCCGTAGGCTGTCTGTGAGCCATACTGCGTTATCGACCAGGTTGGCGGCGACGTCCGTACAACGCAGGTAGCGAGCCCCGATGCACGTTCCCGTCATACCTGTCGCTAACCATTCCTTTCTTTCTTATCATTTATTCATTCATTCTTTTATTTCTTTCACTTGTTCGTTCGTTCATTGATTCATTCACATATTCATTCATTCATTCGTTGATTCATTCATTCACTTATTCGTTCATTCATTCATTCATACATTATGCAACTCCTCGTACGGGAGTCGCCTTGGCGACCCATCGGTCTTAAGTCTTCCAATGTTGCTATACTCTACTCGGAATGACTATGTCGATAGTCTTCCCGTTTCATTGTTGTAAACTATTCATTGCTTCATTATTGAACGCATAAGGAATTTGAAATGTAAGCCTGTGCCTTAGCACGAGCGTGGAGCGTGGTGCGAGAGTTCCTATATTTTTTGAGTTCTTTTCCATATTCTAAACAAGCGTACAAGATTGGATTATTCCCTTAGCTAGGTGCGTTGAATCATTTATTAGCATGCACGGTGTTATCTCCTAGCGATACTAGCAATAGTGTCCGTATTGTTATGTGTCGAGGCTAAGCAAAGACGGGTTCATAGGAGCCACCCACCTTAGCGATGTTCGCATCGGCCGAGCGATACTCCGAGCGCGCCTTTGAAAGTCTAAGTCTGGATTCATCCTTGATGGGCCAATGTAAGTCTTGCATCGATTCCTTATCGGGTCAACGCAACTCTTCGAATCGATGGCTCGTTTGAGTCGTTGCACTTGCCGTTTGAATCGGTGTTCCGCTAGGGCGGAGCGGATCATTACACGTTGTTCCCTTGGTAACCAACTTTGCCCATGGTATCTTACACTGTCTGGTGCAGGACATCACCCCGACGATCTTGAGATGCAAGCAATTCCCTGATGAGATCCACCAGGATTCCATTATCAGGCTCTACAGGCTGGACTGGCTGAACTGGGGGCTCTGGATCCACGAAATGTATGACTCGGAAGGCCGCTCCAGAGTGCTGGGCTTGGTCTCCAGGTTGCTGCTGGTCCACTGGAGGTCCTCCTGTCACGCCCCAGAACCAGAATACTGGAGAGCGGGGGCGAACATAGCCAGCTACGTATATTGAAATGAAGTCCATCTCGCTATACGGTCACGGCTGTCTAGATGCGAGGGTTTACTACAAGCCAACGGTCACTTAAGGTCAAGCCTATTGTCTCAATCTCAAGCAAGTAATATAGTTACAAGATGTTTGACCACCAAATATACAATAAAAGGCGTCCCAAATATTACATATCAGCTGATCATGAAGCTAGTCGTACAAAATGCTAAGACTAGCAAGAGTTAAGTCATACATGATCAACCCTAGGATTTGTTAATCATGTTTACAGCCCGTAGGCAGACAGTAAGTAAAAGTGCATCGAGCTAACAGGTGCTCGTCGGCTAAACGCCTCAAAAGAATAATTTACAATAGAGTGAGCGAAACAAAATAGAAAACCCACTCGTAGCCTGGGTTCCTTCTAGTCGCCACCATCGGGCTGGAGGTTCGGTAGATCCTCGGGTGCTGCTCCGAAATCTGGCCACACAAAACCAGCTGGGTCAAACCCCAGAAAGAGCAAGTGCCACAAAGGAGGCCACGAAATAAGACAAAAGCCAGCATATCAGAACATAAGAAAATAAAAGAAAAGTACAAGTAATAAAGAGCACATCAGGGCAATAAACGACTAGGGACGTGAAACCATTCTGGGAGCCAGGTTACAACCCGTAAACCAAACAAGGACCGGGGTTGTAACCCTTCGCCTGAATAGCTCCTTGCCTCTACCCAATTATTGTTAAAGCAAGTAAAACAATCATGTTTAGGAGTACCAGGTACAGGGACTAGACAAGACTTAGACAGGGCTAGACATCATCCATTCACAAGCGGCCAAGCAATTACTACGGCTTACTACTTAACTAACTAGGGTTATCACAAGCCTTAATTACTAACAAGATACAACGAGAATGTCCCAGTCCCAAGCCCTGCAGACCATCCAGTTATCCTTCCGCGGGTTGAGAGTATGGTTGGGTACATCGCCCCGGAGACGATATACCCTTAGGTGACTTAGAGGGTGCAACACATGACAGTGTGCTGGAAATGTGCTCTACTCGTCGGCAAGCTACAAGTCCAATTAAGAGCGCCCAGATAACGAGATTGCCTGTGACTGGAAATTCTCCATGAACTATAGTTTGATCTAGTCATTAGCCTAATCCATATTCAGTATGAATCCCTGACCGTGGGAACCAGGGAGTCACGTCCTAGACATGATGCAAGACAAGACAAGTGGATTGCACAAGCAAGCAAGCAGGAACACCCACGGTGTCAAGTTGATTATACGAGTCAAGTTAGCTGTCGCAACAGCATCAAGTCAAGTCAAGTAACAAGTTACAAGTCAAGTCAAGTCAAGTCAAGTCAGGAGTGCGCCGCCACGGGCCACTATCAAGTTATCAAGATAAATCATGTCTGGGTACTAGTCAGGAGTGCGCCACGACGGGCCACTATCATGTCAGGTTGGTCATGTCAGGAGTGCACCACTACAGGTCACTGTCGTGTTATGTTAGATCCTTGTCATACCATGCCATGTACAATAGTCATTCCAAACATATTAAGTAAAATCAAGTTCACGACAAAAGGCGTAAGGATATAAAATGGGCGTAAAATATCTAATAAAATATCAATATACAGGACTATAGAAGAGCCAAGCTTAAGAAAAAATAAAACCAAATCTCCATGATTGGACAGATTGCGCAAGGGTCCCTGGGGTTGAGTTGCGCAGGAGTGGGTGGCGCAGGAATGGTTGGCGCAGGAATGAACTGCGCAGGAATGGTTGGCGCAGGAATGAACTGTGCAGGAATGGTTGGCGCAGGAATGAACTGCGCAGGAATGGTTGGCGCAGGGTCCAAGCGCGCAGGGTTAGATTGCGCGGGAGCCAACCGCGCAGTGGTGAGCTGCGCAGGGGGCTGAGCGCAATCCGCCAAGGGGCAAGCAGCGCGGTCGGCGCTGCGCTAAAGAGTGTAGGCCGAGAGGGGATGCGCAGTCCAGCACTGCGCTAAAGAGCGCAGGCTGCAGTCTGCTACTCCAGGACGAGAGGAACTCTTCAAGAACACCAAAGTTCAAATCTTCATATCCTTGTCAAATCAAAGCCAAATCTAGATTTTCAAAGGTCTAACTTGAGTAAAATTGAATTCTCTTCCACATGGAAGCATCAAAACCCACAAAAACTCAACTAAAATAGATCAAAACCATGTAAATCTGAAAATAGAGAAACTTAGATCTAGAACAATGGAGACTCCAAATCACAAAATGCTAAGTTCTAATGTTGATCACCATGGCCTAATCTAGCTAATGAACAAATAAAATATGGTTCTCATGTGGTGGCAAGGTGCACTTGCCTATGGGTGAAGTGTTGTGTAGAGGAAGGAAGAAGAAGAAGAAATTAATGAAGGGAAGTAATGAGGAGAGAGAGTGTTAGGTGGGGATAATAAAGAGGGTGGGTTGTGGTGGAATGAGGGTTGAACATAGGCTAAGGTGTTCCAATGCATGTTAAACCAAACCAAACCAAATCAAACCAATTCTCCTCCACAAAATAAACCAAGCCAGGTAAAATCCAATTACGAGAACCAAAATCTGCAAGTCAAGCCAATTACAAGTAAATGCCAAAATTCGAGAAAATAAATACAGGTCTGAAATACATGCAAGCTTGACAAAATACGTATTCAGAATATGGGTGTTGCAACTCTACCCACCTTAAAAGAATTCCGTCCTCGGAATTTAATTAAGAGGCTAGAGAGACAAGGACAAGCTATATTAATCACAGGCAAGCTATAACCAGGCAAGCAATCAGACAATCATACATGCAAGCAAGGGATGAAAAACATAAGGCATAAGGAAGACATTATACCTTACGAGTCAAACAGGTAGGGATATCGCGATCGGATATCATCCTCACGCTCCCACGTTGACTCACCTAGAGAGTGATGACCCCAAGCAACACGGACTAATTTAATAGTCTTGTTCATGAGCGTCTTCTCCCTCCGGTCCAATATAGACACAGGCCTCTCCTCATACGAAAGGTTGGTACCAACAACCAATTTCGAATGGTCTAGGATATGGCTCGGGTCCGGGACGTACCGTCATAATTGGGACACATGGAATACATCATGCACCTCACTTAGCGACGGCGGAAGAGCAAGACGATATGATACATCTCCTACTCGCTCCAGGATATCGAACGACCCTATATACCTAGGACTAAGCTTTCCCCGCACGCCAAAGCGAATGACGCCGCGGTTAGGCGAGATCCTAAGGAATACATGGTCGCCGATAGCAAACTCTAAGGGACGTCGATGAGCATCGGCCCAATGTCGCTGGCGATCTTGGGCAACTCAAAGACGATCTCTGATTCTTCTGACCACTTCAATTGTCTGGGCAATCATCTCTGGGCCGAGCATCTGCCTCTCTCCAACATCATTCCATGCTAGCGGGGATCTGCACTTCCTTCCATACAGTGCCTCGAACGGTGCCATCTGAATACTAGCCTGGAAACTATTATTGTACGAGAATTTCACAAGATGCAGGTGATCTTCCCACGAACCACCAAAGTCGAACGTGCAAGACCTCAACATGTCTTCAAGAGTCTGGATAGTGCGCTCTGACTGGCCATCTGTCTGTGGATGATATGCTGAACTGAACTGGAGACGAGTTTTCAAACTCTCTTGCAAGCTACGCCAAAAGTGCGATGTAAACCTTGAATCTCGGTCCGAGGTGATGCTGACGGGCACACCGTGAAGCCTGACAATCTGCCTGAGGTACATCTCTGCTAGCTGAGCCGTTGACTGCCCAACTCTGAATGGGAGAAAATGAGCCACCTTCGTGAGCCTGTCAACTATAACCCAAATAGCATCTCGACCAGCTGGGGATCTAGGCAATCCAGTCACAAAATCTATAGTCACATGCTCCCACTTCCATTCTGGAATCGGCAAGGCTGAAGAAGTCCAGCGGGCCTCTGATGTTCAGCTTTAACCTGCTGGCAAACCAAACACCGAGAGACAAACCGGGCTATCTCCCTCTTCATGCCATTCTACCAGAAGTGCTGACGGAGATCACGGTACATCTTCGTGCCACCGGGATGAATAGAATATTGTGAACTGTGAGCTTCTGCCATGACCTCCTGTCTGATATCTCCACTGGGTACACAAAGACGAGAGCCATGTCGAAGTGTACCATCTTCATGAATGCACAACTCTGGCATTTTTCCTGTCTCACATCTGCTCTGAGTCGCTGAATCTTGGAATCTGTAGACTGCGCCATCCGGATTCTCTCAACTATGCTGGACTGAACCTGTAGACTGGCCATCAATGCCACGTTGGTAGGAAGAACCACTTCAATTCCCATCTTCTGAAGATCTGCCAATAACTCTGGTTGCGCCGTCAGGAAGTAAACTCCGGCTCTCCGGCTCAACGCATCTGCTACAACGTTGGCCTTCCCTGGGTGATACTGCAAATCCACATCGTAGTCCACCAATAGCTCAAGTCATCTTTCCTGCCGCATATTAAGATCCTTCTGGGTGAAAACATACTTCAGGCTCTTGTGATCAGAAAATATCTCCACTCTATCTCCGTACAAGTAGTGCCGCCAAAGCTTAAGTGCAAACACTACTGCTGCCAGTTCCAAGTCGTGGGTCGGGTAATTTCTCTCATGGTCACGAAGTTGGCGTGATGCATAAGATATTACCTTCCCATGCTGCATCAAGACACACCCCAATCCTCTGCCTGAAGCGTCGCAATAAACTGTGAATCCACCGGTCCCATCTGGAAGTGTGAGAATGGGAGCCGTTATCAAACCTCGCTTCAACTTCTCAAATGATTCCTGACACTCGGCTGTCCAAGCAAACTGCACATCTTTGCGGGTCAACTGGGTCATCGGCGCTGAAATCCTTGCAAAATCTGAAACGAATCGCCGGTAGTAGCCGGCCAATCCAAGGAAGCTACGAACCTCTGCCACTGAACTAGGCACTGGCCATGACTCGATAGCCACAATCTTCTGGGGATCCACTTCCACTCCTCCTCGAGTAATGATGTGACCCAAGTACGAAATGCGATCGAGCCAGAACTCGCATTTACTGAACTTGGCATACAACTGATGCTCCCTAAGCGTCTGAAGGACAACTCTGAGATGCTGCTCATGCTCTGCTTCGCTCTTGCTGTAGACCAAGATATCATCTAGGAACACGATCACGAACTGATCCAGGTAAGGCATGAAAATACGATTCATGAGGTCCATGAATACTGTCGGCGCATTGGTCGCTCCAAAGGGCATAACAAGGAACTTCCAATGTCCATACCTCGATCTAAACGCTGTCTTCGGGATGTCCTGCTCTCTGACTCTGATCTGGTGGTATCCTGACCGCAAGTCTATCTTCGAGAACACTGAAGCCCCTTTAAGTTGATCAAACAAGTCATCTATCCTCGGGAGAGGGTATCTGTTCTTGATTGTCACTGAGTTCAAGGTACGATAATCTACACATAACCTGGACATACCATCCTTCTTTTTCACAAGAAGCATCGGGGCTCCCCAAGGCGATCCACTTGCACGAATGAATCCCTTGGTCCTGAGTTCTTCAATCATCTTGTACAAAATCTCCAACTCTGAAGGCGCCATTCTGTAGACTCGCTCTGATACTGGTGCTGTCCCGGGGATCAAGTCTATAGTGAACTCAATCTCCCGCTCTGGCGGCATCCCTGGAAGTTCCTCTGGGAAGACATCTGGGAACTCCTTAACTATCCTGGGCAACTGCACTGCTGCTACTGCCATCCGCAATACTGGAGAAGATGGCTCCACCGCGCCTCTGGAAAAGGAAAACTCTGGCTCTCCTGGAATGCTGAAAACAACTCTGCCAACATGGCAGTCTATCCTAGCATACTGGTTCCTCAACCAATCCATGCCTAAGACTACATCATAGTCTGCCTTAGGGAATTCTATAAATCTAGCGGGGAACTCTCTACCGCTAACTACGATCCGACACGAGGAAAACACTCTATCTACTCCCACAAGACCATTACCAGTAAGTATATTGAGTCTTACTGATAATGACTCTGGCTCCAATCCTATCCGTGTCGCGAATCGTGCAGACATGAATGAATGCGATGCACCAGAATCAAATAATACTGAAGCTGGAAAGGAGTTGACGAGAATAGTACATGCCACTACCTCACCTGGTGCAACTTCTTCTTCCATAGCCATCATCATGGCCTGACCTCTAGCTGTGGGTCCCCTCTGCTGGAAACCTCTCTGCCTGCTATGCACTGGAGCCTGGGCACACTGCTACTGGAATGCCTGGGCCTGAGGCAACAAGGGCCTCGGGTACTGCTGCTGTTGCATGGGTACTGGTCCCCTAACCGATGGACTGGTTAGGTTGGAAGAGGAAGAACTACCCCTATTCGGGCAGGCTCCTATCTTGTGATCTGCCGCTCCACAAGCTAGGCACAATCCTTGCGCCCTACGACAATCCGCCACTACATGGCCTGGCTTCCCGCAATGAGAACATCCCATCGCGGAAGTCTGCTTCTGCTTCTGCTGGTACCCTCCTAGCCGCTCTCAATATTGCGTCGAACGTCTGGTGCTCGAACTGCTCGACTGCCAACAAGATCTCCAAATGCAGTCCCTGCTGGAACCGCTGGGCCCTATCGAACTCTGTCGCCACCAAGGTGGGGGCAAACCTACCGAGTCTAGAAAACTCAGTCGTATAGCCATCGACCGTTCTGCCTCCTTGCTTCAAGTTGGTAAATCTGGTCTGCAGGTCGTATCGAGCCACAGCATCAAAATACTTCGTTTGGAATCTCTCTCTAAACACTGCCCAAGCAATGGGTGCCACTAATCCCATGGCTTGCGCTGCCCACCAACTGCGAGCTAAGTCCAACAACTGCAGGCTTGCCACCGCCACCTTCTCATTCTCAGGTGTCCTAGCTGCTTCCAGAACCACCTCGGTATCCTGAAGCCAAGCGTCCGCGGCAATCGCATCTTCGTTGCCGTCGAAGAAGGGAGGGTTCAAGCGCTTGAAGCTGTTGGCCGCGCTGTTCCCTGGATGACTGCCTCTGGTCAAAGCATCAGCCACAGTCTGGTGCAAGGCGTCCCCGCGATGATCCTGGGAAGCTATCAAGGTCCTGATGAGACCTACCAAGGTGCTATCATCCGGCTCGGCAGGCTGAACGGGCTGAACTGGGGGCTCTCCTCCAGTAGGTATAACTCAGGAGGCAACTCCGGAATGCTGGGCTTGATCTCCAGGTTGCTGCTGGTCCACGGGAGGTGCTCCACCTTGCTGACCGGCGGGGTCAGGTACAGTGCCGCTGAAGAAGACGACACAGGGAAAACAATGAGGAAGGACCAGGACAGATCAACGATACAAGCATGTGATCAAGTCAAGATTCTCAGGGATTCAGAGGATATGAACGGAGATCAAGGACGAATAATGATTGAGACATCTATCGGTAAACCCTCACATTTCTTGATTGACAAGACCTGCATGGGCCACCACTTAAACCATGTCACGCCCCAGAACCAGAATACTGGAGAGCGGGGGCGAACATAGCCAGCTACGTATATTGAAATGAAGTCCATCTCGCTATACGGTCACGGCTGTCTAGATGCGAGGGTTTACTACAAGCCAACGGTCACTTAAGGTCAAGCCTATTGTCTCAATCTCAAGCAAGTAATATAGTTACAAGATGTTTGACCACCAAATATACAATAAAAGGCGTCCCAAATATTACATATCAGCTGATCATGAAGCTAGTCATACAAAATGCTAAGACTAGCAAGAGTTAAGTCATACATGATCAACCCTAGGATTTGTTAATCATGTTTACAGCCCGTAGGCAGACAGTAAGTAAAAGTGCATCGAGCTAACAGGTGCTCGTCGGCTAAACGCCTCAAAAGAATAATTTACAATAGAGTGAGCGAAACAAAATAGAAAACCTACTCGTAGTCCGGGTTCCTTCTAGTCGCCACCATCGGACTGGAGGTTCGGTAGATTCTCAGGTGCTGCTCCGAAATCTGGCCACACAAAACCAGCTGGGTCAAACCCCAGAAAGAGCAAGTGCCACAAAGGAGGCCACGAAATAAGACAAAAGCCAGCATATCAGAACATAAGAAAATGAAAGAAAAGTACAAGTAATAAAGAGCACATCAGGGCAATAAACGACTAGGGACGTGGAACCATTCTGGGAGCCAGGTTACAACCCGTAAACCAAACAAGGACCGGGGTTGTAACCCTTCGCCTGAATAGCTCCTTGCCTCTACCCAATTATTGTTAAAGCAAGTAAAACAATCATGTTCAGGAGTACCAGGTACAGGGACTAGACAAGACTTAGACAGGGCTAGACATCATCCATTCACAAGCGGCCAAGCAATTACTACGGCTTACTACTTAACTAACTAGGGTTATCACAAGCCTTAATTACTAACAAGATGCAATGAGAATGACCCAGTCCCAAGCCCTGCAGACCATCCAGTTATCCTTTCGCGGGTTGAGAGTATGGTTGGGTACATCGCCCCAGAGACGATATACCCTTAGGTGACTTAGAGGGTGCAACACATAACAGTGCGCTGGAAATGTGCTCTACTCGTCGGCAAGCTACAAGTCCAATTAAGAGCGCCCAGATAACGAGATTGCCTGTGACTGGAAATTCTCCATGAACTATAGTTTGATCTAGTCATTATCCTAATCCATATTCAGTATGAATCCCTGATCGTGGAACCAGGGAGTCACGTCCTAGACATGATGCAAGACAAGACAAGTGGATTGCACAAGCAAGCAACCAGGAACACCCACGGTGTCAAGTTGATTATACGAGTCAAGTTAGCTATCGCAACAGCATCAAGTCAAGTCAAGTAACAAGTTACAAGTCAAGTCAAGTCAAGTCAAGTCAGGAGTGCGCCGCCACGGGCCACTATCAAGTTATCAAGATAAATCATGTCATGGTACTAGTCAGGAGTGCGCCACGACGGACCACTATCATGTCAGGTTGGTCATGTCAGGAGTGCACCACTACAGGTCACTGTCGTGTTATGTTAGATCCTTGTCATACCATGCCATGTACAATAGTCATTCCAAACATATTAAGTAAAATCAAGTTCACGACAAAAGGCGTAAGGATATAAAATGGGCGTAAAATATCTAATAAATATCAATATACAGGACTATAGAAGAGCCAAGCTTAAGAAAAAATAAAACCAAATCTCCATGATTGGACAGATTGCGCAAGGGTCCCTGGGGTTGAGTTGCGCAGGAGTGGGTGGCGCAGGAATGGTTGGCGCAGGAATGAACTGCGCAGGAATGGTTGGCGCAGGAATGAACTGTGCAGGAATGGTTGGCGCAGGAATGAACTGCGCAGGAATGGTTGGCACAGGGTCCAAGCGCGCAGGGTTAGATTGCGCGGGAGCCAACCACGCAGGGGTGAGCTGCGCAGGGGGCTGAGCGCAATCCGCCAAGGGGCAAGCAGCGCGGTCGGCGCTGCGCTAAAGAGCGTAGGCCGAGAGGGGATGCGCAGTCCAGCACCGCGCTAAAGAGCGCAGGCTGCAATCTGCTACTCCAGGACGAGAGGAACTCTTCAAGAACACCAAAGTTCAAATCTTCATATCCTTGTCAAATCAAAGCCAAATCTAGATTTTCAAAGGTCTAACTTGAGTAAAATTGAATTCTCTTCCACATAGAAGCATCAAAACCCACAAAAACTCAACTAAAATAGATCAAAACCATGTAAATCTGAAAATAGAGAAACTTAGATCTAGAACAATGGAGACTCCAAATCACAAAATGCCAAGTTCTAATGTTGATCACCATGGCCTAATCTAGCTAATGAACAAATAAAATGTGGTTCTCATGTGGTGGCAAGGTGCACTTGCCTATGGGTGGAGTATTGTGTAGAGGAAGGAAGAAGAAGAAGAAGAAATTAATGGAGGAAAGTAATGAGGAGAGAGAGTGTTAGGTGGGGATAATAAAGAGGGTGGATTGTGGTGGAATGAGGGTTGAACATAGGCTAAGGTGTTCCAATGCATGTTAAACCAAACCAAACCAAATCAAACCAATTCTCCTCCACAAAATAAACTAAGCCAGGTAAAACCCAATTACGAGAACCAAAATCTGCAAGTCAAGCCAATTACAAGTACATGCCAAAATCCGAGAAAATAAATACAGGTCTGAAATACATGCAAGCTTGACAAAATACGTATTCAGAATATGGGTGACAGCTCCGCCTTGCTGATCGGTAGGACCAAGAACAATGCCTCTGAAGAAACAATATGGGGAATAATAAGGAAGGACCATGATAGATCGAGGATATTAACATGTGATCATGCCAAGATTTCAGGAAGATTAGAAGACACGAGTAGAGATCAAGGGCGAGTGCTGATTGAGACATCTATTCAGCGAAACCCTTACACATCTTGATTTACAAGACCTGCATGGGCCACCGCTTAAACCGTGTCACACCCCAGAACCAGAATACTGGAGAGCGGGGGACAGACACAGCCAGCTACGTATATAGAGGTGAATCCCACCTCGCTATACGATCACGGCTGTCTAGATGCATGAGGGTTTAACTACAAGCCAACAGTCTCTTATGGTCAAGTACAAGCCTAGTGTCTCAATCTCAAGCAAGCAAGTAAATGTAACAAGATGGTAGATCATCAGACATACAAAGTAAGGTGTCCCATACATTACATATTCAGATGATCATGAAGCTAGTCATACAAAATGCGAAGACTAACAAGAGTTTAAGTCATACATGATCAACCCTAGGATTTGTCAATCATGTTACAGCCCTTAGGCAAACATGATTTGTAACTCCCTATAACCGATTTTGGTAAAATTAGAAAACTTTTCTATAATTCTATTCAAGAGTATAATATTAATTCTTAAATAAAGATAAGCTTACAAAATCAATCCTATTTTGTGCTATTGAATATATATATATATATATATATATATATATATATATATATATATATATATATATATATATATATATATATATATATATATATATATATATATATATATATATAAAATTGGTTTTTATTAATATTCCTATATTGATTATTGATAATGGTAATAAATATTTAAATCTGATAGGTAGAGATTTTTTTAGTTTTGAATCTGGATTAGCATCATTGGTAAGTAATTATAGTTATATTGATTAAATTTTAGTTATTTTCTAAAGTGTTTTATGAATTTATTAACCATAGAATGTGGGTGACTAATTTTATTGATTCTGATAATTTCGAATTACTTTTATCTAAGTTAATTCTGATCATTTATTTGCTAAGCAGGTAATTAACTAGTAATTATAAATTAGGAATAACTGAATTTGTAAAGTAGTTAGGAATCTGTTAGAATTTTTAGTAAAATCTTTTGAAAACTGTTGGAGGGAATATTTGATTTTCGAAATCTGTTTTGAAACTATTTGATTTTCGAAATCTGTTTTGAAACTATTTGATTTTTTGAAAATCTGTTAAAAGTTATTGATTTTAACCCCAGATCTGAGTCTTATTACAGCTCTGCCATTCCTCTACACACACGCACACTGAGAGATTATTTTATTATAAATTTGTACACATTTCCCAAGTTCTGACAACCTGACACTCTCTCTCTCTAATTTCTCTCTTTCTCTTCACTCTCTCTCCTGTGGCCTCTCGGCCGAGGACCATCGAGCGTCGCCGTCCTCCGACGTCGTAGTCTCGTCGGAGCACTCGCCTCGCACTGACCGGACCAATCCACTGCCTGAGCTTCCTCGCCATCAATGCTTCGACTTCGAGCTTCCCTCGGAGGACGTGCTGCCTTCTTGAAGTCTGAGCCGTCGTCTTGACTGTCGAGCTTACCTCGATTGTCGTGCCACCGCTCTCGCCGACTACTGAAGACCGTGTCGCCGCCTCGACTGCAGTGCCCTCGTGAGACGTGCTGTCTCCTCGAGTGTGTCGCCTCCTTCGAAGCACGAGCCGTTGCCAGATCCTTCTCGCCGCGTTGAAAATCAGACCGGATCTCGACGGATCCACCGTCTCCTTCGCCGATTGACGAAGTCGCCGGCAGATCTAAAGCTTGCTCGACCGTTTGTCTCCATCACAGCATCTCGCCAACCGGAGGAGCTTTCTACCTCGAATGCAACACCGGAGATCAAAGCTCACCGCTGTGCTTGGATCCGCCGCCAAGGAGTCTGCAGCTCGCCGAAAAGCTGAGAAACCGTGGAGCCAACCGAACGTCACCATCGTGCCGACATCATCGCTGAGCTTTTCGCCGACCTCGCCGAAGGTGAGCATCCACCTTGATCCTCTCGAACCCCTCTTCATTCTTGTTTTAGGGTTGTATCTGGGTTAGGGTTTCATGGTTGAGAAGAAGAAGGAGAAACTAATGGGGGCTAGTTCTCTGGAGTGTGTGGCTGAATGGGAAGAGAGAGATGGTTGTGTGTGAGTAGGTGAGCTTTATACTTAGGAAATGAAATGATGTATGGGTGAAAAATTGGAGAGGTCGGCTGTTAAAAGATGAAGAGAGTAGAGTTAGGGCTCGGCTAGAGTGAGAATGGAGGAAGAAGGCTAGATGTGAAGGGATGAGAGAGTCTCATCTAATTCTTTTTTTTTTTGTCCCTGTCATGTGACTCTTCGAGTTGAGAGCCGAAGAATTGACTGGTGTGAACCAGGTGACTCTTCGAATTCCGAAGAGCCACATGACATGGCTTGAATTAGTGATTTCGAAGAGTGGGATGAGTATATGATAGCTGTGAGTTGATTTATGGACCTGGGTTGCTTGCTATTTAAGAGTGAACTGTGGACTTGGGTCGTTTTGATCCCCTTGGGCCCAGTTTATCTTTGGACCAGGCTTAGGAAATTAAGGAAGTGGCAGTATGTATATGTGGGTTATTTGTTTGGGCCAGGTCCGTAGGCTGGGTGTTTGGGCTAGACAGAAGTAAGGTTTTAATTGTTGGATTTGGCAGTGAAATAGATTGGGTTAACAGTGAGCATGGGCCTGGGCTGAGTTTTACATATTTTGTTACCAAATTAATTACAGTTTTGGTAGTAATATTTCTAACATATGATGTGTAATTAATTTGGTTTTTTAAATGGTTGTTTAAAATAATATTAAGAGTATCATTATCAAATTAGTATATTTTTAAGCTTGCTATATTACTCTTGTAAATAGATAGTATTCTGAATTATAAACATTTCTAAATAAATAGGTTAGATAAATGGGAATATTATTGTTTGGTATAAATGTTTTTATATATACTAGTATTTTTGGGTATAAATGTCTTATATATATTTTATAGTTTATTTAGTAAATGTTTTCCATAGCTATATATTACTAGAGCATTATCTAGATAATATCGTATCAACAACATTTTGTAAAGAAATTAGTTTTCAAGAACGATTTTTGGTTAAATCATAGTTAAGTATTTTACTAGTATTTATTTCTTCGAGGCTATATATATTTTGGTTAGCAATGGATAGGTCCAAATTATTTTGTAGCAAGTTTATATTTAGAGAGATTATCTAAATATTATTATTTTCAAAATATAATGACTAGCTAGATGAGTAGATAACCAGTTAAATATAATTAGATGATTGTCTTATTTCAAACCCTAACAAATTGTACCAACTACCAGGTGATCCTTTATATCCATGCAGTACTACTCCCGTGCTTCCAAGGCGAGGCAAGTACACCGACTTGACTTTTACTTTGTGTTCTGTCTTACATTCATGTGCCATGTTCTCATATTGGACACGAAATATACACGATTGTCTTGTACCTTGTTCATTGCATTGTGAGTCATTATTTATTACGGGAATTGGGGAAAATATTAGCTTTTGTGTGACCACATCCAACATAGGTATTGTGGATAGCCTAATCGTACACTTCACGTACGATGAAGCCGGATATTGTAGAATTGATTGATTCATTGATTGATTGTGGTCCTTAGACGGTCACACATTAGTTTAATATTTCAAAATGTCATACTTGTATTGATTGTCGTGTTCATTGTCTTGCTCATTGATAGCAGTGTTCATTGTCTTACATATTGATTGTCATGTCCATTGCCTGCAGTTTTATATTTTATTTCTGGTACCATAGTTTTATTTTCGTTCTCATACTCTAGTTTCATCTTGTATTCTGTATTACAGATTATATTGTATATTGTTCTTGTCAGGGTTGTACTTTGCTCTTTTCCTGACAGGATACGTTGCAGGTGAGCGTGAGGCCACATGGAGCATGTGATTGCATTGGATATTGCAGCATTTATTTTATTTATTTTCTGGAGATTGTATTTTGGATATTCATTATTGTATATTTATTTTATTTTACCAGATTGGTCACCGGATAACATTATGTAATTTGATTGATGGATATTGGTGATCTTTCTGGGAACGTTATATATAAAGCTGTGGATATTTATATTACATTGTGACTTGGAGTTTTCCTTATTATTCAACAACTTAATTCGTCGTGTCCATCGACGAAGGCTGGGCGTGTCCGATTCGTATCTGATTATTCGGGAGCGGGTCGTGACAGGAATGTAAATTTAACACGAGCTAACACTTGCTCGGCGGCTAAACGCCTCAAAAAAATAATTTACAATAGAGTGGGAGAGCAAAATAAAATCCACTCGCTGCTAGGGTTGCGCCTAGTGTTCACCATCTGGCTGGAAGATCCTCGGGGGCTAATCCGAAATCTGGCCATACAAATCCAGCTGGATCAGACCCCAGAAAGAGCAAGTGCCACAAGGGAGGCTTCACTTAAGAACTAAAACTAGCATACTAACACATAAATATATCAATGATAACAAAAGACATGAGTTAGAGAAACAAGACGATAAACGATAAGATAACTAAAGGACTATTCTAGTAGCCAAGTTACAACCCGTAAACTAAACAAGGATCGGGGTTGTAAACATTCACCCGAACAGAACTTAGTCTCTAACCAATTATCGATAAGAAAAAGTATAACAGTAATGTGCTAAAATAACCATGTATTGGTCTTGCCTAGGCAAGACTAGACGGGACTCCATCTATCAATCACGACCAAGCAATGAGTACGGCTTGATACTTTAACTAACTAGGGTTATCACAAGCTTAATTACTAACAAGATGCATCAAGATGTTCCAACAACCACAAGCCTTGCAGTCTTAATCCAGGTTATCAAGTCACAAGTTGAGAGAGTTGGATTAGGTGACTTAGAGGTGCAACACATGACAGTGTGCTGGAAATGTGCCCTATTCGACGGCAGGCGACAAGTCTAATTAGAGCGCCCAGATAACGGGACTGCCTGTAGCTGGGAAACCTTTTCATGGACTACTTGATCAATCTAGTCATTATCCTAGTAAGATTCAGTACGAATCCCTGACCGTGAAAATCAGGAATTCATATCCTAAACATGATGCAAGACGAGACATGTAGCTTATACAAGCACAAACACCCACGGTGTCAAGACAAGAGTTACTTAGCAAGTCAAGATAGCTGTCACAACAGTATATCGA
>JANAVB010017345.1:0-67698 GCA_029216955.1 Iris pallida | reverse complement strand
GCTAAAAACCATGGCTGAAATGGTTGCTAGTATGCATTCTATATTATGGCATAACATGCTATACCACCCCTGTACCTGCTGCGAGTCCAGAGATCATAGCATCTTCGATACCTGCCAATACTGGGCTGGGGGTAGTGTCTCCTCAAATGCCTCCTGTACAAGTACAAGTTCAAACTACACCTAGTCAATCAGGAGTTGGGGGTAGTGCTTACAATGCTGTTCCTCCTCCTACCACTCTAACTCAACCTGCTCCTCCTTCGTCGTTTAAAGACGCCAATGAAGCTGTCAAACTCTTGCGAACCCAGTTCGAAGCTTTCAAAGAAAAGACAACTTACAAAGATTGGGGATCAAGCAGCCTTATCTAGTTGAATGGAAAGAAGTCCCGTTTCCACCGAAGTACAAGATCCCAACGATCTCTTTGTTTGATGGCAGTACTTCTCCTAGTAAATTCATCAATCATTTTGAGGTAATGACCGTTCAACTCCAGCCAAACGACGCTCTTCTTACCAGAGTGTTCGTCGGTTGTTTAGCCGGCGTAGCATATGACTGGTACAGAAGTTTGCCCGATGGTTGTATCACTTCCTTCTCAGGTCTTAAGCAAATCTTTCTGGAACGATTCTATGAAGGATTCAATGACATGACTATGTCGGCTCTCAATAAAATCAAACAGAAACACAATGAAACTGCTGAGAGTTTCATCGAACGGTTTTGCCGTGAAGCCTTGAAGATGCCTCTCGGGACTCCAACTGCTGTCACTATTGATACTTGTAAGGCAAATCTTTTGCCTATTATCAGTATGTGGACAGGATCTACCCAGTTCCAAGATTGGCCTTCATTCATTGTCAACGCCAAAGCTGCGGAAGTGAGTGCCAAAAGTTCAAACAATTGGGGGTACAGATGTCTAACCCCGATCGAGATGAACACCAGACGTCAGGTGGTGGCAACCGCCAGAACAACCACAAAGCAAAAGAGACTTTGAATATCAATTTGAATAAGAATAAGGAATCTTTGGCTGTCAATGTGGCTCCGCCTACATCCACTCCGACTCCTTCTGCACCTCCACCAAGGGAACCTCGTCCGAAAGTAGAAT
The DNA here is from genome assembly GCA_029216955.1 of Iris pallida. Taxonomy (NCBI): domain Eukaryota; kingdom Viridiplantae; phylum Streptophyta; class Magnoliopsida; order Asparagales; family Iridaceae; genus Iris; species Iris pallida. The sequence continues at coordinate 66,608 of JANAVB010017345.1, read as the reverse complement.
ATTCCTTCGACGAGAATGATATTGCAAGCATCTTTGAATGTTTACTCAAAAGCAACAAGATTCAGCTCCCAGACCCAAAGAAACCCGATGAAGTCGGTAAGACAGATCATCCTAAATATTCTGTTTACCACAGGTTTATTGGACATCCTACTCGAGCATGCTACGTGCTCAAAGGCAAAATTCAAGAGCTTGTCAATGCTGGTGTCGTCACTCTACAGCAAGATGAGAAGACTGTTACTGCGAATATGGTTTCAGTCCAGTTTGGTGACTTTCCTCCGCAGATGGTACAGCACGGTGTCATTCCTATTCCCAAATCTACTCTTGAGATTGAGAATCTCCCGCTTCCACCAAATGAAGGTCTTGTCCCCTTGTCTTTTGACAACGGCAAAATTATGTGGATCCATCCCGATCTTGCTCCGGAATTCGAAGTGCCCTCTTCTTCCAAGAAGAAAGGTCGTTCTAAAGGCAAGACAAAGACTTGCAATATTGTGTCTTTTGACCCCATAATTGACGAAAAAATTCTGCTAGGCACCAGATCAGGGAAAGCCTATTTGAAAGATCATTCTGAAGCTCAAGAGGACCCTACCTCTTCTTCTGAACCTCTTCCAGTACAATCTACTTCCTCTGAAGAGATTTCTTCCACATCTTCACCAGTTGTAGTACCTATTCCTCCCAAGCCGGTGGTTGCTGACAAAGGCAAGCAACAAGTCCGTTTTGACAAACCCTTGAAGAAATCATCTCCTACAGGACTTGAAAAGCCATACAACTTTGATATATTGGCTCAACTAGCCAATACACCGGCTAGGCTATCAATCTTCGAGCTCTTGCGCCTTTCTAAAGAGACTCGAGAAACTCTAAGTGAAGCCCTGATGCAGGCTGAAACTTGCCTAACTCTTCTCAAAAAGCCGAAAGCCGAACCGGTCTCTTGTCGTCATTGTCACAGCGTATTAGAGTTAATTCCAAACATCACTTTCACTCAGGATGATATACTGCTGGAGGATAATAGACATGATCGTCCTCTCTACTATACAGGGTATGTCGATTCGATGAAAGTCGATCGTATCCTGATAGATCCAGGGTCTGCACTCAGCATCATGCCAAAGACAATGCTAGACGCATTAAAGATACCAGTGCATAGTCTTTCAAGCACAATCACCACTATCTTGGGATTCAACCAAGGAAGGAGTGAACCTTTGGGTAAGATTCGCCTAAAACTCCAAATAGGCAATCTTCGCACAAAGGTAACCTTCTATATTATCGATAATCATGGTTGTTCTTACAACGCTCTTCTGGGAAGACCATTCCTCTATGAACATAATATTGTTCCATCAATACTTCATCAATGCTTTAAATATGTCGATGACAAAGGAGAAGTTCACAAAGAAGTTGCAGACCTTTATCCTTTCAAGGGCGTCAAAGCGTATTGCAACGATGCTCGTATGTATAAGAAAGAATTTATGAAAGTGGTATTGGCCATGGATACTGAAGAAGACCAAAAAGCAGTACCCAATGACACTCTCATCATACCTGTTAAAGGGCGTGTTTCCCATCCTCAGTCCTCTAAACCATTGGCTATTCACTTGCCAGTCCAGAAAAAATCGGTTGATGGCGATCAAGATAAAGGGAGCTCACCTCTTCTGAGCCACTTGTTATCGACTTACGTTGTAACAAGGACAAAAAGCAGCTCACTTCTTCTGAGCCACTTGTTGTTGATTTAACTCACAACAAGGAAAAAAGGGAGCTCACCTCTTCTGAGCCACTTGTTATTAACCTTCGTTGTAACAAGCTTCCTCCACGTTCTTCTTCTCCCCCTCTTGTAATCAATCTGACTAAGCCTGCTAAGCTAAAGGTCCTGCTGTAAATACAGATGTACAAATTAATGAAAAAGCATCTACTTTCCAGTATACTGATGTTATTTATCATACTAAATGCTATTTGGATATGTTAGATAGCTTCAAATCATTTACAATGGGAGTTGTACAATCTCTTCAGACAGAAGTCTCATTTGAAGATCCAGATAACTCTTACCGTATTGTCCCTACTCGAAAGAAAGGCGAAAGTCCAATACTTTTTAGTAAAGGACCAGAAAAACAATTCAGCTATACGGATGATAGCAAGCTTAACGATACAGGACATCTACAACTCTGTCGTTGTAGTCAACAATCAAAAGACATCATCCGTAAGATGGGTTATGACTTTAAAAATGGCCTCAACTATGGTAAGGGTAGACGAACTCCTATTCGTACGGCTGTTCCAAAAAGAAAATCTGATATGTATTACAGCAAAATTAAAAGAGGTCTCGGATATGCTTCTCCTCCGATGTTATCTCCAGCAGTTTCCGACTCTGATAGCGAAGAACGTTCTAACTCTTCTGATTCCAGGTCATGGGATTCTGATACTAGCATTGGTGAAGTCCATCGTGTAATCGTATCTTCTAATATGGTATCCGCTGAACTTCCGGAAGGATATGATAAGGACATTGAAGGAAATCCTGAAACAGATCCTTGGGCTCAACAGATAGATAATCACTGGGTACTCCGATTTGAACAAAGAGAACCTCCTACTGAAGATCAACTAGTTCAAGTTGATGTAGGAGAAAACGAGTCACCTCGTCCAATCATTATTAGCAAGAATCTTCCAGAAGCAGATAAGCAAGAGTTGATTCTTCTCATTAATGAATACATTGACGTCTTTGCTTGGAGTTATGAAGACATGCCAGGTTTACATCCCAAAATTGCTACTCACAAACTAAACATTTTGCCTAATGCTAAACCAGTCAAACAGCAGCAACGGCGATTCAAGCCTGAAATGATGGACGCAATCGATGATGAAGTCAAGAAGCTTATCGCTTGTGGCTTTATTCGAGAAGAACAACATCCTGATTGGGTAGCCAATGTCGTTCCAGTTCTGAAGAAAATCGACAAAGTTCGAGTCTGTATCGACTTTCAGGATCTTAATGAAGCATGTCCGAAAGATGAATTTCCTCTCCCTATTACAGACGTCATGATTGACAATACCTGTGGGTTCGAGCGAATATCTTTTATGGATGGATTCTTTGGATACAATCAGATCAAGATGAATCCCGAAGATGAAAAACATACATCTTTTTGCACTCCTCGGGAAGTCTATTGCTACACAGTGATGCCATTTGGTCTCAAGAACGCTGGTGCAACTTACCAACGGGCTATGAGTACCATTTTTGGAGAACATCTTCGTAAAACTGTTGAATGTTATGTTGACGATATCGCTGTTAAAAGTCGTCTGAAAGAAGATCATATCCAAGATTTGAGAACAATCTTCAATCTCATGCGTCAACATCAGCTCAAGATGAATCCCACCAAGTCAATCTTGGGTGTCTCTAGTGGTAAGTTTCTCGGCTTCGTTATTACCTCTAAGGGTATACACGTGGATCCCGAGAAGATCAAAGCTATTCAAGAGATGCGTCCTCCACGCAACCTAAAAGAGCTACGAGGATTCCAAGGTCGACTTGCGTACATCAGAAGATTCATTTCGAACTTGTCTGGACGCTGCAGACCATTCACTCAACTAATAAAGAAGGGTATCTTTTATTTGGACTGAAGAATGTCAACAAGCATTCGACGACATCAAACGATATCTCATGAACCCACCAATCTTCGTGCCACCAATCTCAGGTATTTCATTCTTAATGTACGTCCGTGCTATGGACCATTCATTGGGTGCTTTATTCGCCCAAAAGAATAAAGAAGGTCATGAACAAGCCATCTACTATCTCAGTCGTACTATGATTGGTGCTGAACACCGTTATAGTCCGGTTGAAAAAGAATGTCTAGCCCTTATGTTTGCCGTTCAAAAGACAAGGCATTACATCATTGGTCAAACCATTCATGTCATATCCCGAGTCGATCCTCTTCGGGTACTGATAAAAAAGCCTAGTACCCTCAATTCTCGGCTGGCTACATGGGCCATTCTTCTAGCCCAATATGACATGGTGTATGTTCCTCAAAAGTCTGTCAAAGGTCAAGCACTGGCGGATTTCTTAGCAGCTCATCCTGTTCCAGAGACGTCCAAACTTTACGATGAAATTCCAGACAAGACGTTGGAAGTCAACATGATCTCTGAAGAATTTCCAACCTGGCATCTATTCTCTGACGGAGCATCCAGAATCGGACCCAATGGTGCTATTGTAGCAGGAGTTGGAGTTGTTCTCGTTTCTCCTGACGGATTAACTATCCAAAGAGCTTATTCTCTAGATGAATCATGTTCTAATAATGTAGCAGAATACAATGCTCTACTCATCGGTCTTCAATTAGCCAAGCAATTAGACATTAAATATCTTGAAGTTTACGGCGACTCTAAGCTGGTTATCAACCAGGTTAGAGGAACTTATGAAGTCCGTCATCAAGATCTGGTACCCTACTTTGAAGCAGCAATCAACATGGCTACATCATTCAAAGCTTTCTTTATTGAATATGTACGCCGAGCTTGCAATACTGAAGCAGATTCCTTAGCCAATCTTGCAGCAGTCTTAGCCGTTCCCATCAGAAGACAACAAGTGGTAGTTATCTCTAATCGAGAATTGTTTTGTGTCAAAAATAATCGTAACATCGAGTTCAGTAATTTTGCTAAAATTAATGTTATCAATGAAGATTGGAGAACTCCTTTCATCGACTTCGTGGTTCACGACATACTCCCCGAAGATCCTAAGGAGGCTACAAGTATTCGACGACGATCTCTACGATTCTATTACAACCAAACCACTAAGACTCTCTATCGACGGACTTATGACGGTCTCCTTCTACGCTGTCTAGCTGGTGAGGAAGCAAAACAGGTATTACGTGAAGCTCACGACGGTGTCTGCGGAGCACATCAGCCCGGTCCTAAACTACAGGATCGCATCCGAAGAATAGGTTACTACACCCTCTATGGTATCAGATGCCATCGAATATGTAAGGAAATATCGAGCCTGTCAAATCCATGCAGATTTCATTCATCAACCTTCAGAATTTCTACATCCGACAGCCGCTTCCTGGCCTTTCGAAGCTTGGGGCATGGATGTCATAGGTCCTATTAATCCTTCTTCTTCTAGAGGACATCGGTTCATTTTAGCAATAACAGACTACTTCTCTAAGTGGGCTGAAGCTATACCCTTGGCTGAAGTCAAGACTAGTAGTGTCATCAACTTCGTCAAACACCATGTCATTTATCGATTTGGTGTCCCTCGACGAATCATTCATGACAACGGACCGCAATTTATCAGCCAGAAATTCACCAAATTCTGTGATGATTACCGGATTGACAACGTCGTCTCGACTGCCTACAATCCTGCCGCTAATGGTTTAGCTGAAGCCTTCAACAAAACTATTATCAAGCTCCTCAAAAAGTTTGTATCCACTAACAAACGGAATTGGAGTGAAAAGCTTGGCGAATGTCTATGGGCCTACCGAACTACGGTCCGCAACCCCACAGGTTTTACACCTTTCTCTTTGGTATATGGCTGTGAAGCTGTTCTTCCTCTGGAACTTCAAATTCCTTCTTTAAGGATTGCCTTTGCTAACGAGCTCACTACAGAGAACAAAGATCTTCTTCGACTTCAAGAATTGGAGACACTTGATGAGAAGCGGTTAATGGATCAACAACATATTGAGTTATACCAAGCTCGCATTTCTAAGACTTTCAACCGTAAAGTTAAGGCCAAAGCCTTTCAGTAAGGAGAACTTGTTTTAACAGTCAGACGTCCTATGACTATGACTCATATAAGTAAAGGCAAATTCGATACAAAGTGGGAAGGTCCCTACGTTGTAAGCAAAGTCTTCTCAAATGGAGCTTATCAACTCTCAGAACTGGATGGACGAATTGCAATGATGCCTATCAATGGCAAGTTCCTTAAAAAGTATTATGTATAAATATAAATGCTTGTAAATCATCAGACAAGTTCAAGTTCATAAATAAAATTTTATTTCATCATGAATGATAGTACATGATATTAAGGAAGGTCACTATCATCCTTCTCTACATTTGGACGCGGACCACTGCCGTCCTTTTCAAAAACACGGTCAGCAAAAGAGCCGAGAACCTCCTTGCTGGAACCCACTAGGAACTTGCAAGCGGCCATCCTCATGGCTTCCTCTTCTTCGGTCCTTCCTGGTTCAAGCAGAAAGTCCAGGATGTCTCGCGGTGGCTTGGGTGCAGACGAACCTTCGCCTACTTCTGCCTCCTTTGATTGAACTGGATCGACAGGATATTCTTCAGTGCCCTTCTTAACCTTTGGGGCAAGATCAGCCTTCTTGGATGCATCTCCAGATGACATTTTTATGTTAGAAAAGGGGAAGTGCTCCTTTCTGCTAAAATTATGTTCTATTTATAGGCAGATAACGAAGCAACACATCCATCCAACGGTTCGCCTGTTCCTTCATCATCACCTGACGGTTCATTCGTTCATTCATTATCAACTGACGGTTCATTCGTTCACATTCATCCGACAGTTCATCTGTTCATTCACATCCATCTGACGGTTCACCCGTTCATTAATCATCATTTGACTGTTCATCCGTTCATTCATTTCCATCTGACGGTTTGTCCGTTCATTCTACCATTCGACGGTTTACCCGTTCCTTATGACGATTTATTTCATCCACACCTTTTTGACGATTCATTTTCGTTCATTTATTCATTCCCATCAGTAACTTATCATCCTTGATTAAGTTATCTATTAAAATAATAATATTCGATATATTCTGCCACGTCCATATTACCTCTGAGCAAATATAATGAATATAATTATTTTTCTACAAAATTCTGAAATATATCATGTCCTGTACCTCTGAATATATTTTCTATCTCTATTATTTATATCTGAACAAGATATGCAACAAATAATGGAGCCACAGCAAAAATGTCTTTTATTAATCAAAATATGAGACATTACAAAAATACATGTACTTCAAAAGACATAAAGATACAAAATGTTCCAGTAAGACGGAGGTATTATCAGATTATCAATTTGCTGCTTTAGAGTCTGCAGCCGTTCTTCACGAGTGGACATCACCCTCCTTCTGGCTTCTTCCATCCCGGTTTCTTCATTGAAAGCAGGCATGGCCACCATTCGGCGAGTAATCTCAGCATTATGAGCTTCCACGTACTCATCCCTCTCCTGAATCAGAGCATTGAATTGTTGGGTTGCAAGTTGATGATCAGCAACTTCATCTTCTAATTCCTTCTGGAGACGAGCAATCTTTGTCCTCAACTCAGCAGCTCTCTTCTCTTTTCTCTCAGCCATCAAGGTTACTGATTCCAGCTTGGAGTTATATTCAGCAGATTTTGCAGAGAAAGCTTCCAAAAGATTCTGGAGATTGACCCTTTCAATGTCAGCTGCCTGAGCCAGTTGTTCGAATTCTGCCTGCACTAGAGACTCTACGTCTCCTTGGTTGAGCTCTTTATAGTTTTTGATGGAAATCTCTAACTCATTCAAAATATGTTCCAGGAGAGTGGCTTGAGCCTCGTCACCTTGTTCCCGGATAGCCCTTACTAAGAGAGAGGTTGGACCTCTAACCATGAAAAAATCAGTACCCTCTTTTTCTATCATTCTTTTTACTAGAGGTCCCAAAGATTCAAAAAAGCATCTGGTAAATGATTGGATCACAAGATTATTAGTTGCTATAGCACCAGGAGTTGCAGCTACTCCTGTTGATGATAAGGCCGTAGGATGTTCAATCTCTCGCGTCTGGACAGCAGGCTCTTTGAATAAAGGAGCCAAAGTGGAGCTAGTTTCCCCTCCTGGTTGTTCTTCTGCAAAAGTAAAAATTGTCATTTTTTGCCTGTTGTTTGCTATTTTCCAAGAAGATTAAAGATTTAAATTATCTTACCATGGTTGAATCCAGCAATGAGCCTATCATCTGCTGGAATAGACTCTGGTCGAGCAGAAGTAGCTTCAGCCATAACAGCTTGGCTACTGCCCACTTCAGAACCACAGGATAAATGATGACTGCTACTAACAATCACCGTCGTTATAGGCACTATGTCTGTGCACGTCGGAGGTGCTAGAGAAGTCTCAAGATCTGCAGGAAATACAAATAAAGACATTAGTTATCAATCTATTTAAGAGGAGATTGATAATTTTATTTTATACCTTGAGGACCAGTGGCGGGAGTTTCTTTCGGAGCTTCTTCATCTGCTGCTTTTTCTGGAGATACTTCTACCCCAACATCCTCTTCAGGATTTAAGGTATCAGCGACGTTTTCTGGAACCTCAACATCCTCTTCAGGATATAAGGTATCATCGACAGCATTAGGAGATATATGCACTTCATCATCTCTTTCAAGATCTTGCATATATTCATCAATATTCTCAGACGAAGAGCTCTCCTCATCTTCATCTTCTTCTGGTGCATTCCCGCTGGTAGTTGCAGCTTGGTCACAATAGTCCTGCAGAGGGCTGTAGCTGCAATCTTCTAGAGCCGCAATCACTTCGCGATCTTCTTCTTCACGGAGGGTCCTAGGAGTAGGAGGAAGTTGAGACGTCTCCGCAGCAGGTGGAAGAGATCGTACAACATCTTGCTCTTCCTCCATGATACTTCCTCTTGGCTCTTCGGCCTCAGTTCTAGGATCAAGATCTTTCCTCTGCTCGATCTCTTCTCTATGTTCTGGACTAGAAGTTTTATTCCTAGGCTCTGAAATAGGAGTGGAAGATGGCAAAGTGAATCCAGCCGCAGCATCCACTACTATTGAAGACGGGGCTCGATTTCTTCTTTGGGCCTGCTTCTTTCTTTTCAAAGGCCTCTCAGGGCTCTCTATATTTACAGTCTCGACTTGTCTTTGGACAGAGGTCGGTGTGGTAGCCTCTTCTTGCTGAATTATCTCGGCCAGCTGCCGAGATTGAGATCTAGTGGTAATCTTTTCAGAAGAATGATCTAAGATCAATTTCTTCTTTGCTGCTGGAGCGGGAGGCTCCTCTCTTCTCCTCTTCTTGGTTGGAGATTTGGCCACCTTCAAAGAGATACGTAGTGGCACGTTAACTTCTTGAGGGAACATAACATCCCTTGAAGCTTCCAAAGGCGCATCTACTAGCTCATGTACTTCATCATTTCCTATGAGCGACATGACGACTCCTCCCCTCTTCAATCTTGTTGAAGACGCGAAGCTATCCGCGAGGTTAAAATTCTTAGCAAAGGTGTTCGAAGATGTATAGAATACTGAGTATGTAAATAGCATCCAAGGTCCATGATTGTTGTTTACTGGCATCGAGAACGTTACTTTCGTATCTCGAGCATTATAATAAGCCCATGCTCGGGTCCCATCTATCAAAAAAAACCCTTTCCTTGAAGGCACGTGATAGCATTTCCCACATGGAATTGGTCATACCCGAATTGCCGAGCAAATTGACTGGGGAGATATGGTTCTAAATAACATTCATCTTCAAACCGATACACCAAATGGGACGGTCGAATTGTCTTCAACCACTCAAAAGCTGCACGGCTCAGAGGATGCATCTTCGAGTCAATCATATTTGTCGGCATTTGTTCGTATCCAGCAGGAGGATGGGTGCAATAAAAGTTCCATCCTTTGCTCAGGTTCAGAGCATATCTACAATCTCTCAGAACAGTGAATTTCCACTTACTATGAGAGTATCTCCGCAAAAAGCTGCCGTCGACCGGTCCCATGTCGGGGTCCATCAAAGTGGGATGGTGAAGGAGAAACCACCCAAATAGATATGTATACGGTAATTCCAACCGAGGAAATTCTTTTTCACCCTTGGATTTCAGCATCAGATCGACGTATAGACGAAGACCAGCATTCAGCTTACAAGTCATCGCTGACAAAAGATCCATCTTATAGCCGATGACTAATCTAACGGCAGCAAAAAGAACACCGCGATGGAAGCGGTCTACAGCACTGGATCCCGGGACTACAAACCGACGGAGCCAATGTGTCAGAAACCCTGCTAATTGGGCTTCTTTTGACATAAATCTATATCCTACTCTCAAATAACTTTCGAGAGTATCTCCTTTCTTCAAAGGAGAATATTGATGATCATCCTTCATCTCTTTATCAAAATTGCCACTTTCTTCCATCAACTTCATCACTTCTGTGTTTCTCAATGGTTTAAAGAAGTCAGGATAGCATCTATCATGTTCCTTGGTCTTCGGTTCTTTAATGTGGTTAAGGAACAGATAAGGTAACCATTTCGAGGAATAGCAAGTGTTTGATGTAGTACTTTTATAGAACAGAGAACAGATTTTATAATGACATAGCAGTTCCTCGAAGACTACTACTATTTCTGCATTCTCTCTCCGGAGTCTGTCCAACTCATCATTGGTTGGGACAAATTCTTCATATGGGGCATCTCCCATTGGCAAGTAAGAGATGTACTGCATCTCATGAAGTGCAAACCCGATTTCTCCGTCGGGAGTCATAAAAGTCCCTGTTCTGTAATTGTACCTCTCTGCTAGAGTCAAGAACAGGTGTGGGTTCGGAGCAAAACCATAGACAGTGGCATGCACTGCTTGGTACAAGTTGATTTGCTGGAGTTTGTTTTCAAAATTGGTCAGAATCCAGTTTGCTATGCAGTTCCATCTCTTAAAATCTAGATTCACCAATCCAGTTAGTCTGATGTCCTGCTCAGGATATTTTTCTTCGACTTTCGCAAACTCATTTGCGAAAATTGGAGTTCTGACGGGCAATAACAAGAAAGAATTCTCCGGCGGAATATAACCGGGTTTCAGACCTCTCAACAAGACACTGTACCGTTCTGAGGAACTGTAGAACATATCCTTCTTGCTCGGCCCCTTCTTCACAAAAATTCTTCCTGGACGGGCATCTTGGAACGGTGTAAGGTTCCATTCCATCTTCCTCGGATAGCTCGCATGAGCATACCGGGATAAGGGGAGGCAACGGGAAACATCTGGTATCGAGAAAGACCTATCCGTCTGATGGACAATCCTTTCTTCCATCCTTGGTCTAGGTTGAGAACTTTTTTCAAAAGCTTCACCGAATAGGAATAATGGTTTCTTGTGTATGACAGCGTTTGCTGATTCCAGAGGTTGTCCATTCATCAAACATTGCAGTATCTCATTATCTTGAGATATCAAAATAGCCTGACGGGAGGTTGGCAGATCATATTGAGGATAGTGCACATGTGATAGGTACTCTTTGTATTCTGATACTGAAAGGGTCCCTACGAAGTTCTCATAATCTGGATCTTCTCTAGTATTAACTGTATCAGACAGAGAAAACAAAAAAATTCAGCATAAAGAAAAGTCAAGGATGTTATCATCAGTTTGCGCAAACATCAGAATGCGCAAACATCAGAATGCGCAAACATCAGAATGTGCAACATCAGATTGCGCAAATCAGATTGCGCAAACAATCAGATTGCGCAAACAAACAGTCATCAGTTTGCGCTGACAGTCTCGCGTAAATCAGCAAGTTGCGCACTTTTGTCAGCGCAGTTCAACTGATTACGCAGAGAGTCGTCCTTCATAAAAATGAAGAATGAACCGATTTGTGCAACCAGAACCCTAAAAAGGGTGGCACAGTATGATCACATCTTTAAAAAGAGATGGATTCTGAAAGAATCAGTGAAATCAAAACCCTAAAAAGGGTTTTGATTAGGTCATCTACCTATCATCGCTGGATGAGCAGTTTCATGACGAGAAGCTCGTCGCGCAGCACTAGCCGATGACTTGGCGGGGGCCTTGCCCTTAGCAGTGGCAGAGGATCGTCGGGGAGCCATCGAGATCGTCGGAGAAGAAAGGAAGAAAGAGCTCGAAAATTTTTCTCTCAAGTGCACGAAGAAAGCAAGTAAAGAACACTTCGAAGAAATTAAAAAACTATTTATAGTTTTTCAAATTGAAACGGCCGCCTTAGATTGCGCCTAAAAATGGGGCTAATCCTTCAGATTGCGCAGACAGCTCACTACATGCGCAAATTGATTTCAAATTCAAAATTCAAAGTATTTCGAAATTTTAAATAAATTCAACTTTCGAAAACTTTGAAGGGGGTCTTGTAGGTCCTAAAAAATCAAGTTGCACACATCAACAAGTCAGAAAATTAAGAAATACAACTTTCAGATGAACTGCGCAGACATCAGATTGCACATCCATCGGATTGCGCTTACTAGATTGCGCGCACTCCCAAGCGCGCAGGCTGACGTGGCAGATCATCATCTTTACCGGACACAAATCAAATCTTCTGACAGCTGACAGCACGGAGAACGAGACGACCATTCGTGTAATCGTACAGCACGGCGCTCGAGGACAGCTGGCATCGCAATCTATGTTGGCGCAATTTATGTTGGCGCAATCTATTTTCTGCGCAGTTCAAGTTGGCGCAATCCAAAACCAACGCAATTTAGTGTGCGCGTTCTATCAACACAAATGATAAAAAAATACGTGGCATTCATGCCATCAATTGCTCATTACGTGGAAATCGTCTATGCACGATCATGCGCATTTCAATCAAATGATGCCATGTGTCCAAGACAGTTGGCCCATGATCCAGTAACTGTCTGCGCAGTCCATTGTTGCGCAATCCAACTGCTGCACAATCTATCATGCGCAGTCCAGAATAACTAAAAGTTACTTATTTCTCAGAACTCTATAAATAGAGTTTCAAGTCTCTATTCAAAGGGGATCAATAATCAGAGATCAGAGATTAGATTATAGAGTGATCAGACTTCAAAGTTCAGAGAGTTCAGGAGTTCTTGCCCAAGTGCTGCTGCATTCTTCCGAGACTTTTGCCTTCAACTTTCGAGGCTTTTTGCCTTCAATTCCAGAGTTGTCTTCAACTTCAGAGGCTTCGTCTTCAAAGTTCACATCGTCCAAGAGATAAAGCAATCGTCATCTAGATTGGATTCCTAAAGTTGTACCATTCCCAGAATTCAAATTGTAATCTTTTACAAAGTTTGTATCAATAAAGTTCTTCAACTTTTGTTTTTGCAAACAGGGATCTGCTGCGTCTGTAACGATGGTCCCCTCGGCTGCTCTGTCGGAGCCCTAGCTCCTGCTGCTGCCTGAGTCAATGGTGTCTGGCTCTTGGGACACTCCCTATACTGATGCTCTACTGAACCATAAAGTAAACACCTGCCAAGCCTCATCCTACAGTCATTCCACCCATGGCCTGCCTTCTTGCAGAAGTTGCACCTAGCTTCCTGCTGCTGCTTGGATGCCTGGTGGAAATATATACGTCCCTGACCCTGAAGGTGCTGCCGAACAAGCATCTACTGATACTGATACTGAATCTGTACGTGAGGCCTCTTGGGCTGGCCTCCGCTGCTACTGGCTCCATGAGTGTCATGTCCCCTCTTGAGCAACTGCTATCGCTGAGTCTCCACTATCTGCTAGAAGAAGGAGAACAAATGCGCCACGTCCTCTGATCCTAACGGCGGCTGCTGTTGAAGAACGTCCAGGATGACTGGGGAAAGTCTCGGAGTAGGAAGAGGTGCACTCCCAAAGGCAGCAGATATCCCAGCCTGAGCTGGCATAACATGAGCTGCAGTCTCGGGGTCCTGTTGATCAGGACGAGAAGTGGCAGACCCCTCAGTAGTGTGTTCCCGATCGAGACAATGAGATCGTGTCTCCATAACCATCCTGAAGACAGATCAAACCAGAGGACAATCACTGAGAATGAAGCGATAACATCAAGGAAGGACGGTTTATTTTTTCAAGGGAAGACAATAATACAACAAAATTTAGGTAACATGAATCACATTAAGAGTTTTTCCTAGGTGTGATTGAGTACCTTTAAAAATATATCCTAATCCTACTGCAGACTGTAGTGATACTCTAGTTCGAATACCACTAAATAAACTTGACCTGCATGGGCCATCACTAAAAACATGTCACGACCTGCACCTAGTGTAGGGGTACGAGAAGTGGGTACGTCCAACCTACGCTGCAGTGTCGACGGTAGAACGCTGTCCTAGGTCACATACATCTAACAATAATAAGGTACCTGTAAATGTATAAGCTCTGAATAGAGGACAATATAGAAATGTACAACTCAATCACTGCTAAGGTAGAAAGTAAGATAAGATAGATAGATAAGATCTGAATCCACAATGAAATACAAATACGAAGGAGAAACTAAGTGTCTAAGGTAACAAATCCATAATATCCAGAATAGCAAAATCCTCAATAAGTACAAGTGTATCCAAAACAAGACAAGACAATAAGTGAGATACTGGTCTAGTTAACTAGCTTAGACTACTGGGATAATGTCCTCTACAAGTGCTGGGTCCTCCTGGGAGTCCAGCTCACATGTATCATCTAGGCCTCCTCCATAGTATGTAGGACATAACCCCTCAATGTCATCTGTAATATTTTTAACAGGTCCAGTCAGGACGAGAGCGAGCACAATACATCTCACGCAGTTCATAATATGTTAGGATATGTAAATATGCTATAGAGTAAGATACATGAAACGCTAGGAAATATATAAAGTAAAAGAGATGACTGTAAAGAAATATCTACTATAAGTAAAGAGCTAACAGTGACTAGTGATGTAGAGTACAAAATAGACATGTGAACGGCTTGATAATAAACAAGAAAGTTTGCACATGACTACATTACTTTGGAATTGTTTATATGACCATTTATACTCCCCCGTACCCCAATCAATACATAAGGATCTAGACAGGTTATGTTAATTGAACGTGATATCACATGAAGGCCCATAAATGGGTGTACATGAATGTACACATGGGGGTTTCGTAAACATGAGAGTACATGAATCACAAGAGTGCACATGAATGGTGAAAGCACAGGAATACATGATGAAAGTGAAATACACATGACATGATATATCCGATGCTCCCGAGGGGGATAACATCTCATGAAGGGATCCATATAGTACTAATCCGTGTTAACAATGTGACAGCATCAAGTAAAGTAATCTAGAGCATAAATATAATTATCAAGTATGATACGGTCAGAGAATATACTCGCCTGATATCTGAAAGTCTGAAGTGAATATACTATCTGAGGAGAGGTGTCTGACTCCTATTTAGAACAGCACAACTCATAACATGTCCAGAATGGTAATATAGAACATTACAATACAATCTACATGATATTTGGGGCAATCTAGACTAAGTCAACCTTTGGTCAACTCTAGTCAACTACACTAGTCAAACTAGGTCAACTAGGTCAAGTCAAAACACAGACAAGTCTCACTAAGCCTAACCAAGTCTAGCCTAGCATTCACACATAATCGTAAGGCTACACAAGCTATTAACATACAAGTTCCATATATGTATACTTATATACACACTATGTATATAGGGCATACATATATAATATAGACATAACACATATATATCATTAACTATTCATAAATTACCTACATTATCATATACAGCTATATATATATATTAGAGGGATAGAATGTCATAAAGCATATACATAAAGGTGACATGGCAGTGTAGTTAACAGTAAGGGTTTATACATTGCAAGTTCAGGCATTTGTAATAAGTCAATGTGTAAGCATGAGTGTGTGTGGCTCTAGGTATTCAGGCAATATGTGTATAAACCAGTGTAAGGTATAGTGGTGTTCAGTTTGCAGTAAAGGGTTAACAGAGAAAAGGGTTCACACAAGCCAAGTTCAGGTGTCAAAGCAATATAGGTTACATAGTGTAGGTTCAGGTATAGATAGTTTGTATAGGTTAATATGTATATGTAAATGCAGTGTGGGTTACATGGTGTATATGCAATGTGTGTGTAGAACCAAGGAATTTTTCAGGTTTACAATCTGAGACTAACCCTAACTAATCTCAGTTAAAACTTACAACAACATGTTATATTTGGACCACATAGTTAACCAGGGAACACTAGGTATCAGTATAATGAATAGGTACTGAAACTGGAATTGAATCCGAAATTCCTTAACACAAACAAACGGCAAACTTACGATTTCCAGACTTGCATTCATACACCACAACATGTATACATATTATCCACGTCTAATTATCATATTAAACCATTTAATTTATCATTTAAAACCCAAATCATTTTGAAGAACAGTAAGTATCAAAGAACATGCAAAAACCCCAAATCGATTTCGAAATGCATGAAACTATAAATTATTGGTTGAATGTGTCTCATGTACATACTAGAATGTTACACAGTGTGTGTCGTGTCCCTAAAGTGGGACACGACGTGTCCAAAACCAGATTATACATTGAAACCCAGGACTGCACATAGCAGCCTCGTGCTGAGGTATCGGGCCCTGTAGGATATGACACACTCCACACAAAATCACGTGCACGTGTCCAATAGGTAGGTTATCAGAACGTGTTTAGAAAATTAAAAGTACATCTAAGTCCAGATAGTATATTCTACAAGAAACATCTAAGTTCAGATAGTACATTCTACAAGAAACATTTAAGTCCAGATAGTACATTCTAAAAGAAACATCTAAAAAATGAAAGTACATCTCTCTCAATCATCTTCAAAATATTCATCTTGTTCGTCTTCCTCGACCTCATCTTCTTCTTCCTCCTCCTCCTCATCTTTAGTTTTATCTTCGCCTTCGTCAGTTTTGCCTTCCTCTTCGGATAATTCTACATCTTCTACATTAGTCGTGCAATGCGTAACTTCTTTCGAATCCACATCAACAATATTGGTTACAAGAGGTAGCTCGTCCTCCTGATAAGTTTTTTCGTCAACATCAAAAGTATCTCTAGCTTTAGTCTTGCATACTGCCCACCAGTCAGACTTTGTTGCTCCCCGTCTTGGATAAGCTATGAAGTACATGAGCTGAGCCTGAGTTGATAGGACAAATGGTTCGTAGCCTTGATATCTACGCTTGTAGTTTATATCTACAAGACCATGCTTGTCAATTTTCCAACCTTGATTTTCAATCGGATCGAACCATTCACACATGAACAACACGATCTTTGCTGGTTCTCTGCCATAATTATATGTCAACTCCATAATCTCTCGTAAGATGCCAAAGAAATCATTTACTGGATCGACGACTTCGTAGTTCGAATATTTGATACGCAAACAACTGTTTTTCGTGGAATCAAGATCCAGGAAGCTGTCTCTGATCGGAGCATTTGTCGACTTGAACCTAAAGCCATTGATACAGTAACATGGCCATATTTTAACAAAAGTAAATGGTCTTTTGGCAAGAGTTCTAATTAATTCAATCTCTGGTGAAATTAGATGATCGACCTGAATACGAAAGAAGAGATAGTAAGTTTTTATTGTGCAGTTGCATTAGAAGAGACCAGTAATTACCGAGTTGCTTACATATTCGCTCAACCAAGAAGGAAAATAACGTCTCATTTCTTGTTCTAATACTTCGTCTGTTAGGTAGGGTCTAACCGACCTCAACTCATCATTATATGTGCTAAAAAATGAAGCAACCGCCGATTAGTACAATAATATTAGCTTATACTATTACATTGAGATGACGTAAACTCATCAATAATTACTTACTTACCCCTCTAGCTTCTCTAATTCACCCTCATCGCAATTGAGTAATATATACAACTGAGCAGCCCTTAGTTCTTCGTCATTCAAATATCTCTTCTTCATTTTCCCCGAAGGCTTTCCGGACGCATTGAATACTTTCAGTATTCCATAACTAGATTCTTGATATAATCCGTCGTCGTTTCTCGGAGCCCTCGTTCTATTCGTAGCAACATGAGGTTTGAAATACGTCGAGCAGAAGTTTGTAATATTTTTGAGAATATAGGCTTCACAAATAGAACCCTAGACCCGAGCCTTATTTTGTACCTTCCTTTTTAGGTGGTTCAAATACCGGTCAAACAGGTACATCCATCGATAATCGACGGGTCCACCAACACGTGCCTCATAGGAAAGATGAATTGGCAAATGCTCCATGGAGTCGAAGAATCTAGGAGGAAATACCTTATCGAGCTTGTACAGTGTTACCATAATATCGTTCTCCTGCTTTTCTAGACGATCGACGAGCAACATAGTGGAACAAAGATCTCTAAAGAATATGCTAAGCTCGGTCAATGGATCCCAAACAACCTGGGGTAAGAATTCTCGAAATGCAATCGGAATTAACCTTTCCATGAATACGTGACAATCATGGCCCTTCATACCTGTCAGTTTGTTCTGCTTGAGGTCGACGCATCTTCTCAAGTTTGAAACATACCCGTTTGGAAATTTTAGACCTTGAATCCACCTACAAAGTCTGACTTTATCCTCCTTTTCCAGTGAGAAAATTGCCTTAGGCTGCTTCAACATCCCATTCCCCTCCTCTATCAGGACGTCCACATATTTTGTGTCCAATAGGTAGGTTATCAGAACGTATTTGCTCGTGTGTGCGCGTGTGTGTAAAACTAGTGCATGAGGAATAACTTGTCCAATACGACACAACACGATGAGCCACTTGGGGGCTGGCGTGTCAATCGCTGCCCCAAGGCACACGCTAAGGCTCGCGTGTCCAAGTGACACGGACACAAAGGAATTGTGCCCGAGCAGCAGGGCATGCGCATGGCTCGCGTGCGAGCATGTTCATGCCCAAATTAGACACGGACACGACACGAGAAACACCCCAGTGCAACACGAAATTACTATACATATATAGATATATCAATCAGTATAAAAAGAATTAGAAAACAACACGAAAATTTCCTGTGAGGCATTTCATCAAACACCTACAGACACCTACTGATACGTGTCCGATATAGACACAAAATCGACACAAAATCACCCAAGACTCACACCACAGCTAGGGGACTCCTATATCTATGCAACCATGCCAAGAAATTAAGAAAATGAAGGTGGTTTGAATAGTTACCTATTGAGTGTCAAGCTCAAGAAAAATCTCCAAAAATGAGAATCCTTCTTGCAACACAAAAGCCCCAAATTGTTCAAAAGCTAAGATTTCACATCATGAACAGAAAATAGACATGTTTTAGATTCTATTGCAAGGGACTAGGGTTAAAAAGGAAAATGAATGAATAAAATATAAAGGATTGAAGAATGGACAAACCTTGCTCTTGCCAAAATTGGATGTGGAGTAAAAAGAGGCAAGAAAGGAATAAGAGACATTAAATAGAGGGGGGGATCCTTAGGCTGGCCAAGAATGGAAGAATTAGGGTTAGGGTTGATGACTAATGGGCTTTGGGCCAAGTGCCATGCTAAATGGGTCAATCTCTAAGTCAAAAACCTATGCACCTAAAACACTTAATCTCTCCATGAATCTTGGTTCAAAATAAGTCAACTTGGGTCGACTTAATTTAAACTAGGGTCCCACCATGCTAACCAAGTCACCATAGATAAAGTCAACATCTAGGTTAGTCTCTATAGTCTCAACTAGCAAAGGTCAAAAATAACAACCATTACTCAAACAATTTACAATTAATTCCAAGAAACCAAAATGACCAAAATACCCCTAGGCCAAAAATGACAAATAAAATATCCTAATCACATGGTTAGGCTCTAGGTCAAGTAGTCTCTAGGGTTTCACTGACAAAACTCCAAAATCACAAATTACCAATAAAATAGTTTTAAAATAATTAAAAATTACCAAAAATTATATCATGATTTAAATAACATTATTAAAAGATTAAAATTACAAAATTGCCCTTATTTAGAAAACTGGGTGTTACAAGTCTACCCTCCTTAGAAAAATTTCGTCCTCGAAATTTAGAAGGTCGTAATCCAGTAGGTCAACCCCCAACAATAAAGGTCAAAGCTTCTACCTAGCAGCATCCTGGGTCAGCAAGTCCAATATGGGCAGTAGGCTTAAAATAGGTCATATCCAAAATTTAGGTCGGCAGGTTGGGTCAAAAGGTGTTTCTAATTCGAGTCAGAAATAGAAGTGACTCCATGGGGTGAATCAAGATGGGGTCTTGTGTCAGGAAAGTCGTATGAAGCAAATGGAGCACAAAATGCTATGTCTGAGTGGAACACGAAGGTCATGAGTGTAGGGGGGTCATGTATAGGTCATGCAGGAGAAGTTGGTTTGGAGAAAACAACTAGTATTGTGCTCCTAAACTAAAAGTCACGGTAATATATATGAAATAATCATAATTAAAGTGGGAATGGTCAAATGGCCTAAATTGGACCGAAAGTTGTATTGCCAAAACAGTACAAGGGACAAGGTAAGTGGGACAGTCTAGGGTCATGGGTGTCAGGCTGGGAAGATAAGGAAAATAATGAATCAAATAGGGCTGTAAGGGTTACCATTCTAGGGTCAGAGCTACATTATCACTTCTAAGTCAAAAGGCCTATCATAATCATTATTTCATTAAAAGAAATTCATAACAAGGAAGTTATACAAAGGATTATACTAACAGTTAGAGCTACTCTTACTCCTACTCCTACTCCTACTCCTAAGTTAAATGATGAGAAAGCAAAACAAAACAAACAACAAAAAATTTTTTGAGAGACCGAAATGAAAAGTAGAGATGATATGTTCAAAAACTTTTAAGATAAAATCTGATAATCATATGCGTCCATCCAAAATCATGGTAATCTGAATCCTTATCATACTAGTAAGCAGGGATATGATAACCATAGAGTCCCAACTAATATACACAATTCTAGAATAATGGTATTTAAAATTTTTGCTCTGCCGCTAGCTTGGCTGCAAAAACCCTAAATTTCTACACCCGAGAAATATATCCAAAATCAGACTGTAGGTCCTTGCCATGCTGGGTAATGTGACGTAGAAGACTATATTCCATAACTGAGATGACCTAGCCCATATAATTTATCTTGGCAGAAAATTAAATCAACAACGAATACCAAGAATCAGATTCATCTACGAACAAGAACGATAAACAATATCTGTTGGAACTGAATTTTGAGATGGTTAAAATAAGGTAAAGGAGGAACGGAATCAAGATGAACAGAACCTGCGATAAGCTCTCCTACTGCATGTGCACCCTTAGCTGCCATAGCGTAAGCTCGTCCCTGCTAGCCTCCTCCAGCCTGATGTTGCACAAATCTCTGCTGTTGAGTCTGTAAGGGTAGTCCCTTCTGCTGGCTCACCATAGCCCTCGCTCCTGCTCCCTGAGCTGTCCGTCCAGGAAACTCGGGATACTCTCTTAACTGGTGATATGATGTTCCGAAAAGTAGGTACTTGCCTAACCTCATTTGGTATTTACTCCAATCGTGCCCTGGTTTCTTTCTGAAAGGGCAACTGATAACATGCTGCTGTCTAGAGGTCTACTGCGTCTGTAACGGTGGTCCCCGCGGCTGCTCTGTCGGAGCCGTAGCTCCTACTGCTGCCTGAGTCGATGGTATCTGGCTCTTGGGACACTCCCTACACTGATGCTCTACTGAACCATAAAGTAAACACCTGCCAAGCCTCATCCTGCAGTCGTTCCACCCATGGCCTGCCTTCTTGCAGAAGTTGCACCTAGCTTCCTGCTGCTGTTTGGATGCCTGGTGGAAATATATACGTCCCTGACCCTGATGGTGCTGCCGAACAGGCCTCTGTTGATACTGAAACTGAATCTGTACGTGAGGCCTCTTGGGCTGGCCTCCACTGCTACTGGCTCCATGAGTATCATGTCCCCTCTTGAGCAACTGTTGTCGCTGAGTCTCCGCTATCTGCTGGAAGAAGGAGAACAAATGCGCCACGTCCTCTGATCCTGACGGCGGCTGCTGTTAAAGAACGTCCGGGATGACTGGGGAAAGTCTCGGAGTAGAAAGAGGTGCACTACAAAAGGCAGCAGATATCCCAGCCTAAGCTGGCATAACATGAGCTGCAGTCTCGGGGTCCTGTTGACCAGGACAAGAAGTGGCAGACCCTCAGTGGTGTCTTCCCGATCGAGACAATGAGATCGTGTCTCCATAACCATCCTGAGGACAGATCAAACCAGAGGGCAATCACTGAGAATAAAGTGATAACATCAAGGAAGGACGGTTTATTTTTTTCAAGGGAAGACAATAATGCAGCAAAATTTAGGTAACATGAATCACATTAAGAGTTTTTTCTAGGTGTGATTGAGTACCTTCAAAAATATATCCTAATCCTACTGCAGACTGTAGTGATACTCTAGTTCGAATACCACTACATAAACTCGACCTACATGGGCCATCACTAAAAACATGTCACGACCTGCACCCATTGTAGGGGTACGAGAAGTGGGTACATCCAGCCTACGCTGTAGTGTCGACGGTAGAACGCTGTCCTAGGTCACATACATCTAACAATAATAAGGTACCTGTATAATGTATATGCTTTGAATGGAGGACAATATAGAAATGTACAACTCAATCACTGCTAAGGTAGAAAGTATGATAAGATAGATATATAAGATCTGAATCCACAACAAAATACAAATAAGAGAAAGAAACTAAGTGTCTAAGGTAATAAATCTACAATATCCAGAATAGCAAAATCTTCAATAAGTACAAGTGTATCCAAAACAAGACACGACAATAAGTGAGATACTGGTCTAGTTAAATAGCCTAGACTACTGGGATAATGTCCTCTGCAAGTGCTGGGTCCTCCTGGGAGTCCAGCTCACATGTATCATCTAGGCCTCCTCCATAGTATGTAGGACATAACTCCTCAATGTCATCTGTAATATTTTTAACAGGCCCAGTCAGGACGAGAGCGAGCATAATACATCTCACGCAGTTCATAATATGTTAGGATATGCAAATATGCTATAGAGTAAGATACATGAAACGCTAGGAAATATATAAAGTAAAAGAGATGACTGTAAAGAAATATCTACTATAAGTAAAGAGCTAACAGTGACTAGTGATATAGAGTACAAAATAGACATGTAAATGGCTTGATAATAAACATAAAAGTTTGCACATGACCACACTACTTTGGAATTGTTCACATGACCATTTATACTCCCCCGTACCCCAATCAATACATAAGGATCCAGACAGGTTATATTATTGCACATGATATCACATGAAGGCCCATAAATGGGTGTAAATGAATGTAAACATGGGGGTTTCGTGAACATGAGAGTATATGAATCACAAGAGTGCACATGAATGGTAAAAGCACAGGAATACATGATGAAAGTGAAACACACATGACATGATGTATCCGATGCTCCCGAGGGGGATAACATCTCATAAAGGGATCCATATAGTACCAATCCGTGTTAACAATGTGACAACATCAAGTAAAGTAATCTATAGCGTAAATATAAATCCTATCAAGTATGAAACGGTCAGAGAATGTACTCGCCTGATATCTGAAAGTTCAAAGTGAATATACTGTCTAAGGAGAGGTGTCTGACTCCTATTTAGAACAGCACAAGTCACAACATGTCCAGAATGGTAATATAGAATATTATAATGTATTCTACATGATGTTTGGATCAATCTAGACTAAAGTCAACCTTTGGTCAACTCTAGTCAACTACACTAGTCAAACTAGGTCAACTAGGTCAAGTCCTAACCTAGACAAGTCTCACTAAGCCTAACCAAGTCTAGCCTAGCATTCACACACAATCGCAAGGCTACACAAGCTATTAACATACAAGTACCATATATGTATACTTATATACACACTATGTATATAGGGTATATATATATATATATATATATATATATATATATATATATATATTAGAGAAATAGAGTGTCATAAAGCATATACATAAAGGTGACATGGCAGTGTAGTTAACAGTAAGGGTTTATACATTGCAAGTTCAGTCATTTGTAATAAGTCAATGTGTAAGCATGTGTGTGTGTGGCTCTAGGTATTCAGGCAATGTGTGTATAAACCAGTGTAAGGTATGGTGGTGTTCAGTTTGCAGTAAAGGGTTAACAGAGAAAAGGGTTTACACAAGCCAAGTTTAGGTGTCAAAGCAATGTAGGTTATATAGTGTAGGTTCAAGTATAGACAGTTTGTATAGGTTAATAGGTATATGTAAATGCAGTGTGGGTTACATGGTGTATATGCAATGTGTGTGTAGAACCAAGGAATTTCTCAGGTTCACAATCTGAGACTAACCCTTACTAATCTCAATTAAAACTTACAGCAACATGTAATATTTGGACCACATAGTTAACCAGGGAACACTAGGTATCAGTGTAATGAATAGGTACTAAAATTGGAATTGAATCTGAAATTCCTTAACACAAACAAACAGCAAACTTATGATTTCCAGACTTACATTCATACACCACAACATGTATACATATTATCCACGTCTAATTATCATATTAAACCATTTAATTTATCATTTAAAACCCAAATCATTTCGAAGAACAGTAAGTATCAGAGAACATGCAGAAAAACCCCAAATCGATTTCAAAATGCATAAAACTATAAATTAGTGGTTGAATGTGTCTCGTGTACATACTAGCATGTTACACAGTGTGTGTCGTATCCCTAAAGTAGGACATGACGTGTCCAAAACCAGATTATACA
The DNA here is from genome assembly GCA_029216955.1 of Iris pallida. NCBI lineage: Eukaryota > Viridiplantae > Streptophyta > Magnoliopsida > Asparagales > Iridaceae > Iris > Iris pallida. Next base: position 42,288 of record JANAVB010017345.1, on the reverse strand, counting down.
TTGAAACCCAGGACTACACACAGCAGCCTCGTGCTGAGGTGTCAGGCCCTGTAGGATACGACATACTCTACACAAAATCACGTGCACGTGTCCAATAGGTAGGTGACACATAGGGCTTCGTGTTAGGCACCCTGATTTGTGTCCACATGTCTTCGTGTCCATGCACGAAGCACGTATCAGAACATGTTTGCTCGTGTGTGCGCGTGTGCATAAGGAATAACATGTCCAACACAACACGACACGTCGAACCACTTGGGGGTTGGCGTGTCTGTCGCTGCCCCAAGACACATGCCAAGGCTCGCATGTCCAAGTGACACGAACACGCAGGAATCGTGCCCGAGTAGCAGGGCATGCGCACGGCTCGCGTGCGAGCATGTTTATGCCCAAATCAGACACGAATATGACACGAGAAACACCCCAGTGCCACACGAAATCACTATACACATATAGATCTATCAATCAATGCAAAAATAATTAGAAAATAGCACAAAAATTCCCTGTAAGGTATTTCATCAAACACCTACAGACACCAACTGATACGTGTCCGATACGGACACAAAATCGACACAAAATAACCCAAGACTCACACCACAGCTAGGGGACTCCTAGATCTATGCAACCATGCCAAAAAATCAAGAAAATGAAGGTGGTTTGAATAGTTACCTATTGAGTGTCAAACTCAAGAAAAAGCTCCAAAAATAAGAATCCTTCTTGAAACAAAAAAGCTCCAAATTGTTCAAAAGCTGAGATTTCACATCATGAACAGAAAATAGACATGGTTTTGATCCTATTGCAAAAGACAAGGGTTAAAAAGAAAAAAGGAATGAATAAAATAGGAAGGATTGAAGAATGGACAAACCTTGCTCTTGCCAAAAATAGATGTGGAGTAAAAAGAGGTAAGAAAGGAATAAGAGACATTAAATAGAGGGGGGATCCCTAGGCCGGCCAAGAATGGAAGAATTAGGGTTAGGGTTGATGACTAATGGGCTTTGGGCCAAGTGCCATGCTAAATGGGTCAATCTCTAAGCCAAAAACCCATGCACCTAAAACACTTACTCTCTATGAAACTTGGTTCAAAATAAGTCAACTTGGGTCGAGTAAGTTAGACTAGGGTCCCACCATGCTAACCAAGTCACCATAGCTAAAGTCAACATCTAGGTTAGTCTCCATAGTCTCAACTAGCAAAGGTCAAAAATAACAACCATCACTCAAACAATTTACAATTAATTCCAAGAAGCCAAAATGACCAAAATACCCCTAGGCCAAAAATGATAAATAAAACATCCTAATCACATGGTTAGGCTCTAGGTCAAGTAGTCTCTAGGGTTTCACTGGCAAAACTGCAAAATCACGAATTATCAATAAAATAATCTTAAAATAATTAAAAATTACCAAAAATCATATCATGATTTAAATAAAATTATTAAAAGATTAAAATTACAAAATTTCAAAATTATCCCCATTTAGAAAACTGGGTTTTACAAGAATATAGCTAAAAAAATAAAAAAATAAAACTCAAATATCATGTCCATGATTATCTAATTAAGAAAGAATCAACCAATTTGTTACTTTGCATGGACTAGGTATGTTTCACCATATATGTACCCATCAACGGGTAAAATCCAAACCTTGCTAATGGTAAATTAATAAGAAAGATCCATATGTGACAATTCATGAGTAGTCAAAGTATAGTAATAAATTAGCTTGATAATCACATAATAAGAAAATATAGGACTACTCAACCATTAGGATCTTTTATCAATAAAAATAAAAAAATTAAACATGATCCAACAAATCAAAAAAAATTCAAATCCATATTTATAATAAAATATCATAAATTAATAAAAAATATGGAAAATATTCATTCTCATTTAAATGATTGCAAATATAATCAAGAAGAGATGTAAATGATAATACAATGAAATCATGACTCAAAAGTAAGAAAAATTTAAGAGATACTTGCTAATGACTAATATGGAAGGAGAATTAAAAAAAAGGAATCACAAACCTCCAAGAGAAACAAGATCTAATCAAGAATTTGTAAAACTAGTTTTAGAGAACAAACATATGTATCAAAAATAGGATATAATTTACATTTAGAAGAATCACAAATCTTGTTTATGTAAACAAGCATATCATATATAGATTGAAAAGAAAAACAATAGCTAGATGAGTGAAAGTGATCCAAATTATATAGCTTAACAATATATCATAAATAAGCAAGCTATATAACTAATTAAGATTAATGAGGTAGGCCATTAACAAAATAAATGTGCTCATTAACTCTTAAGTCACTAAAAATGAATTAGACTCTAATCAAGTATAGGCCAAAAGAGATATTCATGAAAACATAATAAAATAAATCTCTTTGCCAAGATTGAGATTAACCCAAGCTAATAAAATGATAGATCGATCTAGAGAATGCAAAATATTATAGCCATTATGAAATAAGTGTATTATCTAGAAATGGGAAAATCTCAACACAAAAGCTCAAACCATAGTAGCTAAGACATAAAAAATATGATGTATCAATTACAAGAATCCTTATGTGCTACGAAAACATCATTAGGCAACAATAATTCTAAAGAATCTTAAATCCAAGGAATGAGCAAGAAAAGATCATTATGATCAAGAAAGCTAAATGCTAAAGATATCAAAAAGTACATTTTTCAAAGAGCTTTCATAGTACACTATAGTAAATTATAAAGATACAGACTAGAAAATGTGCACTAATTAAGGAGGTAAATTTAACATGCAAGGTAAAGCACAAAATTATTTGATCCTTAATAGAACATCCATAATTAGTCATGAGCAAGACATTAATAAATATTTTCTCTCAACATCCTAACTTAAAGGTATAAAACAAATAAATATCAAAGTTAGGAATCATTTATATATATGAAACTGTATATATCACAAATAGGCATACATGAAAAGATTAAAAATCAATTAAGAACATGTATCCATAATGCCAACCAAAAAGTCAAGAAGATAGCATCAAAAGAAGACTTTAAGGAAGAAGTTATTTAATTCAAGAAGCACAAATTTGGTCAAAGAAATCAATAGCTAAAGTATGAGATAAGCACAAGTTTGAAGGTAACAAATATAATTAAATACTTTTTAAGTCAATATAAAATTTTAGCTTAACTCATATGCCCACATAAAGATATTTATACAAAAATATATATCAATATAAGAAATACATGATCTACATGTAAATGAAAATTTAATGAATATAGTCATGTATCCTTAATGAATGTTTGAAAAACTATCACAAATTCAAAACACGTATAAATAAGCTTTATTAGGCAAAGACATAATTGATTCATAAGAGGTTTAATCAAAATAAAATATGAGAATCAATAATAAATATATTATATAAGCACAAGGTTAAAATAGAAGTATAAGTGTATACTTTTCAAGTGATAAGAAGCTTGTGCTAAACACATATATTCACAAATACCGATTAATGTAAATATGACATATTAAATACAAATCGACAAAAAGTAACTATCTCAAAAACTTTAAGACGGAGAGCTAAAATCATATTAACTCAAATCAAAACCAAGCTCCTATAAACTAGAGTGATATGCATGCTTTATAAATAAAGATTAAGAATAATGAGCATGCATATATAAATGTGTCACACTAATAGAAAATGAGTGATAAACTGCATAGTATGAACTAAACATTTAAGCTAAGTAACTAGTCATGCTAGACAAAAGAATTAATAAGAAAATTAACTAAGCATGCTAGTATTATATCTCACATTGATTTATATAAAAGGCAACTAAAGGATATCAATGTGAGCTAGTAGTAAGACATCAAGAGAAACATGCTAGATTTTACAAATATAAACCATTTAAAGAGAATCGTTTAGCATATTACCAAAGTGGCTCTAGTGGCCACACTTATGTTGGTACAATTGTTTGGAAGATGATCATTGTGCTTTGTAACCACCAATACGCTCCTCGGTGCTATGTCCCGATACCAGAAGCTCCACCTACAATATTAGGCGAAGACTTTGGTATCCAAATAAATTTGGATCCAAATTTGTTAGCTTTAGGGACCCATATACTATTTACTGTAGCATTGGTAGAAAAATGCCTACGAATAGGACAAGTTAGACTCATGTGTCCAATGCGAGAGCAATAGAAGCACCTAATACTTGTGTGTGCACATGTATCGGAATGAGCATGATTATGAACATATGACATACTAGAATGATAAATATCTCTAGAGTTAGCATGCATGGATTTGGTCTTAAGAATATCATGTTCTAATAGAAAATTATCATATAAATATGTAAGAGAATCAAATTTAGCATTTAATGCATAATTCTCTTTTTCAAATAAAGCAATTCTAGAAATAAAATTATCATTTTGTTTCTTTAAAGAGTCAGTAGAAGAATCATGCAAATGATTTAGCTCATGTGTTTTCCTCTTAAGATCTTCTATTGATGAGGAAAGAGATTTGATTTTCAAAATTAAAGCCTCATTCAAACTCTTTAAAGAAACACAATATGAGTTTTGAGGATCAAGTCTAGATAATAAATTATTATTTTTATTTCTCAAAAACTTATTAGATTCTTCTAAATGAATAACCTTTTCTGAATGTTCTTCATTTGTAGAATGAAAGTCATCAAGAATCTCTAAGGATTGGTTAGCCATGGCTTTCCACTTAGAGCATTTCTTGCATTTAGAAGAAACATGATTGTCCATTCTACTAGAAGTAAAACCCTCTTTATCAGAGGAGGAGAAATACGATGCCATAGAAAAATTAACAAGGATCTACTCTAAGGATGTTAAGCCTAACAATAGAGTCCTTACTCTGATACCAATTATAGTAACCCTAGAGGGGGTGAATAGGGTCAAGCTTGTTAACCCAAACTAGATCGTAGTCAACCTAATCTTGATAATTAACAAATTAATATTTTTCATGATCCAACTCGACAAATAAATCTCCATCAAGCTATAAATCAGACGATTATCACATATCAAGTCAAACGAACATCATCGATGACTACTCGACAAATACTGCTGTAACTTGTAAACGAAGTCTGTATTTTTATACTTTTATTGAGTGTAGGCTATTGTACGTTGAGTCACACTGAGTATCTTAACCATAGACTAGATAACCAAAAGCTCCACAAACAAAAGACCAAACTGCCAAAGCCTAAAATCAGCCCATAAACATTCTGTCCCAAAGGAGGCAGAGTTCGGGCCGAACTCTGCCCCCACACAGAGTTCGGGCTGAACTCTGTCCCCTAAATTCTAGGAGCTAATTTTTAGGGTATGCTCATTGCTAATTGTCCAACGACCAAATTTTTGAATATTTTGGACAGAGTTTTGGCCGACTCTGCCTCCCAGAACTAGTATAAATAGGCACCCATTTCTCTCATTTCAAGTCATTCAATCTTCTCTTCTTCTCTACTCCTATAGCCTATACATCCTAAAGAGCTATACCCTTCTCATCTACTAGCCACAAAACTTCCAAGCCTACAAGGTGCTCAGTGCGAGTCTACTAGAAGTTTGTGTGCAAGAGTCTCAAAGAAGTCGCTTGGAAAATTCTATGTTTCGCCTCTACGATTTTGTAAGAAGTACGCGTGCTCTTCTGAGTAAAGGCACGTGTTTGTACGCTATTTTATAAATAGTGGATTTCAATCCTGAGTAAGAGTTCTCAGGCCTGGACTAGTCCTCCACGAGGGAAACCAGGTTAAAACAGCTGTATTTGCGTATGCTCTCTGATCTTCATTTTCTTTCTGCACTTATACTCTGATTAATCTTTTGTTGGTTATACTTGAATAGAGTTAATTTTTTAATTGATCATTATTGACACATACTCTATTCACCCCTCTCTATAGTTGCCTACACGTATTTCAATTGGTATCAGAGCCCTATTCTCTTGATACAGGATTTACATCCTAGAGTTGATCCATGGCAACCACACAACCCATCTTTACCAACTATGGTGAGGGTCAATCCACAAATAGGCCACCCCTATTTGATGGAACCAACTACACATATCGGAAGAATATGATGAGTTTTTATCTTAAGTCTCAAGACTTTGACCTGTGGACTGTAGTCACTGATGGCTACAAGAAACCTCCCAGAATAACTGTTAAGGGGAGTCTCGTCGAGAAACCCCACGATAAGTATACTGATCAGGAGAAAAAATAGGCAAGTCTAGACGCTAGGGCTATTAATGCTCTCTTCTGTGCTATAGACAGGACTGAATTTAATAGGGTCTCTACATGCACCACCTCACACGAAGTATGAAAGCTTTTGGAGGTGACTCAAGAAGGGACCACACAAGTCAAAGAATCAAAACTCAGTCATCTGACACAGGAATACGAGGCATTCAAGATGAAGCCAAATGAGATGATCACTCAAATGTTCACTAGATTCCTCGACATCGTCAACCTGCTATCTTCTCTCGAAAAAGATTATTCCAACCATTAGAAGATACACAAAGTGCTACGAGGATTGTCGAAGGTCTGAAATCCAAAAGTTACGACGATCATCGAAGGCAATGATATTACAGTCATTGTCACGACCCGCACCCGCTTTTCGGATACGAGACGTGTCCAAGCCAGCCTACGCCGCAGAGTCGACAGTAGAACGCTGTCATGCCCGCAAGAAAATAAATGCTCAAAAATAAACATTTGCTGCTCATTCACATTTCTAATTTATTACAACATTTATATTTAAAGGTAAAATAAAGTTTTACAATTAAAGAAATTGATACAAATGCTTTCTATTCTAGGTTGTCCTCAGCATACCCAAGTCTTCCCAATGCTAACAGTGATCGTGGCTAAACCTAAAAAATATTGGTTTCCAGTCAGGAATGGAACAAGTACACAAACCGACGACAATGCAAAAACATAATAGAATTAACAAGACATGAAAATAGCATATGGAATATGAAAGCTAGTAAGAAAACTGATGACATGGCACGGTGGAAAAGTAAAAGGAAAAAATAAAAGACATCTACCTATGTGGTGTGAAATACCTTTTAATACGTGAACGACTGGGCTAATATGGCACATCATACGATGGCTATCGTTCAGTAATGGTACGGCTAACTTATACGTGAGTGTGTATGACTTAGCTATCGTTCAGTAATGTAATTGGGTTTGTTCACGTATTTACTTAGTATTTCCTCTCCCGACTACTCCGTGTGACGAGCGTGTCAACAAGCAGCAAGATATATGTATAGACATGAAATGAAAAGACTACTATGAATCAGAAAGCAATCAGAAAGTGCACTTGCCTGAGGTCCTTAGCTGGAGAAACCAATAATAATATACCACTCAACGAGCCACAATCAATCAACACATGCAGAAGTCTCCGGATGCTGAAATAAACAGTACCATCGTTCTCAGAATAGTCAAATTAGCTAGGATTGCCTGTCCTTAAGTCCAATTCTGGACACAAGGGCAAAACGGTAATTTTGGGCAAAACGATGTCCGTCTTTGGACCCGCTTTGCACCGAAAAGAGTGCCAGAGTCATCGGTCTCTAAAGTCATCAAACTACATGTCTACGGATCCAGTTTTCCGGTATGAACCCAACCGTATGTCCAAAGTTGGATTACGACGGGCCGTGCACAAAATCACCCGTTGAGTGGGACCGTAGGGCCCGCAAAACGACGTCGGATTCAACTGTCTCAAAATTGGACCAAACTTGGCATACAAGACCAGAAAAATGATACGGTCCTGTTGGCGTAAGTTTCATCTCGATCCGATGAGCGTGCACAAAGTAATTGAGAAATTTGCAACGTGCACGATACGATAAATTTCAACGGATACGTATCAAATTCGTCGCGCACACGCGACCAATTTGAATTCCGTCAAAGCCCACACGACCACGAAGCCGTTACGCAGTTTTCGATGCTTTCGGTTCGTGACCACGTCGCCCGGAATGGCGGGACGCACGTCGTGTGGAGCGATTTTCTAAGTTTTAAAAACAGGTTTTTCCAAAACTTCGGAGTCCGATTTTTTGTCGTTCAGTCGATGATTTCGATTCCCGCAAAAAGGATTATGAAGATCTATATGTTGTCTAAAAGTCTCTTCAAATAGATTTTTTAATATGTCACTGGATCGATCAGAATCGATCGTCAAATGTGGGTGATTGGACTGCTTCCTATCCTATTTTGGGACAGGTTTTTCCGTCAACTTTGCGTCAATTTTCTGGACGATCTAGGCCTCTAATTTAAGAACTATTTGAAGGAGATTAAACTCGTATAGGTTGTGAGTTTACCTGCATAATTGGTTCAAAAATCGGTGGAACGTGGAGGGAGAACGCTGGCCACGAAAGTGGGTGTTTGGTCGGCTGTCCCCTGTTTCGCCTAAGCGCGCGCATGTCCGGCCATTCTTGGCGGTCGTGGCGGCGGCGGGCGACGCGCCTAGGGTCAGAGCGGCGTCGACCATGTGCTGGGGTGGTGGCGCGCGGTCCTTTTAGGGTTTGTAGGTTTCGTTCTATCTCGATTACTCTCCCTCTATATACTTTGTTATTGGCTCGGGTTCAGCCATGGAAACCGCTCGGGTTCTGCTCTGTTTAAAACAGAGGTGCTATGTTGGGCTCAGGATTGGGGTGTGGGGGAGAGCCCACTGGCTGGGCTGGCTGGCCTCGTGGGCCTATTTGGGCGGGGAGAGCCCACAGCATTTAATTAATTCTATTTCTTAACTATTATACATTATCAGCATTTCGTTATTATTATATATATAATTCTATATATATATACATATATATATATATATATCCATTTATCTATACGTATATACTTATATAATATCTATTTATATATACTTACATATACATATATAATATATATATATATATAAATACACAATTTATACATTCACCATATATGTCTATATTTCTACACACATATATCTTTGTTAAAGAAAATAAATGTTAATTCTAATAATAATAAATAATTCATTTTAATAACCACAATAATAATATTAATATTATATAACCTCCATAATAATAATAATAACGAAATACAATAAACTAATAATGGTGTATATACCATCATGCACCATCTAAAATCCTAAAATGTACAAGGACCTATTTATATACAATTATCATTTAATATCATTAATGTTGATATCCATAATATTTATTAATATAAATATATATATATAAAATACGCATAAAATCATTAGACTGAAATACGACAAGATCATACCAACAATATATCAACATAGACGTTTTTGGGTGGGTCGCATGACTACATGGGCTCGGCTCAGTTCGGGTCCAGTCCAGACTGGTTTGGTACAACCGGTCTCCCGAATACTCAATAATATAATTAATTAGTAAATAGAGTCTTCGGTACGGGTTAAGTCGCAACTTGGCCTGGTTTTCCTAGTTAGGGCATCACTATGGCTTGGCCTTCCTTGGCATGGATAATACACTAGTCTAGGCACGCCACTGCACTATCAGTGCCATGATTCCTAGTCGTCTAGTACTACAAAACTCAACCATGGCTAAAATCATCTACCGTAATAATTAACTATTCAATTATTTATAAAAATCTAAAAAATCACCATTTTAAATCAAATAAATAATAAAAAAAATATTTTGAGAATTTCCGGGAAGGGAGGCTACAAATCTACCCACCTTAAAAATAATTTCGTCATCGAAATTCAAATTCATAACTATTTCTTAAAATTCAAAGTCTAGTATTCCCTTAATCTCCTCAAATTTAATTCCTCAAAATAGTTGTATACTCTTTCTTGTCATTTTGTAACTCCGAAAACTCCGAGGACTTCTACCCACCTTAGAGGCTAGGGTATGGTGGCAAGGTTCCTGTCACAGGACTGGCCGAGGGTAGTTACACTTGCATATACAACTATCATAGCCATGGGAATACTCTGTGTCTATCTATCAATTACGAGTTTTTGTCTTTCCAATCCGCGAAAGACAAAAACAATAAAGAGTTCAAGAGATATGTCACTGAACACAATTACATGATTCAAGGGCGAATGCCTATTTCAAGAGGAATTGTCAAGGCAGTCGTGGATGAGATCCTAGAGACATTTATATCTCAATCCACGTAGGATAATTAAATGAAAAAGCGAACCAAATGCATCATGGTTGATTAGACCGTAATACAATGATTCTGATTAGACAATATATTAGCGGGCGTCCCCAATACACATATGTCTTGAATCGAGCTCGATAAAGGAGTAAGCTTGCAAAAACTAATGCTGTAATAGCGGCATTGGTCAAGAGAGTCAAAATATAATTATGTGAGATTTTTGAAATGAGGAATAAATAGTTCGAGTTTTGAGAAAGTCAAATCCTTACCTGGTGTCCTTGCTTATACAGTCTTCCTATAATCCTCTTATCTCTAAGTCCTTGGTCGACCAATGGGTTATGGAAGAAAAAAAATTTATTCTGGGTAAACCAATTAATATCAGTCAACTACTTCGTCAATAGATCACATAGACCACATAATGCTAGATTGGGAGACTGGCTATCCAACTTACAGAACTTACACTAGTACAGGTTTTGGATCTTAGGGTCATACAGGGCAGTCCATATCCTCTATAGTACCCTAAACTTGTAATTACGTCTAAAATTATTTCACTGAGAATTATGCCTCTCCTGTATACTCTGGTTGTGACAAACCCTTGGTTCCGTGATTCAGGGATGATATGCTACCAGGTACTCTACTCTATATTGGCACAAGGGTATCTAAGATCTAAAAGAGGTCAATCGTGAACCTAGCTTTTAGCAATGTTCCATAGACTATGGTTCATCGGGACGATTTCAATTCTGTAGGTTGTGCCTCGCCAGTGCGCTGCTAGCTGCAGTGAACCCACATTCTCCACTCCCAATTAATTGACGACAGTACGCTGCTGTCTAAACTTTATGGGTTAACTAATATTCCTCTAACTATAATCGTAAAGTCCATGAGCTTCTAGAGATTCAAACAAGTTGACTAAATTAAAGCGTAGGTATTTGTCCTATCAATCACAACATTTAAAATAAAAGATTTAACCATGGAGGAATTAATTAAAGACAAAAGAGATACAAACATCCTAGTATCCATTTCATGTGCATTTCAATGGTTGGGGAAATCTCGAATCAGTCTACCTCGAGATTTTATACAAATAAAAGAATCAGTAGCTATAAATCAATTCCTTACAGCAAAATAGAATTTAAACAGACAATTCTAACTAATGGAATGAGGTTTATATCTAATAGAGCAAAAGAAAATTAAACAGTTTATCAAAATCAAAATTAACTCCTTAATTCTAGGCAAGTCTACCATACCAAGTGAATAGTATATCCACATGGGGTCATATCGTCATATCAAAGTAAAAGTGTACCTACAGGGTTCTAGCAAGCTATCTAAATTGCATGGCCTATCTAATAATCTTAACTACCCAATGGCCAGTGTGAACAAGGGACTCCTAGTCCTAGTTATTCTCCTAAATTATTTTAATCCTATTTGTGAATGAGCATTTCCTGGTCGCAGGCTCGTAATAGTACGACTGACGTACCATCATGAGTTCGTAATATTTTGCAAAAACTGACCTGTATGGGCTACCACAAAAACTTGTCACGACCCGCACCCGCTTTTCGGATACGAGACGTGTCCAAGCCAGCCTACGCCGCAGAGTCGGCGGTAGAACGCTGTCAAGCCCACAAGAAAATAAATGCTCAAAAATAAACATTTGCTGCTCATTCACATTTCTAATTTATTACAACATTTATATTTAAAGGTAAAATAAAGTTTTACAATTAAAGAAATTGATACAAATGCTTTCTATTCTAGGTTGTCCTCAGCATACCCAAGTCTTCCCAATGCTAACAGTGATCGCGGCTAAACCTGAAAAATGTTGGTTTCCAGTCAGGAATGGAACAAGTACACAAACCGACGATAATGCAAAAACACAATAGAATTAACAAGACATGAAAATAGCATATGGAATATGAAAGCTAGTAAGAAAACTGATGACATGGCACGGTGGAAAAGTAAAAAGAAAAAATAAAAGATATCTACCTATGTGGTGTGAAATACCTTTTAATACGTGAACGGCTGAGCTAATACGGCATATCATACGATGGCAATCGTTCAGTAATGGTACGGCTAACTCATACGTGAGTGTGTATGACTTAGCTATCGTTCAGTAATGTAATTGGGTTTGTTCACGTATTTACTTAGTATTTCCCCTTCCGACTACTCCGTGTGACGAGCGTGTCAACAAGCAGCAAGATATATATATAGACATGAAATAAAAAGACTACTATGAATCGAAAAGCAATCAGAAAGTGCACTTGCCTGAGGTCCTTAGCTAGAGAAACCAATAATAATATACCACTCAACGAGCCACAAACAATCAACACATGCAGAAGTCTCCGGATGCTGAAATAAACAGTACCATCGTTCTCAGAATAGTCAAATTAGCTAGGATTGCCTGTCCTTAAGTCCAATTCTGGACACAGGGGCAAAACGGTAATTTTGGGCAAAACGATGTCCGCCGTTGGACCCGCTTTGCACCAAAAAGTGTGCCAGAGTCATCGGTCTCTAAAGTCGTCAAACTACATGTCTACGGATCTAGTTTTCCGATACGAACCCAACCATATGTCCAAAGTTTGATTCCGGCGGGCCGTGCACAAAATCGCCCGTTGAGTGGGACCGTAGGGCCCGCAAAACGACGTCGGATTCAACTGTCTCAGAATTGGACCAAACTTGGCATACAAGACTAGAAAAACGATACGGTCCTGTTGGCATAAGTTTCGTCTCGATCCGATGAGCATGCACAAAGTAATTGAGAAATTTGCAAGGTGCACGATACGGTGAATATCAACGGATACGCATCAAATTCGTCGCGCACACGCGACCAATTTGAATTCCGTCAAAGCCCACACGACCACAAAGTCGTTACGCAGATTTCGATGCTTTCGGTTCGCGACCACGTCGCCCAGAATGGCGGAACGCACGTCGTGTGGAGCGATTTTCTAAGTTTTAAAAACAGGTTTTTCCAAAACTTCGGAGTCCGATTTCTCGACGTTCAGTCGATGATTTCGATTCCCGCAAAAAGGATTATGAAGACCTATATGTTGTCTAAAAGTCTCTTCAAATAGATTTTTTAATATGTCACTGGATCGATCAGAATCGATCGTCAAATGTGGGTGATTGGACTGCTTCCTATCTTGTTTCGGGACAGGTTTTTTCGTCAACTTTGCGTCGATTTTTTGGACGATCTAGGCCTCTAATTTAAGAACTATTTGAAGGAGATTAAACTCGTATAGGTTGTGAGTTTACCTGCGCAATTGGTTCGAAAATCGGTGGAACGTGGAGGGAGAATGCTGGCCACGAAAGTGGGTGTTTGGTCGGCTGTCCCCTGTTTCGCCTGAGCGCGCGCGTGCCGGCCGTTCTTGGCGGTCGTGGCGGCGGTGGGCGGCGCGCCTAGGGTCGGAGCGGCGTCGGCCATGTGCTGGGGTGGTGGTGCGCGGTCCTTTTAGGGTTTGTAGGTTTCGTTCTATCTCGATTACTCTCCCTCTATATACTTTGTTATTGGCTCGGGTTCATCCACGGAAACCGCTCGGGTTCTGCTCTGTTTAAAATAGAGGTGCTGTGTTGGGCTCAGGATCGGGGTGTGGGGGAGAGCCCACTGGCTGGGCTGGCTGGCCTCGTGGGCCTATTTGGGCGGGGAGAGCCCACAGCATTTAATTAATTCTATTTCTTAACTATTATACATTATTACATATATAATTCTATATATATATACATATATATATATCCATTTATCTATACGTATATACTTATATAATATCTATTTATATATACTTACATATACATATATAATATACATATATATAAATACACAATTTATACATTCACCATATATGTCTATATTTCTACACACATATATCTTTGTTAAAGAAAATAAATGTTAATTCTAATAATAATAAATAATTCATTTTTATAACCACAATAATAATATTAATTTTATATAACCTCCATAATAATAATAATAACGAAATGCAATAAACTAATAATGGTGTATATACCATCATGCACCGTCTAAAATCCTAAAATGTACAAGGACCTATTTATATACAATTATCATTTAATATCATTAATGTCGATATCCATAATATTTATTAATATAAATATATATAAAATACGCATAAAATCATTAGACTGAAATACGACAAGATCATACCAACACTATATCAACATGGACGTTTTTGGGCGGGTCGCATGACTACATGGGCTCGGCTCAGTTCGGGTCCAGTCCAGACTGGTTTGGTACAACCGATCTCCCGAATACTCAATAATATAATTAATTAGTAAATAGAGTCTTCGGTACGGGTTAAGTCGCAACTTGGCCTGGTTTTCCTAGTTAGGGCATCACTATGGCTCGGCCTTCCTTGGCATGGATAATACACTAGTCTAGGCACGCCACTGCACTATCAGTGCCATGATTCCTAGTCGTCTGGTACTACAAAACTCAAACATGGCTAAAATCATCTACCGTAATAATTAACTATTCAATTATTTATAAAAATCTAAAAAATCACCATTTTAAATCAAATAAATAATAAAAAAATATTTTGAGAATTTTCGGGAAGGGAGGCTACAGTCATGTCACTAGAAACTTTGATAGGCAAGCTGATGATGCATGAGCTCGGTCTAAAAGATTTCGAAGAAATAGCTCCAAAAGAGAAGGAGATTACATTGAGAGCTCATCGCCAAAGAACCATCTCAGAAGATACTGATAACGACGACTCCGAAGGTGACGATCAAGCTCTCTTAGTTTGAAACTTCAAGTTGTTTCTACGCTTCAACAAAAAGAAGAAAGAACAAAGAGATGATGAGAAAGAACCCACCTTCTTCGGGTGCAAAAGGAAGGGACATGTCAAGAAAGATTGTCCCGTAGCAAAGAAAGGAAGCAGATACGAGAAGCCATACAAGAAGCCAACTACAAGGAAGTATGCCAACACTAGCATCTGGCATGAAAGCGAGGCTAGAGGTTCAGACGAGGAAGAGGACTCTCTGTAAAACACGGCTAACGTCTGTCTAATGGCAACTTCAGATAAGGTAAAAGATTCTTTTGATGATTTCTTATTTGATGAACTTGGTGATGCTTTTAGTGATCTACTTGAAGATCACAAAAAGGTACTCAATAAATATAAACATGCAAAGGATAAGATCAAGGACTGTGAAACCGAGATCCATAGACTTTCATGTTTACTAGATAATGTTAGAAATACTACACCCACGAAAAACACTGAAGAGGTATCCAAGCTTAAATTAAGCTTACATAATGTCGAATCAATCATTAAGATACAAACACTTGATGTCACAGCTTTAAACAAAGAACTTGCTGAAGAGAAAAACAAGTTCAAAATTGCTACAGGTAGAATACACGAGCTTACCACTAAATGTGATGAGTTAAATGCTGTCTCTAAGAAATTAGAGATTAAATTGGACAAGCAGGTTATTCAACCCCAAGTTCAGTCTCATAGTCACAACACTTACAAATACGAGACAACTCAACACAAGAAAGCACGTCACCACAAGAATACTCATCCACATGCTACACAAAATCATGATTTTATGTACACCTATTCACATGCAGCACGTAAAACACACATACGTAAACACCATCATCATCCTGATGCACTCAATCATTATTATTATCATGCTGCTGCACATAGTCACTATAATCACTCTACTGCTGCTCGTAGCTATCATCACCCCACTTATAAACATCACTATCAACATGCTTCTAACATAAACATGCATGCTAGATGTACATATTGTGGTTTACATGGACACATTTTACCATAATGTAGAATTAGAAGATTAGTTGATAAAAATATATATGCATGGGTATCGAAGTCTAACCTTTCAAGACCCACAAGAATCTGGGTACCAAAGGTCACATCTACTCGTGGTGTAGGTGGACCTTCCTTCTTCAACTAGAAGCAAGTGGATTCTCGATAGTGGGTGCTCGCGACATATGACTGGAAATGTAAATTTATTTGTAACACTATCGATGAAAAAGGAAGGATACGTTTCCTTCGGCAATAACCTTAAAGGCTATATCATAGGTAACGGTACAATTGGTTATCCTCCTTCTCCCGTCATTAACGATGTCTATTTAGTGACCGAGTTAAAGCATAACTTGCTCAACATTAGTCATCTTGCTGATCATGGATATGGCATTAACTTTGAGAAAACTAAATGCTTTATCTATAATAGATCAACTAGAGACATCGCTTTTGAGGGGATAAGGAAAGATAACATTTATATTTTTTATATATCTAGTGATACTAACAGTGCAGGATGATGCCTTTACGCTCACAAAAACAAAAAGCTCCTATGGCATCAGCGTCTTGGTTATGCCAACATGGATACTATATTCAGACTATCCACCAAGAAGCTAGTCAGAGGACTGCCGGATATCACATTCAAGAAAGATACGGTATGTACCGAGTGTGAAAAGAATAAGGCTACCAAATCTTTTTTTTAAATCCATAAACACTGTAAGTACTACCCGACCATTGCAATTACTTTATATAGACTTATTTGGTCCTAGTAGAGTAGCCAGTCTTGGCAAAAAACTCTACGCTTTTGTCATTGTAGATGATTTTTCAAGATTTACTTGGGTTTTCTTTCTTACAAACAAAAGTGATACAATTTCTGTTTTCAAAGTATTTGCTAAAAAGGTCCAAAACGAAAAAGGCTACATGATTACTCGTATCCGAAGTGATCATGGTGGCGAATTCAAAAATTTTGATTTTGAAAAGTTTTGTCATTTAAATGGTTTTAATCATGAATTTTAGTGTCCAAGAACTCCTCAACAAAATGGTGTTGTGGAGCGGAAGAATAGAACTCTTAGTGATTTGGCTAGAGTTATGATAAATCAATTCTCTCTTCCGAAATACTTTTGGGCAGAAGCTGTCAGCACAGTATGCCATGTTTTGAATAGGGTATTGATTCGACCTATTTTGAAGAAGACAACCTATGAGCTTTGGTTTGGTAGGACTCCTAATATTTCTTACTTTAGAGTGTTCGGTTGTCGCTGCTTTATCCTAAATACCAAAGATAACTTAGGCAAATTTGATGCCAAAGCTGACGAAGGTATTCTTCTTGGCTATAAGGCCAAAAGTAAGGGATATAGAGTGTTCAACAAATGTTCCATGATTGTTGAAGAGTCTACTAATGTAACTTTTGATGAGAATAATAGTACAACTATCATTTCCGACGATGATGAACTGTCAACCTCTACACCTATAAATACAACGTCTGAAACCAGTTCTCCGGAGGAATTACCAAAGAAGTTTCACTTCACTCCCTCTCATCTAAAGAACTTGGTAATAGGTGAAGTATCAAATGGGGTAACTACTCGATCTTCTGTAAGAGACAATATAGCTAGCACTGCATTCATTTCTCAAATAAAACGTAAAAATGTTTTAGAAGCTTTTAATGATAAATTTTGGATTTTTGCGATGCAAGAAGAACTCAACCAATTTGAAAGAAGCCAAGTTTGGGAACTTGTTTCTAAACCTATCGACCACTCAATAATTGGCACTAAATGGGTTTTTCGTAACAAAGTAAATGAGGACGGTTCAGTCACTCGCAACAAAGCTCGTCCCGTAGCCCAAGGATATAACCGAGATGAGGGCATCGACTATGATGAGACGTATGCTCCTGTTGTCCGACTTGAATCCATTCGGATGCTTTGCGCATTTGCAAATTTTCAAAACTTTAAACTTTTTCAAATGGATGTGAAAAGTACATTTCTAAACGGTTTTTTATCAAAAAAGAAGTTTTTGTCAAACAGCCACCTGGTTTCAAAAATCACTTTCCCGACCACGTTTTTAAACTTAGAAAAGCTCTTTATGGCCTCAAACAAGCTCTTTGAGCTTGGTATGATCGTCTTAGTACTTTCTTACTTGATAAAGGTTTTTCAAAAGGGAAAATCGATACTATACTTTTTATAAAATCTCTTGATGACATAATTCTTTTAGTACAAATATATATTGATGATATTATTTTTGGGTTTACTAATGAGGGTCTATGCAAGGAATTTGCCAAGTGTATGTAGAATGAGTTCGAGATGAGCACGATGGGGGAGCTCAACTACTTCCTTGGACTGCAAATCAAACAACTCTCGCAAGGCGTCTTCATTAGTCAGTCGAAATATGTAAAGGACATACTGAAAAAGTTTGAGCTTGACAGGATCAAACCGATCAGCACCCCTATGGATACTACAACAAAGCTGGAACCTGATGAAAGCGGCAAACCAATCGATCAACATAAGTATCGAGGTACGATTGGTAGTTTATTATATTTAACTACTAGTCGCCCCGATATTATGTTTAGTGTTCGCTTATGTGCCAGATATCAAGCCAATCCTAAGGAATCACACATGACCGTAGTTAAGCGTATCTTTAGATACCTTAAAGGAACTATTACGATAGGCTTGTGGTATCCCAAAACTACTTCCTTTGACTTAATCGGATATTCCGATGCTAATTTTGCGGGATACAAAGTCGACTGTAAGAGTACCAGCGGCATGTGTCATTTGCTAGGAAAGGCGTTAGTCTCATGGTTTAGCAAGAAGCAGAACTCTGTCACACTATCCACAACAAAAACTGAATACATCGCAGCTGGTCATTGTTGTACACAGATTTTATGGATGAAGCAAACCTTTGAAGACTACAACTTATTTTTCAAGCACATACCTATCTTGTGATAACACTAGTGCAATTAATCTGACCAAGAACCCAGTATGCCACTCACGTACAAAACACATAGAGATTAGACATCACTTTTTGTGTGATCATCAGCAACAAGGCACGATTAATTTAGAGTTCATAGACACTGAACATCAGCAAGCTGACTTCTTTACCAAACCACTGGCCGAAGAGCGCTTCAATTTTCTTTGTCATGAGTTAGGAATTTTGGATGAAACAGTCATAAAATAAATTGGACCTGCGTAAATAATGATTATGACATATATCTTTATGGTGACTTTGCTATGGTTACAAGCTGAAAGGGTCCTTCTAACAACAAGGCGTAAAAGCCTAAGCGACACGGTGCACTAGTCTTCGACTACCGCTAGTTGGGATCTGGCTCCTACAGCTACCCCGTGGCAGTTTCATCATAATGATCGTTGTCTTAAACCATTATTTATTATATGGCTTAGTTATTTTTATGACTTATTTAATTCAAACTTTTAAATTCTAGACTTTTTTCTCAAAACTTAGCCATTTTTCAAACTTTCATGTGTTCTGAAACATGAAGGCAGAGTTTGGGCCGAACCCTGCCCCACACAGAGTTTGGGCCAAACTCTGCCCCACACAGAGTTCGGGCCAAACTTTGTGTCCATGTTCACAGAACCTCCTTTGGTTTTCAGCCATCCATCCTTTTGATCCGATGGTCAGGATTTCACCCGACCTGCTGCCCCTAAAGCACTTAAACTCGCAAAAACCCCCTCTCTCCTCACTTGCATTTTCTTCCACCTTCCTCCAAACATATTTTTTTATCAAACTCTAACCCTAGAAATCCAATTTTAGGGCTTCTCTCCTTTCCAAACTCAAGATCTAAGGCTTTTGAGGGGATCTCTTCCATCTTCTATCATTTGGGTGAGGTATAATTTCCTTTTCTCCTCTATTTTTCCTTTCAAATTTATTTTCTCCATGGCTCCAAGACTCCTTGGTAGAGGTAAGAGAAGATGGAGTGATGGTGCATCATCTTCGCATCCTCTTCCTCCTCTTGCTCCTTCAATCCATCCTTTATTCAATCCACCACCACCACAAGACCATAATACCTTCAATGAACAACTATTTGTATCATTGGATGCGTCCAATGAATGGTTTTTCGATTTTCATTCACGAAGCATGTATGTGGGACATCCGATAAATTTTACTATCTTTTCGGATTATGATTCCTTGTTTCATGATTTGTGCTTAGATGACTTTGTTACTACATCATCTATCATTTATTTGAATGTGATACAAATGTTCTATTACAACTTAACTTTTGGCGACACAAGGATTTATTTTCGTGTCACCGGTACCGATATTTCGTTTGATGACTTTGAGCTTACTGACTATCTTGAGATCCTGGAACCCAATTCTTGGGAGAAACTTGTTGACGCCCTACAATTTTAATTTCCTGACGGATCTTCGTTTGAGAGCTTCAAAGATGACTTGTGCACCCCTAACACTCGTCCTCGCAAGCTACGGGCAAAATTCCTCAACCCGTACTTTTATGAACTTCATCGGATTCTTTTCTCCACGATCTTGCCCAAAGTAGGATCGATCGATGAAGTGTCCTACCTTGAGATTTTTGCTCTTTACCATCTATACTTCCATGTCCCATTCAACTTTACTCGCACAATGATGGACTGGATGATTCGTGCAAGGACGAAACCCCGATCATTGGTTTACGCCATGTATTTGCCAACGATCTTTCGTGCTTTCCATATTCCACTCGATGAGTGTCAGTTTCTTCCCGCCCCTACCTATCTGTCCAAGGCACGGTGGCTTCTAGATGTTGTTGAGTCCCCTGCGGAGTCTGAGCACTCTGAGTCTGATGTTCGTACTGATCCTCCTGCTCTTGGCGACCCTGAGCCCGAGCGGCCTGCTACCTTTGAGTCCCTTCAGACTATGCTGAGAGATCATTTCTGCTTGGAGGACGATCAGTGGATTCAGATAGATTACCACACGACCCTACAAATGACGGCCATCAGCAACACCCTGCATGACATCCAGTACTCCCTGGCTACTCATTCTACAATGTCATACCCCATGGTACGGGACCCTTCTCGCGAAGGTTTCTATGTCGATGACACTTGGGTCAGGCCGTACCTGGATCCGGATGCAGCGTTTGTTGATCTACGTCGCTCTGCTAGCGGCCCATCTGATTCTGCTGGACCTTCCCGTGCTTCTTGGCGGCCGTGGTCCTCTTTATGCTGCTGCTGCTGATGTTTAGGATTTACTTTGTTTCTGCACTTTGTAGTTTTATTCATTTTTATATAGTTGAACACTTTGCATTGTACTTCTTTATGCTTAGTTTCTGTTTGGATTATTACTTGCTAGTTATCTCTTACTTTGGATTTGAGCCTGTGTTGTGTGAATGCATGTTTTCTCCTTGATTATTCTTTATGGGGGAGCATATATTTCATTTTGTTAAATGCCAAAGGGGGAGAATAAATATGTGATATTTGCTTGTTTTGGGAGCATCAGATAAATACTTGTGATATGTGTATGGATATTTGTTTTAAAGCTTCAAGACATATTATGCTTGGACAAGTACTTGTATCAGGACATCTCTATTTACTGGGGAGCCGACATGTCCATCTACGGGGTTGCTATATATGCGTCCAGGTATGAATGTTGCGACACTTAAATATCGCAATTTTGTCAATTAACAAAATGGGGGAGATTGTTGACGCAAACTGGATCGCAGTCAACCTAATCTTGATAATTAACAAATCGATATTTGTTATGATCCAACTCGACACATAAATCTCCATCAAGCTACAAATCAGAAGATTATCACATATCAAGTAAGATGAACATCATCGACGACTGCTTGACAAATACTGTTGTAACTTGTAAACGGAGTCTATATTTTTACACTTTTATTGAGTCTAGGCTATTGTACATTGAGTCGCACTGAGTATCTCAACCATAGACTAGATAACCAAAAGTTCCACAAACAAAAGACTAAACTGCCAAAGCCCAAAATCAGCCTATGAACATTCTGTCCCCAAGGAGGCAGAGTTTGGGCCAAACTCTGCCCCCACACAGAGTTCGGGTTGAACTCTGTCCCCTAAATTCCAAGAGCTGATTTTTAGGGTATGCTCATTGCTAGTTGTCAAACGGCCAAATTTTTGAATATTTTGGAAAGAGTTCTGACCGAACTCTGCCTCCCAGAACTAGTATAAATAGGCACCCATTTCTCTCATTTCAAATCATTCAATCTTCTCTTCTTCTCTACTCCTATAGCCTATACATCTTAAAGAGCTAGACCCTTCTCATCTACTAGCCACAAAACTTCCCAAGCCAACAAGGTGCTCAGTACGAGTCTACTAGAAGTTTGTGTGCAAGTGTCTCAAAGAAGAAGCTTGGAAAATTCCAAGTTTCGCCTCTGTGATTTTGTAAGAAGTTGACGTGCTCTTCTGAGTAAAGGCACGTATTTGTACGCTATTTCACAAATAGTGGATTTCAATTCTGAGCAAGAGTTCTCAGGCCTGGACTAGTCCTCCATGAGAGAAACCAGATTAAAACTGCTGTGTTTGCGTATGCTCTCTGATCTTCATTTACTTTCCACACTTATACTATGATTAATCTTTTGTTGGTTATACTTGAATAGAGTTAATTTTTTAATTGATCATTATTGACACACATATTCTATTCACCCCCCCTCTAGAGTTGCCTACACGTACTTCAAAGCTAACTAATCAAGCACTTAGCACAAGCTAATGGGCAATTTAAATATATAAGTGTAAGAGAAGAAGCAAGACATTACCGACACCCGATGTATCCTGGTATCCTTCCAAGGGACACTCCAGTCCCGGAACTCTCTCCGAATTTTATCCACTATTATAGCAAATAGTACAACGTGAGTTTTCATACGAAGGCTCACCAACTTCTTACACAAGAGCTTTAGTCCGAAGGCCTCTCCGACTTCAACCGAGAGTTTGGATCCAAAGACTCTCTAACTTCAACCGAAAGTTTGGATCCGAAGACTCTCCAACTTCAACCGAGAGTTTGGATCTGAAGACTTTCCAACTTCAACCTTTCACAATAGGTTTTGATCTCCTTATACTACAAGATGAAGATCTCACTTTTCAACTCAATAACTCTAACACAATTTGTGGATGACAAATGAAAGCTTTGTAGAGTTGTTTGTGGATAGGCTTTGGTGGTTTAGAAATTTTTAGGCTCAAAGTATGGATCTTGAATGAAGGGGTTCAAGGCTATTTATAACCAAGGCATTAAAAAGAGCTCAAAGACAACTTTTCAGTGAGCGATCGGTATACCGTCGGCACGAACCGGTATACCGTCAGAATACCGGTTCGGAATTACAACGGCTAGAAATATAGTCGTTGGGATCATTAAATGTTCAAAATCCGACCATTGGATTTTCAACGTTACTGAATCGATATATCGTCGGTATAGATCGGTATTCCTTCGGTATGTCGATTTTGTAGACATAAATTTTCTATGAACAAAAATCGGTATACCATCGGTATAGGCCGGTATACCGTCGATATGCCAATTTTTATCCGAAAATGATCCTGGGCTAATTTCTACCCTATCCTTCAATTTTGCCATCTATTTCTTGTGTTTACAATTATTCCTAAGACTCATTACAGACTCAGATATACTGTAGCAGGTGCAGGCTTTTTCAGAGTCTTGAAATAATGATGGGATAACATGGCTTCTTTCCTTGACAGATGTTGACTTCTTCCTTGACGACAGCTGTCCAAAGATATCCTGTTTGTGAAAACTGAATAGCTTTCGGGGGCTTCGCCCCCGAACCCCCACGGGGTGCGTTGCCCCCTCGACCCCTATCCACTGGCCCCAGAGTGCGTGGCTCCGGAGATGTCGTCGGGTGGTTTAGAGAAATCTTGTGGGATCCGTCGTCTTTGGCCCACAATAATTTCTTCATTGCATATGTCCACAATTATCTTGCTTATTGCTTTTCTACATGTATATGTTAGACTAACAAAATAATATACATGTAGCAAATATGATAAGATAAAACACAGTTGGACAATGCTAAGTTTAAGTATAAGAGCTATAGTGATAGCATAAATATTAGTGATATCATAATATTAAACTTAATTGAATAACCATAATCAAAACATAGTTTTTATTTTGGTAACATAATTAAATTTAAGATATATATAATGAAAACTCATATCACTAATATGTAAAACAATAAGCACATATCAACAAAGGTATAAATATAAATAGAAATGCTATAGTGATAGTATGAAGATTAGTGATAATGAAATGCTAAACTTAACAGATTAACCATACTAAAAAATATGATACAATTATTGGGCCAACAAAGAGGTGTGCAGCGTCAACCGATCCTGAAGGTGGCTGCTGCTGCTGCAACGCATCTGGAATAATCGGGGTCGGCCTCCGGACAGGTGGAGGTGCACCCCCGAATGCTGCAAAAACCCCGACATGAGTAGGTACCAGGGGAGCTGCTGTCTCAGGTCCCTGCTGAACTAGGCGATAGGTGGAACACCTCTCCGAAGTACCTCCCATGCTGGGGCGATGCGATCGTGTCTCAATCACCATCTTGGAGATAGATCAAACACGGAAATCAATACTGAGAAAGAGGCGATATGATAGATATGAAATCTCAAACAAAGAACATACAAATAGAGAACGCTGTCCTAGGTCACATACATCTAACACAGTATAAATGTAACTGCACAAGATCTACTCTCCAATCGGAGGACAATAAAGAAGGTACATCTCAATCACAATTCTAAGGTAGAAGTAGCATGATATGATAGATATGAAATCTCATATAGAGAACATACAAACAAAAGGAAATAAGTCTAAGTGTCTAAACGACACAACATCTCAACGTCCAAAAATATAATACAACTCAAAATATCAATACAAAGACAATGAAATAAGATAAACAGTCTAGCTATCTAGCCTAGACTATAGGGATGGGGTCCTCAGTTACTGCAGGATCCTCCTGTGGAACCAACTCACAGGTGTCATCTAAGTGGGCTCTGTAGTAGGTGGTACAGAAGTCCTCAACATCCTCTGTAATATTTTTAACAGGTCCAGTCAGGACAGGAACGAGCACAAAATCTCTCACGCAGTTCATATCATAACAAAAAATGTAAAGCGAGCAATAGAGTAAGATACATGAACTGTAAGAATGTACATGAAAGATAAGAGAGATATGGTAAACTGAAAATATTTGTATAATAAGTAAGAACTATAAGTGACTAGTGATTCAGAGCACAAGATGGTTTTATAACCGACACGATGTTATATATGAGTAATCTACAGAGGTTATACATGAGTAAACTAATAGAGTAATCACAAAATCACTTCTACTCCCCCGTCCCCGATCAATACATAAGGATCCAGTCAAGTTATATTATTGTACACGAAGTTTAGTTTATACACGAAGATCATGTGAGGATATGAGAGTACACAATTTCATACGATTTGTACCCGAATAACACGAATACAAGGAGTATACGATGCCCATGATAAAGTACACGAACATGAAATATTCGATGTATCCGCTAAGGGGATAACATCGCATGAAAAGATCCATATAGTACCAATCCATGATAACAAGTGTCAGCATCAAGTAGAGTAGTCTAGAGCAAGAATATAGATCCTAACAAGTATGAAACGATCAGAGCCTGTACTCGCCTGAGATCCTGAATGTCTGTGAGTATAAAATGTCCGGATCGAGGTATCTGAGTCCTATTTAGAGCAACACAAGTTATGATGTATTTATAATGGTATTAATGCAGTTACAATGCATCCTATATGATTTTAGGTCATTTCAGGCCAAAGTCAACTCTTGGTCAACTCTAGTCAACGATCTAGTCAAACTAGGTTAAACTCTAGTTAAACTAGTCAACTAGTCTAGGGTTTAGTCAAACTCAAGTCTATAAGTTAACTTAGGTCTATCTGTAGAAGCATGAAAATAAACAGGAAATCCTAAGCGGCTCAAGACTAGGAGAGTTTCATGCGGCTCAAAAAGTTTATTAGAGTACCATGCGGCTCAAAAGTTCATTAGAGTTCCATACGGCTCAAAAGTTCATTAGAGTTTCGTGCGGCTCAGAAATCCCCATAGCTCCATGCGGTTCTATGCAGCGGCCTCATTCAATGCCACGTACAGCTGGCCATCAAGCAGCGGCCTCATTTAATGCTCTGACACAACAAGGCGACTTTGACATAAAGGAGAACTGACAGCTCTGACATAAAGCTGCAATGATGACTCTGACATAAAGGCATGCTCCTAGGAAAATGAAGAAAATCTCTATAGCTGGCACAAATCCACCAATTCCAAAGCTCATTATGCGGCCGCCATCCCCATACGGCTGCCACTGTCACTACCATATTTCTAGTTTGAGGGTATTTTTGTCATTTTTGGGGTTATTTAAATTTATTAGAATTTATTTAAATTTATAGGAATTTTTAGAATTTATTTTGGAATTGTTTGAATGAAGGTTGACTAGGTTAACTTTGACTAGCTTTGACTTGGTAGACTAACCTAGGAGCTAACCCTAGTTGAGTTTGGACTTGGTTAGATTATGAGACCCTAGGTTAATTTAAGTTAACCATATTCTAGTTATTGAAATTAATTAGGAAATAGAGATTAGAATAGAAAGTTTTAGACACAAGTCATGACTTGTGATTGAACCATTGATTAATGACTAAGCCCAACCCACTAGCCATTAGCCAACCTAACCCTAGCCTAACTCACTTGGTCGGCCACCTATTCCTAGAGATTCCCACCCTATAAATAATCTCCTCCATTAGGGCTAGCCTCCTTAGAATTTCACAAGTTTTGGAAAGAGGTGAGTTTCCATCTTCACAAATCTATAGAAATTCTATTTTAGCTCCTTTTTCCCTCAAACAAATTTCAATAGGTTCTAAATATAGTTTTCTTGCTGTTGGTATATGTTATTCTCAGATTTATATCAATTTGGAGAAGTTTGCTAGTAAGAGAAAACCACCTATTTGAGGCTTTTCTTGCTTTTGGTCACCAATAGGTAAATCTATATAACTCCATTAATTTTTGGATTTCTTTGCATGTAGTGCTAGCCCTAGGTGTCCCCTAGACATAGGAATTGATTTCGTGTCCAGGTGGACCCATTTCGTGTCCGTATCGGACACGTATCCGACCTAGGCTTAGGTGTTTGATGAAATGCCCCAATGGGCATTTCGATTTAGTTTTGGAAAAATAAATGAATAAGAAATTATTTTCTGATGTTGCTTACATGTTTCTTTTGGTCTGGGAGTGTTTTCGTGTCGTATCGTGTCGGGTTGGACACATGCACACGCGGGTGCACGCGCGCGCACGGGCTGCGTGTCCTGCTACTCGGGGTAGATATCTCTCTGGACACAGCACGAGGACACGTGGGATTTTGAGGACACGTTGGGGTAGTATCTGACACGACACTCCCCAAGTGGCATGACTCCTTGAGTCGTGTCGGACACGTTCTCCTGCCTGTACTGGGATTTCACTGACAGTTCAGTCGGTTTTATCGGGCTCTGATACGCAGTTATAACTCGGACACGGGGACGCTTTGACTCAGTGCAGGAACCAAGACACGAAGGCCTATACTAGACGTATCTCTGTGTACGAGCACGAGGGTTGGTTTGCACTGTGTCGAGTGCACGACAGGCGTGCACTCGTGCACGAGACAGTGCACTGAATAGTGCCTGTGTACACTGTTTTGGGTTTCTGTGATTTGGACACGTCTGTGTCGTGTGTGGTGGACACGAATTGGACCCTAAGACACGTGCACAAGTGTATTTACTATTACCAACCTTTATTTTGGCATTTTAGTTTGTTTTCAATTGGTAAATTGCAATTACCCTAATTTCTGAAACAAAACCATTTTCAGTTAATTCCAGATTTTAAATATGAACTTTGCCAACTGTTTTAATCTAAATTAATACTGTTAGTTACATGTTTTAGTCACTAATGTGATTCTCCTACTTGTAATCTACTAGGGTTTCAAATTTGGGGTTGTTTGGTTGTGATTTTACTTCAAAAAGGGGGTTTTGAAATAGTGGGCTGAACTGTCAAAACTGAGACTGTTTTGTGAATATATTAAATTGATTTCCTTTCTTTCTAATTGAGATTATTTTGATTTAAAACCTGAATTGAGTTATTGTGTATTGATTATGGGTTGGCTTGTGAAAACCAGGTTTTCCTTTATGTCCAAACCTGAGATTTTGATGTGGTTGCCTTTCCTATATTTTCTGAGAACTGTCATTGGGTTCCCTTTCTATTTTTTTTCTGAAACCTGAAACCATATGTGGTTTCCTTCCATGCCACACATAGCCACTCCTCTCACACACATGTTTCCTGTCTCTGTGACACTCTGGACACACACACACCCCTAGCTAAGTCCCCTCTCACTCACTCTTCACACATACACTAGCTATAGCATGTTTGATACTTACTTGTATACACCACACACACTTTGACACTCACATACAACTGTCTAATAGTTGACACCCTATTCCTGGAACACTACACACAGGAAACAAACTTTTTCCTCCCATGAACACACACACACATGCCTCTCTCTTTAAATACACATGTATGTAATATATATTTATGTATGTATATATTTAGTAATGAATATGTATGTATATATATACTATGTGTAATCTATTTATGTATGTATATCACATAGGTATGTAATGTATATATATATGTATGAATATATCTAGATAATGTGAATATATATATATTATATATATATATATGAATATCTATATATATATGTAATATAAATATGTGTGTGTAATGTATATACATATCTACCTAATGTATAGTGTAATGGTTAGAATAGACTAGTATAGGCTTGATAGGCTTGCATAGCCTTGTAATGGTATGTGTTAGCTAGTTTAGCCTTGTTTAGACTAGTATGGACTAGTTAGACCTAGAATGACTAGTTTGACCTAATTTAGACTTGTTTGACCTAGTTTGACCATAGTTGACCTAGGTTTGACTTCTTGGTTGACCAAGGTTGACCAAGAGTTGACTTTGGCCTAGATTGACCTATATTCATCTAGAATGCATTAAATTGTATATTGTTATCATTTTAGACTTGTTGTGACTTGTGCTATTCTGATTAGGAGCCAGACACCTCTCTTCGGACAGTACATTTCATCCGGACACTCAGATACCAGGCGAGTAAATTCTCTGATCATTTAATATCCTGCTTAGAATTATTTTTCTGCTTTAAATTACTTTACTTGATACTGTCACGTTGGTCACACGGATTAGTACTATATGGATCCCTTCTTGATATGTCATCCCATCAGGGAGCATCGGGTACTACATGTTCTGTGTGTTTCACTTACATGGCGTATCACTATGCTTCATTGGTTCATTGATCACTTGTGACATATACTCTTATGATCACAGAGTCTTTCTTGAATTCTTATCCCATTTATTGGGTATCCTAGAATCTCCTAGAATCCCCATTTATGGGACATCCATGTATCACCCTTCGGGGGCCTTTGTATGGAATCATAACATAACCTGGTTGGATCCTTGATTGGAGGTACGGGGGAGTAGAAGTAGACATGTGAATATTATCCAAGTAGTGTAGCATCAGAATCTTTCCAAAGTGTAGCATCAGAATCTCCTATGCCATTTACATGTCTATATTGTACTCTGACTCACTAGCCACTGTTAGTCTCTATTTATACTAGATATTTCTATTACAGCTCTCTCTCTGTTTACATACTGTATTTCCTTCAGTATCTATATCTTACTTTACTGCATGATTATATTTTCTAACCTGCTATGAACTGTTGAGATGTATTGTGCTCGCTCCTGTCCTGACTGGACCTGTTGAAAATATTACAGAGGACGAGGAGGAGGCCTGTGTGGATACCTTCTACGGGGCAGCCCTAGACGACACATGTGAGCTGGACTCTCAGGAGGACCCAGCTCTAGCTGATGACATCACCCCCATTGCCTAGACTAGCTTAGTTAGGCCTTATCTTATTTATGTTGTCTTGAGACTATTTTAGTTAGACTTTATTCTGTCTGGAGATTCTGAGTTGTATATATTCTTTCATATTCAGTAGCTGGGATTTGTACTCTGGATATTTGCTGAGATGTTATCTTAGACCCTTTTTATCATCTGTATTTCCTTGAGTTCTATATCATATCGTGCTTCTTCTTTCTTAGTTGTGATTGAGTTTACTTCTATCATGTCACCCCCATTCGGGGAGTATAAACTGCTTAGAATTTATATTGTTAGATGTTGTGACCTAGGACAACGTTCTACCGCCGAAACTGCGACGTAGGCTGGACGTACCCACGTCTCGTGCCCTTACTCTAGGGTGCGGGTCGTGACACGTTTTTAGTGGTGGCCCATGCAAGTCTAGACTAGAAGTGTAGTGGTATTCGAACCAGAGTATCACTACAGCCTGCAGTAGGATATAGGACATTAATTTTTAAGATACTCAATCACATTAGAAAAAATTCTTTTTATTGCCATCTAAATCCTTATTGTCAACTGATCCTTTTGAAATTTTAACTGTCCGCCTTTGTTATTTCGCTTCTTTCTCAGAAATTGATACTCTTGTTTGGTCTATCTTCAGGATGGTAGAGACTCGGTCACAGCATACCATTCATGGGGATGCTATAGAGGGATCTGCTACCTCGCAGCCAGTACAGTAGGGCCAGGAGACTGCAGCTCCTGCCACCTTTGTTCGTATTGTGACTCCAGCAGCAGCAGTAGGGGGTATGCCTCCACCGGCTCGGAGGCAGGACCCAGTCATCGCAGAGGAGCCCTTCCAGCTGTCGTCGCCTACAGGATACGTGGATGCGGCACAGATGTTCACATACTTCTAGCAGTTCATGGACCGGCAGCAGGCTCGACAGGACAGGGGCATGGAGTTGGCCCTTACGACAGTCGCAGCTCAACCAGTGGTTCAGCAGCCGAGGACACCGGGGATAGAGCAGTTCCAGAAGATGAGCCCTAGAGACTTCCTGGGGACAGAGGAGATTCTATATATTGATGAATGGATCGAGCATATAGAGGAGATCTTCCGTCTGGTCTGGATAACAGCAGATCTCCAGATCGAGGCAGCAGCTAGCCGGATGCGGGATCTTGCTCGTACCTGGTATCAGTCAGACCCTAGGGTGGGGGTAGCTGGGCAGACTTGGGAGGAGTTCAAGGGCTTCTTCAAGAAGAAGTTCTTTCCAGATTCAGCGCTCAGAGCCTTGGAGTCGCAGTTCGAGAGCCTAGTCCAGGGGAGCCTTTCAGTGGAGGAGTAAGCTGGGGAGTTTGGCCGCCTCAGCAGGTTCGTAGAGGGCTTGAGCGAGACGGCGAAGGCCCAGAGGTTCCGGAAGGGTCTGGTCAAGGAGGTCAAGTCCTTGACCAAGGGCAACAGGGATGCCACTTTTGAGGAGATTCTGACGAGAGCGTTATTGGCAGAGGATGATCTTGAGCTTAGGCTCAAGAGGGGGCGAGACCCAGTTCGGGGCAGCAGCAGCGGAGGCCAGGCCAAGAGGCCTCACTTTCAGCAGCAGCAGCCGAGGCAGTTCCAGCCGCAGCCGATCCAGCAGAGGCCAGTTCACCAGCAGCAGCAGCCGAGACAGCAGCAGCAGGGCCAGAGACAGGGTATTATTTGTGCCTACTGCAAGAAGCCTGGGCATGTCTTCAATGAGTGCCGGAAGAGGCTGGGCCAGTGCCTGGTGTGTGGCTCAGTAGACCACCAGATAAGGGAGTGCCGCATGGGTCGAGCAGCTCAGGGGGCAGCAGTCAGAGCTCTACCAGGCCAGCAGAGGGGACCAGCCCTGCCGACACAACAGCAGAGGTTCGTCCAGCACCAGCAACAGGCCAGGGGAGGCCAGCAGGGGCGAGCTTTCGCCATGGCAGCTGAAGATGCAGAGGTGATAGGAGAGCTGATCGCAGGTTCGATCCTTCTCGACTCCAGTCCAGCTTTTGCACTATTCGATTCCGGTGCTTCGTATAGCTTCATATCAGTATCTTTTACGATTAGACACGGTATCATAGCTGAATCGTTGCCTAGGACTTACAAGATCACGACCAGGGGTGTCATTATCCTCGTGAGTGATGTTTGTAAGGGTCGGAGTGTAGTTTTGGGAGGCCATAAGTTGGAGGTGAGCCTGCTCGTAATGCCATTGCTGAACTACGATATAGTACTCGGCATGGATTGGTTTAGCAGGCACTACGCCAGCATTGATTGCAGAGGGGTAGAGTTCTCTTCAGAGCGTCGGGGGAGCCAAAGTTCGAGTACTCCAGACGTCCGGCGGAGCAGAGCAGCGGAGTTTTCTGTGGATTCTCGGTTGAGGAGCAGACGATTCCACACCCCTTGATAGCAGAGTATATGGATGTTTTCCCAGAAGAGTTATCTGGATTGCCACCAGACAGAGACATTGAGTTATCGATAGACTTGGTTCCAGGAGCGGAACCCATCTCTCAACATGTCTATCGAGTGAACAATAGTGAGTTGGTGGAGCTGAAGAAGCAAGTGGATGAGCTGCAGGACAAGGGCTTCATCCGCTCGAGTTTATCGCCATGGGGTGCACTAGTGTTGTTTGTACCGAAGAAGGATGGGTCAGTACGGATGTGTATTGACTATAGGGCACTCAATAACCTCACGATCAAGAACAAATACCCACTGCCGCGGATCGACGAACTTTTTGACCAGTTGAGCGGAGCCCGGGTATTTTCCAAGATTGATCTGAGGTCGGGATATCACCAGGTGAAGGTGAAGAGGGAGGATATTCCCAAGACCGCTTTCAGGACGCGGTACGGGCAGTTTGAGTTTTTAGTTATGCCGTTTGGGCTAACCAATGCACCAGCAGTGTTTATGAACTGATGAACAAGGTGTTCCACCAGTACCTGGATCAGTTTGTGGTGGTGTTCATTGACGACATCTTGGTATATTCCAAGACTGAGGAGGAGGAGCACGAGGAGCATTTGAGGATAGTGTTGGAGACTCTCAGGAAGGAGCAGCTTTACGGAAAGCTCTCCAATTATGAGTTCTTCTTAGACCGGGTGGATTTCTTGGGGCATGTGGTGACTGGAGATGGTATCTCAGTTGACCCCAAGAAGATTGTAGCAGTTGAGGCATGGGCAGCACCAACTTCAGTTGCAGAGATCAGGAGTTTCCTGGGGCTGGCAAGATATTATCAGAGATTTGTGCAGGATTTCTTCCGGGTTGCAGGGCCGTTGACTCGGTTGACCCGGAAGGATACTGAGTTTGTTTGGTCAGAGGAGTGTCAGGCAGCTTTTGATGAGTTGAAGAAGTGGCTTACGACAGCTCCGATTCTGACATTGCCTTCAGGATCAGGTGGATTCACTATTTATAGTGACGCTTCAGGGAAGGGGCTGGGTTGTGTCTTGCAGCAGCACGAAAAGGTGATTACCTATGCTTCCAGGCAGTTACGTCCCCATGAGAAGAACTACCCTACCCATGACCTGGAGCTGGCAGCAGTAATATTTGCTGTGATGTTGTGGAAGCATTATCTGTATGGTGAGAGGGTGGAGATTTTTACAGATCACAAGAGCTTAAAGTATGTGTTCACTCAGAAGGAGTTGAACATGAGGCAGCGCAGATGGCTAGAGTTGATGAAGGACTTTGACATCCTACTTCAGTATCACCCAGGGAAGGCCAACGTGGTTGTCGATACCTTGAGTAGGTATCCGACAGCCATGTGTTTGACCATGGATCGACATTTGCTTGCAGACTTGGAGAGCCTTGGGATTGAGGTGATCGTGCCCGGAGTGCAGATGTAGTTATGGGGTATGCAGATTCAGTCAGACTTGGTGGAGAGGATCAAGTCAGCACAGTTTGAGGACGTTGCTCTGTGGTGTCTCTGAGAGCAAGTTCGAGCGGGGTTGGTGGACGGCGAGTTTTCTCTTACAGAGGATGGTGCCTTGAGGCACGATTCTAGATTATGTGTGCCCAGCGAAGAGCTCAGGGAGCAGGTTTTGCAGGAGGCCCATAGATCTCAGTACTCTATACACCCTGGTGCCAACAAGATGTACCGAGATCTGAGGGAGCATGTTTGGTGGTCCGGGATAAAGCGGGAGGTGGCTCGCTTCGTGGCTAAGTGTTTGGTCAGTCAGCAGGTCAAGGTAGAGAGGCAGAGGCCCGGTAGATTATTGCAGCCGCTGTCCATTCCCGAGTGGAAATAGGAGCATATCACTATGGACTTCGTATCAGGATTGCCGCGTACACATGGAGGAAAAGATGCGATTTGGGTCATCGTTGACAGGTTGACCAAATTGGCCCACTTCTTTCCATTCAAGGTGGGTACGTCTACAGAGAGGCTGGCGGAGATGTATATGCGGCAGATAGTCAAGATTTACGGGGTTCCGGTCAGCATCATCTCAGATCGGGATAGTCGCTTTACTTCCCATTTCTGGAGGAGTCTGCAGATTAGCTTGGGCACTCAGCTCAAGTTTAGTACTGCATACCACCCCCAGACGGACGGACAGTTAGAGAGGACTATTCAGACACTTGAGGATATGCTATGGACGTACGTCCTGGACTTTGTATGTTCCTGGGAGGATCATCTTTATTTGGTGGAGTTTGCTTAGAACAACAGTTTCCAGGCCAGCATTGAGATGTTACCTTTCGAGGCTCTGTACGGGCATAGGTGTCGTACACCCTTATCTTGGGATGATGTTGGTGAGCGAGCTTTACTGAGGCCAAAGATGGTTGTTGACACAGCCGAGAAGGTAAAGCTCATCAGGGACAGACTTCGCGTTGCGCAGGACAGACATCGGCACTGGGCCGATAGCCACCGAAGGCCCTTGGAGTTTGAGGTACAGATTAGAGTAGGATTAGATTTAGGTTTATTTGTTTGTGATTTTGATCATGTTTGTTTATCATAATTAATTGAGACCTTGCTTGTGATTAGGTTGGAGACCAGGTTTTCTTGAGGATATCTTCGACTCGTGGTACGATATGTTTTGGTGGAGGCGGGAAGCTTAGCCCGTGCTTCATCGGCCCTTTCGTCATCAGCGGGAGAGTCGGTGACGTGGCATACAGGCTAGACTTGCCACCTGCACTTGTGGGGGTCCACAACGTATTCCATGTATCATAGTTGAGACGGTACGTGGCTGACCCTAGCCATGTGCTCGATCATTCGGAGATTGAGGTTGGGCCTTCTCTCAGCTATCCAGAACAGCCAGTGGAGATTCTGGATCGACGGGAGAAGGTCCTGAGGAACCAGGTCATACCCTTGGTACACGTCGCATGGAGGCAACATTCTCCAGGAGAGTCTACCTGGGATAGGGAGGATGAGATGCGCGAGCGGTACCCATATCTTTTTGGACCTTGAGGTATACCTTTCTATCCTTCTCAGCAGTTAGTTTCGCCTTTAATTTCGAGGACAAAATTATTTTAATGAGGGTAGATTTGTCACTACCACATTTCTAGTTTGAGGGTATTTTTGTCATTTTTGGGGTTATTTAAATTTATTAGAATTTATTTGAATTTATGGGAATTTTTAGGATTTATTTTGGAATTGTTTGAATGAAGGTTGACTAGGTTGACTTTGACTAGCTTTGACTTGGTAGGCTAACCTAGGAGCTAACCCTAGTTGAGTTTGGACTTGGTTAGATTATGAGACCCTAGGTTAATTTATGTTAACCATATTCTAGTTATTGAAATCAATTAGGAAATAAAGATTAGAATAGAAAGTTTTAGACACAAGTCATGACTTTTGATTGAACCATTGATTAATGACTAAGCCCAACCCACTAGCCATTAGCCAACCTAACCCTAGCCTAACTCACTTGGCCGGCCACCTATTCCTAGGGATTCCCACCCTATAAATAATCTCCTCCATTAGGGCTAGCCTCCTTAGAATTTCACAAGTTTTGGAAAGATGTGAGTTTCCATCTTCACAAATCCATAGAAATTCCATTTTAGCTCCTTTTTTCCCTCAAACAAATTTCATTAGGTTCTAAATATAGTTTTCTTGCTGTTGGTATGTGTTATTCTCAGATTTATATCAATTTGGAGAAGTTTGCTAGCAAGAGGAACTCTCCCATTTGAGGCTTTTCTTGCTTTTGGTCACCAATAGGTAAATCTATGTAAACTCCATTAATTTCTGGATTTCTTTGCATGTAGACCTAGCCCTAGGTGTCCCCTAGCCATAGGAATTGATTTCGTGTCCAGGTGGACCCATTTCGTGTCCGTATCGGACACGTATCCGACCTAGGCTTAGGTGTTTGATGAAATGCCCCAATGGGCATTTCGATTTAGTTTTGGAAAAATAAATGAATAAGAAATTATTTTCTGCTGTTGCTTACATGTTTCTTTTGGTCTGGGAGTGTTTTCGTGTCGTATCGTGTCGGGTTGGACACGTGCACACGCAGGTACACGCGCGCGCGCACGTGCTGCGTGTCCCGCTACTCGGGGTAGATATCTCTCTGGACATAGCACGAGGACACGTGGGATTTGGAGGACACGTTGGGGTAGTGTCTGACACGACACTCTCCAAGTGGCATGACTCCTTGAGTCATGTCGGACACGTTCTCCTGCCCACACTGGGATTTCCCTGACAGTTCAGTCGGTTTTATCGGGCTCTGATACGCAGTTATAACTCGAACACGGGGACGCTTTGACTCAGTGCAGGCACCTAGACACGAAGGCCTATACTAGTCGTATCCCTGTGCACGAGCACGAGGGTTGGTTTGTACTGTGTCGAGTGCATGACACGCGTACACTCGTGCACGAGACAGTGCACTGAACAGTGCCTGTGTGCACTATTTTGGGTTTATGTGATTTGGACACGTCTGTGTCGTGTGTGGTGGACACGAATTGGACCTTAAGACACGTGCACAAGTGTGTTTACTATTACCAACCTTTATTTTGGCATTTTAGTTTGTTTTCAATTGGTAAATTGCAATTACCCTAATTTCTGAAACCAAACCATTTTCAGTTAATTCCAGATTTTAAGTATGAACTTTGCCAACTGTTTTAATCTAAATTAATACTATTAGTTACATGTTTTAGTCACTAATGTGATTCTCCTACTTGTAATCTACTAGGGTTTCGAATTTGGGGTTGTTTGGTTGTGATTTTACTGCAAAAAGGGGGTTTTGAAATAGTGGGCTGAATTGTCAAAACTGAGACTGTTTTGTGAATATATTGAATTGATTTCCTTTCTTTCTAATTGAGATTATTTTGATTTAAAACCTGAATTGAGTCACTGTGTATTGATTATGGGTTGGCTTATTAAAACCAGGTTTCCCTTTATGTCCAAACCTGAGATTTTGATGTGGTTGCCTTTCCTACATTTTCTGAGAACTATCACTGGGTTCCCTTTCTATTTTTTTTTTCTGAAACCTGAAACCATATGTGGTTTCCTCCCATGCCACACACAGCCACTCCTCTCACACACATGTTTCCTATCTCTGTGACACTCTGGACACACACACACCTAGCTAAGTCCCCTCTCACTCACTCTTCACACATACACTAGCTATAGCATGTTTGACACTCACTTGTATACACCACACACACTTTGACACTCACATACAACTGTCTAATAGTTGACACCCTATTCCTGGAATACTACACATAGGAAACACACTTTTTCCTCCCATGAACACACACACATGCCTCTCTCTTTAAATACACATGTATTTAATATATATTTATGTATGTATATATTTAGTAATGAATATGTATGTATATATATACTATGTGTAATCTATTTATGTATGTATATCACATAGGTATGTAATGTATATATATATGTATGAATATATCTAGGTAATGTGAATATATATATTATATATATGAATATCTATATATATATATATGTAATATAATATGTGTGTGTAATGTATATACATATCTACCTAATGTATAGTGTAATGGTTAGAATAGACTAGTATAGGCTTGATAGGCTTACATAGCCTTGTAATGGTATGTGTTAGCTAGTTTAGCCTTGTGTAGACTAGTATGGACTAGTTAGACCTAGAATGACTAGTTTGACCTAATTAGACTTGTTTGACCTAGTTTGACCATAGTTGACCTAGGTTTGACTTCTTGGTTGACCAAGGTTGACTAAGAGTTGACTTTGGCCTAGATTGACCTAGATTCATCTAGAATGCATTGAATTGCATATTGTTATCATTTTAGACTTGTTGTGACTTGTGCTGTTCTGATTAGGAGCCAGACACCTCTTCTCGGACAGTATATTTTATCTGGACACTCAGATACCAGGCGAGTACATTCTCTGATCATTTCATATCCTGCTTAGAATTATTTTCCTGCTTTAAATTACTTTACTTGATACTGTCACGTTGGTCACACGGATTAGTACTATATGGATCCCTTCTTGAGATGTTATCCCTTCAGGGAGCATCGGGTACTACATGTTCTGTGCGTTTTACTTACATGGTGTATCACTATACTTTATTGGTCCATTGATCACTTGTGACATATACTCTTATGATCACAGAGTCTTCCTTGAATCCTTATCCCATTTATTGGATATTCTAGAATCTCCTAGAATCCCCATTTATGGGACATCCATGTATCACCCTTCGGGGGCCTTTGCATGGAATCATAACATAACCTGGTTGGATCCTTGTGTATTGATTGGGGGTACGGGAGAGTAAAGTAGACATGTGAATATTATCCAAGTAGTGTAGCATCAGAATCTTTCCATAGTGTAGCATCAGAATCTCCTATGCTATTTACATGTCTATATTGTACTCTGACTCACTAGCCACTGTTAGTCTCTATTTATAGTAGATATTTCTATTACAGCTCTCTCTCTATTTACATACTGCATTTCCTTCAGTATCTATATCTTACTTTGCTGTATGATTATATTTTTTAACCTGCTATGAACTGTTGAGATATATTGTGCTCGCTCCTGTCTTGACTGGACCTGTTGAAAATATTACAGAGGACGAGGAGGAGGCCTGTGTGGATACCTTCTACGGGACAGCCCTAGACGACACATGTGAGCTGGACTCTCAGGAGGAGCCAGCTCTAGCTGATGACATCACGCCTATTGCCTAGACTAGCTTAGTTAGGCCTTATCTTATTTATGTTGTCTTGAGACTGTTTTAGTTAGACTTTATTCTGTCTGGAGATTCTGAGTTGTATATATTCTTTCATATTCAGTAGCTGGGATTTGTACTCTGGATATTTGCTGAAATGTTATCTTAGACCCTTTTTATCATCTGTATTTTCTTGAGTTCTATATCATATCGTGCTTCTTCTTCCTTAGTTGTGATTGAGTTTACTTCTATCATGTCACCCCCATTCGGGGAGTATAAACTGCTTAGAATTTATATTGTTAGATGTTGTGACCTAGGACAACGTTCTACCGCCGACACTGCGGCGTAGGCTGGACGTACCCACGTCTCATGCCCTTACTCTAGGGTGCGGGTCGTGACAGCCACTCTCATGCGGCCGCCACCACTATGGCCTCTACTCTCATGCGGCTCGGATCATGGGGACCATCTCCATACGGCTCAAATGCTGAGAGGCCACTCCATGCAGCCTTGACACGTGGCCAGCCTTATGCGGTTCAGTTGGAAGCCATCCTCATACGGCTCAGATTTGGAGGCCATACCTCGGCTGCCACATTCATGCGGTTCAAATCCTTAGAAGCCACCCTCATGCGGCTCTGCCAAGACACCCTGTCCCTGTGGCTCGCGGTTAGGACACATGGCAGAGGATCAGTTCCCCCCGGCTGCTGCATAATGATGGTTGGACACGTGTCACTAAATCAATCAAGATTTATCTACTCAGATTTATTACTATCAACAAATTCCAACAACCAATTTAGTGCAATCATCATAATTACCCGGATCAAATCAGATTTATTATAATCAAGCAGATTGAACACGTGACAAGATATCCGAGCTTGCATAACAAATCACAAAGATTCGTGGCAATCAACATTAATTGCCATACGGCTTTGGCGCAATCAACATTAACTGCCCAGATTTGTTGCAATCAAGATTAGCGGCCCAGATTAATTGCCAACAAAACATGATCAAGGAAAATGGTAATCAATCCCCAAACCACCGACTCTTCAAGGGGCAATCATTACAAACCCTAATGATCACACCCCACTCCTATAAATAGTAAGGTGCCATTCCCTTGCAAAAAGAGGACCGAACCCGGCTGGACACAAAGAGACAAAGGCACGCACAGAAGAGTCTTCCACACATTCCGAGAGCATTTCTTCATCAGAGCCAAGGCTACGTCCGATCGTCCAAGGAGTAAGGCAGAGCTGCCGTCGCTTTCCCGAGCCTCTACCGTCACCCTCCAGAATCAAAATAAACAATCGTACTTAGATTGTTGTACCTAGGTTTTGTCACTAGGCTTTCTTTGTACGAGCGAGTTTGTATTGTGAGTCTAAGTTCAGTCCTCCTATAAAATTATTTTGTACTTTTCAATTAATGGCAAACACGATGACGACTCTACTGGGGACTAACTTCTCCACGGCTGAGGTGTTGGTGACGCAATCAGACGCAGCCAAACTTGCCTCCACTCAACAAATTCTGGTCTTCCGGTTCGACCAGCAGCGTTTGAAGAAATGCTTTCCGATGGGAGCGCTGGCCCGGTATAGCGGCGATCCCGCACAAAGAAGGCCCGTAAGGAGTGGAGGCCCAAATCATTCGCTCCTCTCCAAGCTCTCGAAGGAGTACTCTCTGTTGCCCAAGAAGGCGGAGAAGACCCTCTTGCGGCCCCATTTCAGACCATAGAGGACTCTGCTGTCCTCAAGTTCGGCAGAGAAAAACACTATGATGCTGGACTTGCAGGGGCAAAGGGTAACTCTACACGTTCTAGGAAGAAGACGCAGAGGGACACTAGCCGCATGAAAACTCGGGCGGTCACAAAAGCCAGCCGCAGACAGAAGGCTCATGCGGCCAGAGCTGCTAGCCGCATAGAGGATGCTCATGCGGCCACTATGACTTCCAGCCGCAGACAAAAGGCTCATCGGCCAGAGCTGCTAGCCGCATGGAGGATACTCACGCGGCACTATGACTTCCAGCCGCATGCAAACTGCCAGCCGTATGCGGGCTGCATATGCGGCCACAAATGCCAGCCGCATGCAGGCAGGCTATGCGGCTAAAAATCTCAGCCGCAGCCATCTGCTTCATGCGGCTCAGGTTCGTCTTCGACCGCCACTCAGGTGGTCCTGACCCCAGATGTTCTCATGTGCCAGTCTCTGTGGACTCTTCCTACTATGCAATCTCAGGTGCTAGAAAGAAGAAGTCTCGGGCAGCGCGGGCTGCCAAGCTCAGTCAGTTGTCCCAACTTTCGACTATCAGGCGTTCCGCTGACTATTATGCGGGCCCCTGATGGAAAGTTGTATAAAACTATCCGTGTCCAGCCTCGACGGCCAATGGATAGAATAGTTGTCAAGAATCTCCCAACAACGATCAGGGACGAGTAC
The DNA here is from genome assembly GCA_029216955.1 of Iris pallida. Lineage (NCBI taxonomy): Eukaryota > Viridiplantae > Streptophyta > Magnoliopsida > Asparagales > Iridaceae > Iris > Iris pallida. Next base: position 1,106 of record JANAVB010017345.1, on the reverse strand, counting down.
TCTTACTACCCCGATATCAGGGAGCAGGCAGGATGCCAAGATACTCATGTGCTCAGGGCTCCCAGGCCCACAAAAAGAGTGACTTGTGCAACGTGATTCTTCACAAACGCAAGAAAGGGACGAGGACCTGGTATGCAGAGAGTCCTCCCATGGACATCACTGCACTCAAGTCATTGTCAACTGCTGCTGCAGCAAGGCGGCCCCACAAGAGGAGCGCGATCTGTCTTCCAACGACTGCAACACCAAGCTCAGAAAACGAGGTGCTTCTCATCGCCTCCTGCAATTCTGCTCACAAGATCCCTGGCAGTGGGAGAGGGAAGAAAACAAACGTCTCCAGCCCGAAAATCTCAACCAAGAAACCCTCTTCTAAGCGGTTGTCCACGACCGATACGGGAGGAGTTTTACAAGGTACTCGCTCAAAGATGAAATCTGCCACACATGGAGATTTGTCGTCCACATCTCTGGGAGGCGCTGGAGCCGGGGTAGCACTCCTCCAAACATCACGACAATCCGGTGTTCCAAGAAGATGATCCAGGGGAAACGGTTACCCCAAAAGATGCAGCATATTCCGACGTCCCCGAGGACGTCCACAATTCTCAAGACGAGGCAAGTCCTGAAGCTGGGGGTACCACTCCTTCTGAGTCGAACCAGAGGAGAACATTCACATACCCTGATGACTTTTCTGCACGAGGGTCTGACTCAGAGGGCACGTCCTCCACCGTTCCTTCCATCTCTCCTCATGTAAGAACGGTGTTCATGACGGACAACAACCAAGATGGTCCCAGTGATCGCCAATACATCGACACTCTGGAAGCCATACTTCCTACCTTGGTCAAATTCGTGGATGAGATCAAAGCGGCCCTTCTAACTCTGCAAGGAAGAACACTTGGCCAAACAAATATGGGACCCGCGGTCAATGCGGACTCGAACTCAGCCGTACCAAACCCGGGTGATAATCTCCTAAAATATCGGCTCCTACCGCTGCAGACGAGGCCAGAGAGGCAAAAAAAGAGGTCCAGGAGCTCGGGCCATGTTCCACGCCCGAGAGAAAACTGCCAGGACCTCAGGATAGAAAACGTATCCTGTTGCATAGAGAGATGTGCCCT